>CM062805.1:288841003-289394372 GCA_031772625.1 Pinus tabuliformis | reverse complement strand
AACATTTGTTGGTATTATGAGGCATGTGTTGTGCTTGATGGAAAATCACTTGTAACAGAAAAAGTATATGGTAACTAGATGAATCCACATGTCATTTCAGAGGTGACAAAGTGATGGAACATAATAACAAAATGATGGGACAAAGGTTTACAAATCAGAATCAGAAGTTTTATAAAGGTGAATATTTGAAGATCTATACGCGGGTTCGTCAAGGCCAAGTTTTGTATACACGTAGGTACAAAGAAGAAAAGTTGCGTACATGCTGGTGCACTAATTTAAGAATACCAAGGGTCCTTACCATGGTATTAGCCCACAATATTGAGTACAATAATGGTTACTTGATCCCGTCCAAGATTACCACCGGCACTAGTGTAGTTTTGACTCATGGTATTGGCTAAGGCTCTAACTATATAAAGAGGTGAAGATCAAAGTGCTAAGTGTGCATGTGAAATGGTTTTTGATGAATACTTCAATCTGAAGTATATTTGCATTATAAGGGGCATAGTTGACACATAGATCTGAAATAACTATGCACCGATGAATACAATGATGGATCAGGATCATGAGACCTGAAATGACTTTCCATTGTATGATATGATCATGGATTGAATAGATCTAAGTATTGACACATATTTTTATCTCTAAATATTATGATTTGGGTCTTTCTGATGTTCTAAAGAGCTACGCAATTTTAGGTCAAAATTTGTAGATATGTATGCAGGTTGGTCTCGGTTAAGTCGCGTATACATGTGGTTTCGTTTATTCAAAGTCGTGTACATAAAGGAAGGGTTTATGTTCATAAATGAATGATCAAACTGATCACTACTGCTGTTTCTTCGCTGTCTATCAATGATGTCCTCATGTTGATCTGGGTTGAGTGATAATGTCTGAAGTAGAACTGATTGAATGATGAAGTTGAATTTGGTCACGTGTTGATTGTTTGAAAGCATTATTAATGCTACTAATGTATGAAGGTTCTGTAAGGTAACATAATATTTCAGAATAAATTTGGTCAACTCTGCGTTTGATTCACAATTACAAGTTTTTAGTATATTGAGATTTGTATGTAGGTTGATCTACAGAAAAACGCGTATACTCATGGGTTACCTTAAGTGAAGTAGTGTATACATGTTAGCACATGAATGATCAGGGTTGTAGTTGATTCTGTGTGTTGATGCAGTATTCTGAGTTCAGTTCTGTGTTCTAGTTACAGTGATCTCACTTTTCTGTTTGAATTAAGTTGGTGTTTGCTTCAGTTGATCTACAAGTTGTGATGTATTAAAGCAGGTGGATCTAGTGTGAAAATTCATGAAACGTGGTCCACGGATATTGCTGAGGGTTGGAGCCTTCAGTGAGGAAGTCAAAGCTTCCTGTCAGTAGCAGTTGGTAATTAGATCAGGGGGTTGGAGCTCCGTAGGAGCTGGAGAATGAGTGAAGGTTGTAGCCTTTAGCAAGTGGGTGCCTGCATACTGGCATGGGTCTGCACCAGTAAAAGAATGTAAGAAGTTTTTGATATTAATAAGTTTGAAGACTGAGATGACAAAAATGGTGGTTTTCTCCCACATTTGGTTTCCACCTTAAATCTTACTGTTCGTGTGTGTTGCTTATGTGTGATACTTTATTCTATTTGTATTGCACCTACTTATTGCTTATCAAATTCCTAATAAATCTCTTAAATTCCAGTTTAAGTTTAATAGATAAAGAATTAGTTGTTTTACAAGTTTACTAAGCATACACTAGTTTCTTTTACAATATTGTGCACATACATGAGTTGGGTTCAGTAAAGTCGCGTACATACTTCAGAAAAGGAAATTATTATTGTGAGTTTTTAACATACTGATTCATCCCTCTTCTTATTATTTTTCCCAACAATTGGTATCAGAGTAGGTCCTTCAAAAGAAGATTGATCGCTTGAAGGAAGATCTCCCAAGATGAGAAATCATGATGGAATGACATATATCAGACCACCACTCTTCAATGAAAATAATTTAATATATTGGAAGAAAAGAACTAGATCCTATCTTCAGCCTGTTGGAGCATATGTTCGGGAAATTGTGGAAGGAGGTTACTAATATCCAACCACAATTCCCACAATGTAGCAGAAAAGAAGACGTATGAAACTAATGCCAAAGTTGTCAATGCATTATTGGGAAGTCTGACAGAATCAAAAATTTTCAAAGTTATGCAGTTAAACATAGCAAAAGAAATACGGGACAAAATCATTCAAAACTATGAAGGCGATACCAAGGTAAAAGGTGCTAAACTCCAAACTCTCAGAATTTGATATGAAACTCTCAGAATGCATAATGATGAAAGTATTTCTAGTTTCTTTCTACATATATATGAGATTCTAAATCATATGAAAAATATGGGTGAAGAAATGAAGGATGCCACTTTAGTAGAGAAAATCTTAATATCTCTAACTCCTAAATTCAAGTCAAAAGTGTCTGCCATTGAAGAGAACCAGGATCTGCAAACTCTTATTGTTGTGCAACTTCATGGGATCTTGATTGCTTTTGAAATGAGGAAAGGAGGCCCCTTAGAAGTCAGAGAAGTCACATTTAAAGAATCTGTAAAAGGAAAAGAAAAGGAAGAACATAAGGAATCATGATATATATTAGAAGAAGATGAGGTGAACTCTGTAAAGAAACTTCAACCACCGAAAGGTTCAGAGTTAAGCTTCCCTTCAAACGTTTTGCTTGTGGTAGAGTTGGTCATTATGCTGCTAAATGTCCTCATAAAGACAACCATGAAAGAGGGAAGGATACTTCGAAAGGAAATAGGAAGAATTTTGACAATAGAGGAAGTTATTATACTCATGAAGATAGTGATGGCTTGTTAAATAGTGAAGAAGGAGAATCTGATCAAGATCTTAAATTACTCATGGATTTTGAGAAAAATGCTAATGAGTCTAATGATAAATTTGTGGATGATTTAGAGGAAAAAGGTTTCTTTGATAAATTAATCAACTCAAAATTTGCTTGGAAGAAAAAAAAGTAGCCATAGATACATTGAAGCATCAACGGAGAGAAAAGGAAAAGCATAATGAGAAGTTAGAATTTGAAGTAGTAAGTCCAATAAAGGAACTTGAGAAAATAAAAGCTTTGAATCTTAGATTTGCTAAAGGATATGAAAACTTAGATGAAATTATCAAGGTACAATTCTCTCCTCTTATGAAGACAAGTCTTGGATACTGTTGGGCCCATATAATACTAGTGATTACCCCATTACTATTGTAGTTATACCCCTTATTAATATTTTTGTGCCCCTATTGCCCCCATATTGTTATTACTATGCCCCATAGAATCCCTCTATTGTTATTTTTGTGGCTTTATATTATTATTGTTAGGTCGGCTGGATTATATTGTGACTCCTTAGACTCCTATATATAGAAAGGAGGTTTTGTCATTTGAATCATCCAAGAATTGTTCATTTATGTAATGTAAAGGAGGTTTCCCCCTTGAAGAGGCTGAATTCTAAGGCGTTGATCTATCTTTTCTATCTTTTCTTGAGCTGGTTTCATAACATTTGGTATCAGAGCTTTGGATTCTAGGGTTTTGCTGCTCCAAACAGGTCATCGTGGCATTTTCGCTATAACTTTTTTTTCTGCGATGTTTCAGAAGTTTCAAAAAAACCCATTTGAGAAGAAATCGCGCTGAACCTCGGGTCTGAATTTCAGAGCTTTTCACACTATATTTGCGGAGACATGATCTGAGGAAGTTGGTATTTTCGTAGACTCCTGAATTACGTTCCAAACAGGTGACCTGGGGAAAATCGTCATAACTTTCTCTCTGGGGATCAGATTGAAATTTCGTAAGAAGGTAAAGAAAGAGAATGGACTGTATCTTTTTGTATGCATTTTTTAGATCCAAAGGTCGAAACAGTGACTCGTGGCACGTCATACAAGTTCACTCTACTGAACTAGTCTATAATCAAGTCACTGTGGGAGATTTCACATAACTCTTCCTTGGAGAATCCAATTTGGGTCAAACTGGTGGCATTGGAAAGAGGACACAAAGGGCTACTACATGTCACAAATTCAGAACTAGATGATTGGAAAGTACAGAGATACATCAGAGGCAATATCGAGCTCCTACAAAGTGAAAAAAAGTGTGTAGATTTTCTTAAATTTTTGCTTAAGCTTGGTTTGAAAATTTATTTTGAAGGAATTCAAAGGGCATAATAGAGCATTATTATTGGTAACTGATGCCCCGAGGAAAGAAAATGCAAACACCTAGTAAGGAACCTGAAAGCTCTAGCATGACTCATGAAGAAGAAGAAGAAATGCTATATGATATATCAAAATTACAAGAACAAGTGCAACAAGTGTCACTTGCACAAAAAGCAACAGAATCTAAGATGGATGGTTTAAGGAAAGATGTAGAAGCTAAGATGGATGGTTTAAAGAAAGGTGTAGAAGCTAAGATGGATTGTTTAAAGAAAGGCGTAGAAGCTAAAATTGATGGCATGGATGATAAGATGGAAGAATTGAAGATAAATATGAATAAGTTTCTACAAGAAATGGTCACTAAGGGTGAAAGGGTACTAAAGGAAACTCATGATGAGAACAAAAGAAATGTTAATCATGATTCCATAGACTCTAATGTTGGATCGAAGACTCACCATATTCCAAAAATCGATATGAGGAAGTTTGATGGCAAGGATCCCGCCACATGGATATTACAGATGGAGCAATTCTTCGATCTCAATAATGTGCAAAACACACAAAAGGTACGTATGGCAACTTTATATTTGGAACCAAATCAGTTTTTATGGTATCAATGGCTTTGATCTCGTAAACAATTTATCACTTGGGCAATTTTTACGGAAGAATTGATAGCACATTATGAGGATACAAAAAGCAACACTTTTTTTAGCCAATTGATAAGTCTCAAACAAAAGGGTTCAATAATGGAGCACATTGAGGAGTTCCAAAAATTGAACATAAGGGTAAAAGTTATTCCAGAGGAGCATAGGATTGATGTGTTCATAGGGTCTTTAAAGGATAATATCCAACATGATGTTCGCCTTTGGGAACCTGATTCATTAGAGAAGGCATTCAGGTTAGCAAGAAAAATGGAAAGCAAAATTATGGCAACCAGGAAGCATACCACTCACAACTATAAAGACGGAAGTGTTGTTGCCCCTAGTCTTCCACAACCTATAAGGTTGACACCACAACAATTGGAAGAAAAAAGAGCAAAAGGGCTTTGTTACAGTTGTGATAGCAAATACACTAAAGGTCATAAGTGTGCTGAGAAGAAATTATTCTACATAGATTGTGAAGAGGAAGAAGAAAAGGAGCAAGAAAGGTCAAAAGAAAGGATATACTCCAGGAACAAAGCCTAGATGAAGAACAAATAAATTCGACCATATCTTGTAATGCATTGGCGGGAATTACCACTCCTCAAACCATCAAGATAGAAGGACAAATCAAGAAGAAAAAGGTAATAGTGTTGATTGATTCAGGAAGCACCCACAATTTTATTCATTGTAAGGTAGCAAAAGAATTGAATTGCTTCCTATATCCAGCACCAGAGTGTCAAGTGATGATTGCAAATGGAGGAACAATAAATTGCTCTGGAAAGTGCCATAATATCAAGCTATCCATGGGAGAATATGTATTGACTAGCCCAATGCTTTCCATTCCAATGGGAGGTGCTGATGTTGTACTAGGAGTCCAATGGCTACAATCCTTGGGTACAATAGCTTTTAATTTTCAAGAACTTTTCATCAAATTTTCTACAGAAGGAAAGGAAGTTGAATTAAGGGGTATTGCAGGGAAACCAGGAAAGATAATCAGCTCTAATGGTATGACAAAGCTTCTAAAAAAGGAGCAAAGAGGTGTAATTGCACAATTATGTTCGCTAGATGTTTCCACATCGAAATCATCTATTTCTCCAGATCTCCAAAAAGTCCTGGACAATCATTCCAAGGTATTTGAGACTCCCAAAGGTCTCCCACCTATGCGTGATCATGATCATGCTATTCATCTGATTCCAGGAAGTGTTCCTCCAAACATCAGGCCGTACAGATATCCCTATGTCCAAAAGAGTGAAATTGAACGTATGGTTGCAGAAATGCTAGAGGCTGGTATAATTCAACCGAGTCAAAGTTCTTTCTCTGCTCCAGTAGTATTGGTGCACAAGAAGGATGGATCATGGCGCATGTGTTCGGATTATAGGGAGCTCAACAAGCTCACTATTAAAGATAGGTTCCCCATTCCTGTCATTGATGAATTACTGGATGAATTGCATGGATCAATTTACTTCACCAAGTTGGATCTTCGTTCAGGATATCATCAAATCAGAATGAAGACTGAAGACATTCCGAAAACAGCATTTAGAACTCATGAGGGTCATTATGAATTTTTGGTCATGCCTTTTGGCCTTACCAATGCACCTTCAACATTTCAAGGTTTGATGAATTCAATTTTCAAACCATTCCTTAGAAAATTTGTGTTAGTATTTTTTGATGATATACTAATCTACAACAAGTCTTGGAAGGATCATGTTGAACATGTTGACAGGGTGCTACAACTATTGGAGGAGAAACAATTATATGCAAAAAGATCCAAATGTTTCTTTGGAGTCCAGGAGGTGGAATATTTGGGTCATATTGTATCTCATGAAGGAGTTAAGGTAGACCCTAGCAAAATTAAAGCCATTAAGGAATGGAAAATCCCCACATCCATAAAGCATCTGCGAGGATTTCTTGGGTTGACAGGGTATTATCACAAGTTTGTTAAGAATTATGGGAGAATAGCAGCACCTCTAACAACATTATTGAAGAAAGATGCATTTTCATGGACTCCGGAAGCAACAAAGGCCTTTGAACATCTTAAAGAGGCAATGTGCCAAGCACCGGTCTTAGCTACACCGGACTTCACAAAAACCTTTATTGTGGAATGTGATGCTTCAGGAAATGGAATTGGTGCTGTTCTAATGCAAGATGAAAGACCCATTTCTTTTGAAAGTCGTCCAATCAAGGGAAAGTTTTTAAGCAAAGCTATTTATGAGAAGGAAATGTTGGCAATACTCCATGCACTTAAGAAATGGTTACCCTACCTAATGGGAAGACACTTCAAGGTAAAAACGGATCATGATAGCCTTAAATACTTTTTAGAACAAAGATTATCCTCTGAAGAGAAACAAAAGTGGGTCACAAAGATGTTGGGTTATGACTTTGAAATCATCTACAAAAAGGGAAGCAAAATGTGGTGGCAGATGCACTCTCAAGAGAGGATGAGGATGTGGAAGCATTGTTGTGCGCCATTTCTATTATCCAACCAGATTGGATAAATGAAGCAAGGGAGGAATGGAAGAATAATGAAGAAGTGTGGGAACTTATTCGAAAGTTACAACAAGATTCCAGTACATCTGATACATTTAGCTAGAAAAATGATTCGTTATGGTACAAAGATCGCTTATACCTCTGTAAGAATTCCCAGCTAAAACAAAAGATTCTTATGGAATTGCACACTTCTCCCTTAGGAGGGCACTCAGGATTTTTAAAAACTTACCACAGGGTTAAGAAGGAATTTTTTTGGGATGGCCTTAAATCAGATATTCAAAAGTTTGTGGCGGAATGTTTGGTTTGCCAACAAAATAAAGTTGAAACAATTAAGACACCAGGTCTATTACAACCTTTATCCATTCCAAGCCAATGTTGGGAGGAGGTTTCAATGGATTTTATCACAGGTTTACCCAAGTCTGAGGGAAAGAGTGTCATCATGGTGGTAGTTGATAGACTTACCAAGTATGCACACTTTTGTGCATTATCACATCCATTTAAAGCCAGTACAGTTTCTACTGCATTTATGGAAACAATTCAAAAGCTACATGGAAACCCAAAGATTATTGTAAGTGACAGAGATCCCATTTTCACTGGAAATTTTTGGACAGAATTATTTTCTTGTCTTGGTACTCAGTTAGCTCATAGCTCATCTTATCATCCTCAATCTGATGGGCAAACTGAGATAGTAAACAAATGTTTGGAAGGATATCTTCATTGCTTTGTATCTGATAAACAGACACAATGGGTCAAATGGTTGACTCTGGCTGAATAGTGGTATAACACTTCCTTCCATACAGCAACAAAAATGACCCCATTTATGGCACTTTATGGGTATCAACCACCATCCATCACATCATATTTAAGAGAAAATTCTAAGGTTCAGGCAGTGGAACATCACATCGAACATCAACAGCAAGTCCTCCAACTCTTAAAGGATAACCTCGTGTTGGCACAAAATAGAATGAAACAATAGGCAAATCAACATCGCAGTGAAAGAAGTTTTGATGTAGGTGATTGGGTATTCCTACGGCTACAACCATATAAGCAAATGTCCCTCAAGCAAGCTAAGAAGGATAATAAATTATCACCAAAGTATTATGGTCCATACAAGGTGTTGCAAAAGATTGGTACTATGGCATACAAATTGGAGCTTCCTACAGCTTCTCGATTGCACCCAGTTTTCCATGTTTCATGTTTAAAGAAGGTTATAGGTGACAAGCTCCCAGTTCAAACAATATTGCTAGAACTTGACGAGGAAGGAAAAATTATATTGGAACCAGAAGCAGTCACAGAAACAAGAACTCGATAGCTACGAAATCGATCAATTTCAGAGTATCTTATCAAGTGGAAGAACTTATCCGCTGAAGATTCCACATGGGAGGATGAGAATTTTATGCAGAAGTATCCAGAACTACTCAAGCGTTGAGGACAACACTTTTTTGAAGGAGAGGGGCATGTTGGGTCCCTATAATACTAGTGATTACCCCATTACTATTGTAGTTATACCCCTTATTAATATTGTTGTGCCCCTATTGCCCCCATATTGTTATTACTATGCCCCATAGAATCCCTCTATTGTTATTTTTGTGGCTTTATATTATTATTGTTTGGTCGGCTGGATTATTTTGTGACTCCTTAGACTCCTATATATAGAAAGGAGGTTTTGTCATTTGAATCATCCAAGAATTGTTCATTTATGTAATGTAAAGGAGGTTGCCCCCTCGAAGAGGCTGAATTCTAAGGCGTTGATCTATCTTTTCTATCCTTTCTTGAGCTGGTTTCATAACAGATACACTAGAGAAACATCTCAAATAGAAAAGTCTTCAGCCACCACTAGAAGCTATCTAAACGCAACAAAAACCAGTTAGCAAAGCTTCAGTCCTCAGCAAAAGAATAAAGGCATTCCATAGGTAAATCATGTTCACTCTACTCCAAGGATGAAAAACAGCAGTAGCACTAGTCAAAAGGTAAACAACACCAGAAGATTCTATGATCACAAAAATTTCTTCTTTAATGTACAATGTTTCTCATGTCATAATTTTGTTCATAAGGCTACTCAATGTGTTTCATACAAAACCATCATGACCAGAGAAGCAAGAAAACAAAGGAATGAGACAAGAGTCAATAATAACACTTATAATAACTTCTCACCTCTTAAATATGAAATTGAATGCTCATTTTGCAATAAATTTGGACATGAAAACTATGAATGCATGAGCAAATTACAGCCAACATCTCAAAAAGAGCAAATATCAACAAATTCTAACGTATGGAAAAGGAAGGAGTTACAACATGAAAGATGTGGCATAAAATTGTTTGTAGAAGGAAAATAAAATCAATGGTACATTAATAGTGGATTCTCAAAACACATGATAGGTGATAAAGATAAACTTATTTCATACATTGCTTTAGAGAAAGAAAATAATGTCACTTTTGGAAATGATTCACTTGTTGTCATTAGGGGTAAAGGTTAAAGATGGTAATGTTATGTATGTTGATGGATTAAAGCATACTTTTTGGGTGTTAGCCAAATGTGTGACCAAGGAAATGAGGTGGTATTTTGATCAAAAGAATGTGTGGTTCATGAACTTGACAGAGGAAAGACCATAATAAAAGTAATAAGAAACCAGATAAATTTGTATATATTAAATGGTGGCCAAGAACAATGTTACCTAGGCAAGGCAAAGGAAAACTTGTTATGGCACAGAAGGTTGGGACATCTAAGCTTCTCTAAAATAAGAAAATCAAGCAGGCTCAAAGTTGTTCATGATCTACCCATGTTAAGTTATGGTATGTTCTATGCTTATAACAGTTTACTTCTTTTTCTTATTATATTCCATCGATTAGCAATCACATGTACATAAAGTAAAGTGCAGATAGAACATTAAACGATCGACAGAAAACAAGCCAAGACAAGAGACACAAGATGTGGCGGATAGCCAGGGACAAACCTCACAATGTGTGGGAAAACCCTTTGATCAAATCTTCTTTTATCTTCAATAATTCAGTAGAGAGAAATAGTACAATAAATCTGATTCATATCAGCAGTAGCAAACCCTAGATCAACAGCATCAACGTTAGCGACTTCATTATCAAACTAGGGCAGACCATATCTCACAAACCGACGGTCAGATTGACTTCATTCCACCACCAAAAGTTTCGGCTTCTAGAGGAGGTTCAGATGAACCTACAACGTAGTTTAGATGAGGAGATCTTATAGGCCACGCAATTCAATCTTTACTTCTGCAGTTGCAGCTTCAGTTTCAGCAGTTTCTGGCTTCAAACTAGGGCAGTCGATATCTTGCAAACCGTTCGTCGGATTGACTTCATTCCACCACCAAAAGTTGCGGCTTTCAAAGGAGGTTCAGATGAACCTACAAGCAGTTCCAAAGAGGAGATCTTCTAGGCCACGCAAGTCAATCTTTACTTCTGCAGTTGCAGCCTCAGTTTCAGCAATTTCTGGCTTCACATGTGTGAGAGAGAGAGACCCATTTCAGCGCAGTAGAGAAGAGACTCATATCTGCGCAGTAGAGAGAGAGAGATGTGATGAGATGAGTGAGTCCAAATGAGGAAAAGTCCTCTTATATTTATACACAACGTTGGTGGGTGAATAGATGCGACTGTTGGGCTTCTGAGCCTACATGAGTTGTAGGTCAGCTTGATAATAATTCCATAATCAAAATAAATTCATATCTCCATGAATACTTATTGGAATTGGATGATCTTTATATCAATCCTACACCTGTCGACAAGAGGAATCTAATAAAAATATTATTAGCCATGAATAAGATGACCCACATGAAGTTTTTCCCTGGTTGCCAATTTTAACACTCCCTCTCAACCATGGAGAACTTCATCTGCAATCTGTCTATCGGTCATTACTATTCATCCATCAAATGCACTACCTTGTACAGCCTGACCCTTGCCCTGCTCTGCTCTATTCTACTTGTTCTGCTTTGTCTTGTTCTACCCTGCACTGATCTGTACTGTTTTGCTCTGTTCTGCTCTGCGCTTGCATTGTTCTGTTCTGCTCTGCTTTTGTCCTAATTATGAAGAAGAAGAAATGATCGAGGATGTATCATGCTGACTCAAAGTCAGTCTCAGAGTATGTACCACTGGTCCTAGACCAGTCTCAACCAACCCGAAGTCAGCGTCATAGTGAGTACAACTCCAATGGTCCTAGACCAATATCATCCTCCACTGACTCAAAGTCAGTTTCAGAGTATGTACCACTGATCCCAGACCAGTCTCAACCGACTCGAAGTAAGCGTCATAGTATGGTACAACTCCTACCACTGGTCCCAGACCAATATCATTGATCCCAGATCAATGGATGTCATCCTAGCGTAGGGAGTACGGTAGTTACAACGATGCATCCATCGGTACTACTATGGTCCCTAACTTCATTTCCCTGCTCATTGATCAGATGAGAGGTACTTCCCATGAGTCCCAGACTGCATGGGTAGGATTCTTCGACAGGAGAACTAATCAATCCTGTCCTCACAGGAGAACACATCAATCTTGCTACAATTTCCATGGAGAACACATCAATCCAGGCCTCACAGGAGAACATCCTGCTACAATCAATCCAGGCCTCACAGGAGAACACATCAATCCTGCTACAATTGCCATGGAGAACACATCAATCCAGGCCTCACACGAGAACACATCAATCCTGCTACAATTTCCATGGAGAACACATCAATCCAGGCTTCCATGGAGAACACATCAATCCAGGCCTCACAGGAGAACTAATCATCCTGCTACACAGGAGAGCGAATCATCCTGTTCCACAAGAGAGCGAATCATCTTGTCCCACAAGAGAGTGAATCATCTTGTTCCAGTGTGCACCACCAGGGGAGGGTGAGTCACCCTGTGGTCATATGTTGCTCCAGTAGGAACCGCAAGCCCTCAGAGCTCCCAGAGCTCAATGTATGCAACATGCAGGACCCTTGTACAAGGGTTTCTTGCCGACTCCAAGTCGTTTGGGAAAATCACAGATTAGATCTTTCCTCGGGGCTTTGAAAAGGTGTATCAACATGTACATCATCTTAATGTGATGGAGCTTCCTTGCTTACCATATCCCAGATGATGTCTATTTGCTGGAGCAATTGACGAATACGGGATTCCTCAATAATCAAATCCCACCTCTGGTTGTTACAGAGAATCACAATGGTATCCAATGTAAATCCAAATAACTCACTGAAGAGCTTTCGCAACCAGACTGCCTCACACGAGGTTATGCTAGCAACAATATATCCTGCTTCAGCAGTGCTCAAAGCCACCGACTTCTGCTTCCTGCTCATCCAGGATATCGAAGTAGATCCCCAGGTGAAATAGTACCCGGAAGTGATCTTACGGTCCACCACACTGCCTGCCTAATCAACATCAGTATATCCAAGTAGTCTCATATCTCCAGCAATGTATCTTAATCCATGAGAGATTGTGTCCTGAAGACATCTCAGAAGATTCCTGGAATCAATCCAGTGAGGGTCAACCAAATATGAGCTCACAATGCTAACTGCAAAACATATGTTCGAACAGAGGTTCACCAAGAACATCAATGCGAATGAGTTTTTGAAACTCAGAGGCATTTCCCAAGTTTGGTCCGACATCACTACCATATAACTTCTAAAAGTTAAGATCCTCGAGGTAGTCATAGGCTTGCAGTCCATCATACCGAATATTTCCAATATATTTACCACATATTTTCCTTGAGATAGGAAAATTTCCCTTGGCTTCTGCCACACTTCAGGTCCTTGGTCCTTCATTTCAAATTCAGAAGCCATCTCCCTCTTACATTTGTGAATGAGAGGGTTTGCACCTGTTAGAAAGAGGTCATCCACATACAACATCAGTATGAGAGGCTTGTCATCTTCAACCTTAAAGTAAAGGTTAGGATCAGCTTCACTCCTAGTGAATCCCAGCTTCATCAAGTAGCTATCGATCCTCTCATACCATGCTCGGGGTGCTTGCTTCAGCCCATAGAGAGCCTTCTTCAACCTGCATACATGAGATTTTCAATCATAAATCTCAAATCCTTCAGGTTGCTCCATATAGACCTCTTCTTTGATAGAACCATGCAAGAATGCGGTCTTAACATCCATCTGATGTAGGTTCCATCCTTGTGAAGCCACAAGGTCTATGATCAAGCGGATGGTCGTATATCTGGCAACAGGTGCAAATATCATAGTCTATACCTCCCTTCTGGGATAAACCACGAGCAACAAAATGAACCTTATACTTTTCCATACTTCCATTTGTTATAGACATTTTTGTGCCTGGCATCACTGAGCATGATATGTCAATAATCAAGGGATCCAAAGTCCCTAAACATGTTGTTCCTACCCCTAGAGGAACAAGGCCAAGTAACCACAACAATTCACAAAAGTTCTCCACCTGAAAACACTCAAAACAAGGCAATTCTGGATCATGTCAACTGCTCCACTGAGCATCTGCGCTGAATGTCAACTGCTCCACTGTCTACCTGCGTTGAATGTCAACTGCAAAGAAGGCTACCTGCGCTGAGCGAGTTTGGACAAGTGGCAGAGTCATTCCTCAAGGTGTCAATGCCCAGGAAGCTTCCAAAATGACACTTGGATCATGGAATTCGACTGGTGATGAGTAAGAGGTTCCAAATCTCCAAGTGGAAGCAAGAACCTCCAAGTGGACTCAAGAACTGAAGTGGGAGAGGACACTAGTCAGCTTCATGCCAGCCTCAAGCTGACTCATCCTTTCCCCAAAACTCTTATATATAGATCTCTCTCATGAGGTCTGGGTAGGCTGGAATTTGGTATTTGCAAAGAATTACTGTTGGTTTGTGGCTAGAAATATTGGATGTGTTATGCTTTGAAAGGAGCTGAAGAGGGAATTCCATTCTGCTGGGAAGGAGATGCTGGGTTGGAGCCCTATGGGTTGTATCTCTTCCTGAACCCTGTTACTTTCAATAAAGCTATCTTGATTCTTTCCTATATGCTGGTGTATTTTGTGTAATTGCATTAGTATATTTGATTTACTTCTAATCCTGAATCATTTATGAATATGTATATCTGCCTTTGTATTGTGTTCTCCTCTTGTTGCAAGTAGTTGTTCTCTTGTCACAGGTAGCTGTTCTCTTGTGATCTCGTGGGATTCAAGTAGCTGTTCTCTTGATCAAGCGAGGAGGCAAGTAGCTGTGGACACACAAAGAGAAGAGGATCTAGTTCGAGGGACAACCGAAAGACAACGGTAAGTCTGCCGATCTCCTCTTTTTCATATTTCATAAAGGAAGAAATCATGATAGCTACATTCGTTTGTTGCTAAGGCACTGTCACACCTTAGGTGGATAGGATCGTCCTAAATAGGCATTTTTCCCCACAACAAATTGGCGACTCTGCTGGGGAAGAACTTGTTTATTCATTTCATTTGTGTTTCCGTCATTTGTTTATTTCATAGACTTGACAGCTACTCTTGAACTGCATCTTTCCTGGATGCAAAGTAAAAGTTGCTGCTTTGATCCAGTATGTTGGACTTGTCCATGATTTAAATTAGATCCACAAATGATTTGATTGATCCTTGTGATAGTCTTTAGTACCCTATCAAAGCATCCCTCTGTTTATACCTTGCTTGTGTTTCTGATTTGGCCTGAAACAATTGATTTTTGAGCATTTTGTGACCCAGAAACCAAGAGGGACGAGAGTTTCTCTCTTCAACGCAGGCACTGTGAAGGCAGTCTGCATTTCAACGCAGGTCCCGAAGGGGCTACCTGCGCTGAATGTCAAACTGACAGTGTTGTACCTGCGCTGAACCAGTGTGGCCTTGTGCAGCTGGGGTTCTTTGTCCTTTGTTGCCCTGTTTTGATCTCTGTTTTTTGCAGCCTTTAACCAGCATAGGTACTAGCCTGATAAACCTTTTCTTTGCCTGAATTCCGCCCCAATTTTTGTACAAAAAGATTGTGAATGTTTTTATGTGTTTGTGGCGTCATTTACAGTCTTCCTTTGCATGAGTAAAGTAGTCTTTCTGTAGCCTTTGATTCAGATCTGATTGAGAGTGATCTTAGAAGAGAGTTCATTGGCTGTTTGTTCAGATTGATTATAGTTTTACTTCTGCTTATTGGTTTGAATTTGTTCTTTTCAAAGTATCAAAACGAGTCTTTATTTCGAAAATCGCAAAGTGATTGTAATCTCTTCTACCCTTGTTGATTTCGAAGAAAGAGAACTTGTTTATTTTGATCATTGTAAAAGCAAATTCAAAGTTGTGCAAAAAGCTTTCTTTGTAGGCATTTATACTAAGAAAGTGAAAACAAACACCTGCATTGTGCATTTTGCATTTGATAAGTTTGCATGTTGGATTTAGGGAAAGTGCATTAGAGTGTGCTGATTGCTCTTTGAGAAAAGATAGTCACTCTCTTTTCCCTTAGTAGCTAGGATTTTCAAAGTTGAAAGATTGTAAAGCTTGCTTATCATCTTAGACTACATTTAGGAATTTGTATCATACATCTCGTGGTGAACCTTGAAAGGCAAACTTTAAAAAGATCAACCTAAAATAAACTGAATGAACCTAACAACGCTTTGTAACATAACGCACAACATAGAGGTCTAGGCTAGAGACGTGTTCCGGCGTCGTTAAACATAGTGACTGTCGATCTCGAAGAAGGTGGGTGATTCCTCCTGAGAGTCGGTGGCACTAATACGGATTGTGCTCCCACGTACCGTCGCGTATATATTGGGAGACCCCTATAGGCATATATCTTTTATCCTTAGGAAGCCGTGTCGGCCGCCCTACTGATCGCAATGCAGTGAACACAGCATTCACGAAGATCGACCACCCGTACCGTAAAACGTATTCTGTGGTTTTGCGAAAAGTTTGGCACACCCTCTGCCTAGATCTCCAGAGCAGTTTCTTTTGGCCTTTTTCAGACTCTATAACAGAAAAAGTCCATCCGAGCATTTGTCACTTCGGGCTCGTTAAAACATCGAAGGAGACTAGAGTCATCTTTAGCTTTTTCTCGACTCTTTAAAACTGAAAAAGCAAGTTGTGTCTAAAGCGTCTAATAAAATTCATTCAATTCGGAAACACCAATTTCCCTTTTATATTTTGGTTGATCGAGTAATCCGCAATCGTGGAAGAAAGTCAATTGAAACCCCGTCGTTCGTGGAGGCTTACGAGTCAACCGTCTTTGTCTCCGGAATCGAAAACAGTACGGACAAAGCGAACTCGTATAACCGGTTCAAAATCTCCTATCAAAGTTAGAACAAGTGTTCCAACTACATCTGAGATTCCGGTTACTCCAAACATTTCTGGAAACCCTGCCTCTATAGAAGAAGTTCAACAGCCACAGAAGGACAGTAATACTGATCCTAGTCTGGGGGCAAATACTTGTATAACTGAACCAGTTCCATCTGTAACCGGTCCAGAGAGTTTTGTTCCTCAAACAACTGTCGCTGTCGAAACAACCCCTTCTTCGGCACCAGAAATATTTTACGGACCTGACGGTCTTCCTCTTCCACCTGGTTTGATTGCGATAGAGGAAATTGCAGAGGATCCGCAAGCAAGTACTCCAACCCATTTTGGAGTCGGGGTCACTCTATTTCCTTCATCAGAAGTTAATCCACCACGAGTGGAGGTTCCTGTAGAATCGCTAGGCAATCTATTGGATAGACTTAAAATGTCTGAACAACCATCAACATCTAGGACTGTGTCAAATGACACAGCGACAGCAAAAGCCCCTGCCGTCACTCCAACAATGTTTGCCGGCATACCATCTGTCCCAACTAGCTCACAACCGCTAGAAGGAGTCCACCAAGGGACTATTTCGACAGTGTGGTCTGTTCCAGTTTGTTCATCCGGAGTAATATCCGGCAACTCTTATGTTGAGACTCGCCAAATTGATCCATTTGGAGGTCAATTTGGGCAATCCAGTCCCCAAGGACAATCAATCCCCTTGAGTTCCGGATTGCTACCGTATGGGGGGCAGTATGCCCTTTCATTACCCCCTCCAAGAGGGTACCCATACGGGAGTTCACAACAGTATTGAGGTTATACTGGAATTGCATCAAGTGGTTGGGTACCTATGCTACCTAAACAATCAAGGGTTGTATATTCTATACAACAGTGTGTACCTATGACGAACATCCCAACCACACCGGCTATTGTAACAGTGTCACAAGTTCAAGCGATGCCTGTTGCATGTCAACCTCAGATTTCTCAGGTTGTAATGCAACAGCCCCTTGACTATGGGTCACAACCACAATCGCCAACTGGTGGGGCGACACAGGTCCAAATGGGTACAATTACCCCACACCTTGGTCCAACGGTTAGCATAGCACAACAGAACATGGCTTCACAACCGTGGCTAGTGCAATACCAACAACCACAATTCCAGCAGGTGTACCAAGGTTCTGAGCAGCAGATCTTTGCGAACAGTGGACAACTGTATATCCAAAACGGTCAAAACCAACCACTTTACAGTGGTCAAGTCCACCAACCATATCAGTCATACCAACATCAATTACATTATGCTGGTACGCAAAGGCCCACTGCTCAAGCGATTCCATCATACCCTGGTTATGCTTCGCCTAACCTGAATCAACAGTTACCATTCGTGGCGACTTTAGAGTTACCCGATTTACACCGGTTAACCAACGATCCGATTGCTTATGCCCCTTGGTGGCCAGCGATTCCTCACAAACTTCCATCTGACATTCCTAAATTCAATGGAAATCCAGGTGAAGACCCATCGAATCACGTGATGACTTTCCATCTGTGGTGTTCGTCCAACACCCTAAACGACGATTCGATAACGCTTCGCCTTTTTCAGAGGACATTGACAGGTCCAGCGGCTAAATGGTATATTGAATTACCTAGAGCCTCGTTCGGCAATTTTAGCTCCTTAGCCACGACTTTCTTAACCCATTTTCAATTACCGATAAGGTATGAAATGGGAACAGAAATATTAACCAACTTCAAGCAGACAACTGCCACTCATATATCTGATCATATACATGAATGGCGTCGTCGTCGTAGAATGGTTAAAACATACGTTCCCGATCAGCTGTTAGCTGAATGGTTTATAAAGTCGTTACTTCCTGCTATAACGGAAGATGTGGCAAAGGGGGGAGTCGTAACAGAGGAGCAAGTTATCGCTCGTGCACAGTATCTGGACTTAGTTTATACTCAGTCTGGCACGCTCTACGACAAAATACCTGACGCCCCTAGACCGGAATTTTCAATTCCTCCTCCTCCAAAATCCAATAGTGACTCTCATGCCGGTGATGGCGTGATTGGCACGGCAAACGCGAAATCGATAAAGGCTTCGTCTAAGAAAGCCCGTAAGAATTCGGATCAAAATGCAAAACAAGAAATTCTTGCTTCGGAAGTAAATGTCGTATCAGCAGATAAAGGCAAAGAAACCAGTCAACCAGGAAGCAAGAAGAAGCAAAACAAAGGGAAGAAGAAGAAACAGGGTGAGTCATCCCCTGGAAAAAATTCTTCAAACCCTCCTGGTAAAGGGAAACAAAATTATCCATGTCAAATATGTGATGAAGAGGATCATTACACAAAGAATTGTCCATTCAAAGCTGAGTTGAAGAGGTTCTTTAAAAGTTCCCAAACCTCAGCTGTGTTAACTGATCCATTTCCCAACCCAGGTCAAAATCTGGTTGATAGTGGGAATGCTTCCCCGTCGCAAGTGCTTATGTTGTCGGTTTCAAAACAGCAGAATGATGCTTTGATTTCGACAAGGAACAAAGATTACGGGAATCCTCAGCTGTCGAACGACAAAGGTAAAGATCAACCAAGTAGTTCGACAACAACTTCGACAGAAGTTGTACCGCCCATCATTCCTGAATTAACAATAAAACCGCCAAAGGGAGTAGTACACAAGTCGACATTTAATCCTCGCGCCAGGGCGGCGCAGCATTATAACATAGTGGAAGATTTGGCCCAATCGCCATCCGCTATGTCGACTCTTGAAGTATTACAAAATTGCCCATCCCAAAGGCAGGCTTTGTTATCGGCTATTGGTGGGGTTGATCCTAAGGATTCCAATCTTGTATCCTTTGATCACAAAGGATACGATCCTCAGTTACCAGCTCAACTAGCTTTCCTTATTCAAGTGAAAGCCCTCAACAAAACTGTTCACAGAACAATTATTGATGAGGGAGCATCTACATGTATTATGTCGATGGGTTGCTGGAAAACATTAGGATCTCCAACCTTGTCGCGATCTTCGACGACATTAAAAGCTTTCGACGGAAGGACTTATACCCCGTATGGTATCCTTAATAACTTGAAGGTTGAACTGGGAGGAAAAACAGTAGAAATTGATGTTGAGGTCATCGATGGAAATCTTGACTACAACATCCTACTGGGTAGACCATGGATTTATGCCATGGCAGCTGTTGTGTCGACTTATTTTAGGAAGATCGCATTCCCGTTTGAAGGAGGGATTACGGTCGTCGACCAACAGAACTTCCTCCCTAATAGTTCACAAGTTACAGGAAGCATTCACATGATCCATGAGAGCAACCATTCGCTTCAAGATATCGGAGTAGGATTATTGAAAGACCCCACATTGATGGGAACTTTCGCGCTACCACCTCCTATTTACATAGGAAATATACCGTTTGTAGCAACCTGCAACATGATATCTTCCTCGAAGGTCGCAAAAGACAGTGTTGACATGGATCATGCAATTGTTTTGCCCCCAAGCCCTTTAGAAATATTGTAGCAATCAATGTTTCAAGCATGGGAGGCGAACCCAAATCAACGCTCGTCAAGCGTTTGGGTAGATAGGTCTAGAGAATATGGTACCTCATTAGATCCTTGGTCGAAAGTACATGGGACTGACGAAGGAATCTTACAATCAATGTTGATTGAGGGGGCACCATGGAATGATCACCACCATCGTTCCCTTCTTCCGGAATATGAAGAAGATACTCAACGTGACCTTTATCACCCTTCAGTTTTTGAATTCCTAACAAATACTGTAAATACGGTGGATTCCGAGCGAAACTTATCCAATATTGAAGAGACTATAGCCATAAATATCTCGACTAAAACAAATGTTGTAGAGAATATTTATGTCGGCAAAGGTTGTTCCCCTTCAGAACTGGAAATATATAACGCTCTTTTTCGCGAATTCAGAGATGTCTTTGCTTGGTCATATGATGAAATGCCAGGCATTGACTCGAGTATCATTGAACATGAAATTAAAATGTATCCTGATGTCAAACCAGTAAGACAACGGCTTCGGCAGGTGCACCCCAAGAAAGCCGCTGCCATTAAGGCGGAAGTTGAAAAACTTCTCCATGCTGGATTCATCTACCCGGTTCCTCTAACCGATTGGGTATCGAATATTGTCCCTGTTATGAAAAAACAAGGGACGATTAGAGTGTGTGTCGATTATAGGGATGTAAACCAAGCTTGTCCAAAGGACAACTACCCTACACCCTTCATCGACCAGATAATTGACGAATGCGCCGGATGTGAAATCTTTTCATTTATGGATGGATTTTCCGGGTATAATCAAATAAATATCCGCCCACAGGACCAGTCAAAGACTGCATTTATTTGTCCGTGGGGCACATTCGCTTATCGAAAATTACCCTTTGGTTTAAAGAACGCAGGGGCGACATTTCAGAGGGCAATGAATTATGCCTTTCATGACATCAAGAACATCGTTCAACCATATCTCGACGACCTTCCGGCTCATTCGCGAAAGCGGACTGATCATCTGCAGCATTTAAGAGCGATATTTCTACGTTGCCGACACTACAAGATAAGACTCAATCCACACAAATGTGTGTTTTGCGTCGGTTCTGGTCGTTTACTTGGCTTTGTAGTCTCTAAGGATGGGATTCGTCTCGACCCTTGCAAGGTTCAGGCAATCATTAATTTGCCTCCACCTTCAAATTTGCTTCAGATTCAGAAACTCCAAGGGAAAGCAAACTTTCTGAGGAAGTTCATTCCAAATTACGCAGAACTTGCTAAAGGTTATACTCGTCTTTTGAAAAAGGATGTACCTTTCGTCTGGGACCAGGTGGCGCAAGCTTCCTTTGATGCTCTGAAAGATTGTCTAGTAAAAGCATCATTAATGTACGCCCCGGACTATCAAAGAGATTTTAACCTGTATCTGGCTGCAGCAGATACGACCATTGCAATGGTTTTAGTTCAAGAAGTCGATGGAATTGAACATCCTATATATTATTTAAGTAAAAACTTAAATGATACAGAAAGTAAATATTCTTATGTTGAAAAACTAGCGCTTGCAGCTGTTCAAGCGATTCAAAGATTTCGACATTATGTCCTCTTTCGGAAAACTACCATTTTGTCAGATTGCAACCCCATGACTTATATACTGTCGCGACAGTTGCTGGGGGGAAAATATTCAAAATGGATAGCGATCCTTCAAGAGTTTGATCTGGAATTTGTAAAATCCAAATCAAAGAAAGCTCTAGTTTTCGCAGAATTATTGTGCGATCTCCCATCGTCGTCCAACGATGAAACATCAGAAGAGTCAATCATGGACGAAAGTTTGTTTCTGATATCTACAAGCGATGAGTGGTATGGAGATATCATAGTTTATCTCCAAACCCAAAAATTCAGGCCAAACATGTCTCACTCAGAACAAAAACGTATACGATACCAAGCTAAAGACTACATGATCGTCGGTGATACGCTTTACCGTCGTGGTATCGATACAGTCCTGAGGAGATGCCTTACCCATGAGGAGGCCGAAAAAGCCCTGAATGAGTGTCATTCAGGCGCGTGTGGGGGGCATCAATCTGGATATGCGACAGCACAAAAAATCTTACGAGCAGGATACTTCTGGCCAACCATGTTCAAAGATTGCATAACCGCAGTCAGAAGTTGCCATGCTTGTCAAATTTTTGATAGCAAAACCAGAAGACCACCCGCACCTTTACAGCCAATAGTTGCTGTTGGGCCTTTCGCCAAATGGGGCATCGATTTCATGCAATGTAACCCCACCTCGACCGGGGGGCATGGGTATATTATAGTCGCTGTTGACTATTTTACCAAATGGGCCGAGGCGATGCCTACATTGGATAACACTGGTGAAACAGCTGCCCTTTTCTTTTTCAATCATGTAGTCGCCAGGTTCGGCGTACCACAGGCTATAGTGACAGATCATGGGTCGCATTTTCGCAATCACATGATGGTCGAATTAGCTGCCAAGCTAGGGCTATCTCACGACAGCTCTACCTCGTATTATCCGCAAGCCAATGGACAAGTTGAAGCAATCAACAAGGTCCTGAAGCGTATGTTGCAAAGGATGATCGGGGTTCATAAAAGAAGGTGGCACCTAATCCTGTACTCAGCCTTGTGGGCTTACCGAACGTCGGTAAAGAACGCAACCGGGTACACACCTTTTCAACTGGTGTATGGCCTGGAAGCAGTCTTGCCAATCCAGTGCGAAATTTCGTCGCTTAAACTCGCAATTGATCTCCTCCCCGGAACTTCAGAAGAAGAGGCTCGTTTCTTGGAATTAATCCAATTGGATGAAACCCGTCGTGATGCCGCTTTGGCTAACGAAGCCCATAAGAAACGAGTCAAAGCGCAGTTCGACAAAAGTGTCAAACCCCGTGTCTTCTCGGAAGGTGATTTGGTCTTGCTTTATGACCAAGAATCCGATAAATTGGGAGCAGGTAAATTCAAATCCTTATGGATGGGCCCCTATATTGTTAAAAGGGTGTTAGCAAAAGGAGCCTACGAGTTAATGGATTATGACGGAATTCCACTGGCGCAGCCCCGCAACGGGTTGTACCTCAAGCGTTACTATGCTTAAATAGTAACCTGCATACTTTTGTTGTATTTTGTTTTCGCTAAAGTATTTGTCCTGGTCAAGTGATCCACCTTTTTCATTTATTGCAGATGTCAAACCTCCTGGAGACATGTGTTAGATATGCCGACGGAGCGAGTCGTAGTTCGCGGAACTTATCCTCCGCAGCCTGGGCCATTTTTGATCCAAGCGGCGAGTTAGTAAGTTTCAGAGGTGTATGTATTGGGCAATCAACGAATAACATCGCTGAGTATAGCGCGTTGATAGAACTACTCTCTGATGCCTTCACCCGTGGCATACGCCGACTAATTGTCAGGCTAGACTCACAGCTCGTAATACTACAACTCAATGGTATATATTCCGTTCGCAATCCAGCTATTTATCGCATGTTCCTCAGGGTTAAGATTTTGGAAAGACAGTTTGATTCGATTCGATACCAGCATATTTCCAGAAACTTAAACACATTAACCGACTCATTAGCAAATTATGTGTTAGATAGACATTTGCGACATTTGTAAAAAGGGATACATCATCAATGATTGTACATATGGATCATATAACTCAACCAGAATAAAACTCGAAAATCAAAATATATATAAGTTGTTTATCGTTCATACATAATGTTCTGTAACCAAGACAAAATCGACCATATGACCCAAAAACTCAAAAGTGCTAGGGGGCACCCTAGCCTAGTGGTGCTCGTGATAGCACGTCACGGCCTGTGCAATCATGCGCAAGAGACGAGTCCATCGTCTAGGCACACCAGTAGTATGCCGCTGCAACTGTAAAGGTAACTCATTGATCCGTACATCCGGAATACCGAGAGTAAGGCTCTCAACCTGCTCCTGCACAGCTGTAAGGGTCTCAGTATCGTCAAGGTCGCGAAGGATAACTCTCCCAGCAGGCTCCACTGCCGGGGCATCAACTGGCGGTCTCGGACGAACTGCTGGACGAACAGGACCAACATCTGCATGCACCCAAGAGTATGATTAAAAGTCTTGATAGAATAAAGCACAACAACATTATGAATAAAAACAGTAAACAGTGATATGGTCAAAGAGTTTACCAATAGCGCCCCACTGTTCGCCATCCGGTAACACCAAATCCGGATCACCTCGGAAATCCATACCCACATATGGATACTCAAAAAAGACCATCTCCTGGTGCTCGAACCACCTGAAGAAGGCATCAGTGAAAGTAATCTGAGGTTGACCAGCATGCCTAGACATGTGATCGACCCACCTCTGCATGCGTGGCTCGGTCGGAGAAGGCAAGTCGAGTACAATATACTGAGGCTGCATCAGTGGGATTTTCTCCAAGGCGAAGGCAGTCAGAATAGATCCAAATCCAAAGTTCTTCAGCTTCCCATCCTTTACCTTGGTCAACTGACTTTTCATCTGAACAAGTACTGCATCACACCAGTTGAATACTTTCGGTTGGAGACACTCCAAGGCGTGCTGCACATAAGATCTGTTGGCAACATGTAGAGCTGCGCTACCGGCCATCCTACCAATGGTATACAGAATGGACCTGAGAGACCTGTCAGTAATCTCACGGATAACAACCTTGCTGTCTCTGCTCGGCTGGGAACCTTCCTTGCAATACTGGCGGACATAATCTCTCACGGAGTCAGTCCCCCGGGCTGAACCTGACAAAGAAATGGGGGCACCCCGCCTTGACAGTCCGGTCAAGAAGTAAATGTCCTCTATGGTCAAGGGGATGGATTTTCCCCTAATCTGGAATACTTGGTTAATGGGATCCCAAGCATCAAGCATATACTGCAGTAGAGAGATCTGTGCTCTCATGCTAGAGATACGGAAAAACTTCAGCAGGCCACAGTTCCGCAACGCGTTCACCGTGACAGGGTCATGGAGGGCAATCATGTCCTCCTCTTCATGTTCTCGTTCTCGCCATGTAAGGGACATCTTGTTCAAAGATCCCTGCAAAACAAACAAGAGAAGGAGTAAGTTCCTGAGTTTGATGAGAAACTGGCGAAAATTCATCAAAAAATGTGCTAAAAACTCAGTTTTCTGAGCCCAACGCAGGCAGAGAGTGTCCTACCTGCGTTGAAGGTCAGGCTGCCTTAAGGCAGCTTGACATTCAACGCAGGTTTCGAATGGGCAACCTGCGCTGAAGTTAGGGCGCCCTGGCAAAACCCCTGAGGCTCAGAAAGACTGGAAAACAGGCACAGAATGAAGAAAGGAAACCATGAAAAGAAAGAGCTAAGGTTTAGCTCCTACCTGGTCCAGACGGCGCCGAGAATCGTCCACAGAATCTCCCGAAATCAGCTGGTGAAAATCAAGGGGGAAGAGGCACCTCCAAAGCTCCAACAAACCAAATGCAAATGAAATGGTAAAATGAGAGGTAAAAACACTTTTTAATAGCTTTTTACGTAGTTCAAAGCAAAATATTAGGGTTTTCATCTCATGATTATGTATTTCTAACTAAGTTTGATGCAGCAATTGAAAATACAGTACTATTCTTGGAAAGAGAAAAGCTAGTAATGGTAAAAAATCAAAATTTGACCATATAATCGAGCAGTTTTAGCATAAAGTTCATGCTCGTTAAAAAATAAACGCAAGATCCGAGCAGTTTTAACGCGGTCTTCATGCTCGTTAAAAAATAAATATAAGCAGTGAGCAATGTTTCCTCCAGAGTTTAAGCTCATTTTTAACTAAAAAATGAACCTATCCCGGTAAATAACCACTGTGATCGTAAATTTATCAGCCATAAAAACCTTGGTCGTGTTTGCACCTGCCACCTCCACTTTTCATTTGGCCGATCGTTCACCTCCATATGATTGTTTACCCATTTTGAGGAATAGCTGCGAAGAGTGATTTCACCTAGCCATCCTTGTGACACTGCCGTGATTGGAAAATTCCAACCTGTACCTGGAATCAGTTGCTATCCCTGTTTATCACTCGTTCCTCAAAAGACGAGTCTTCTTTAAGCTCTTTTCAGCTGACTCGTAAAATATGAAAAGATTGCCGAGTTTTGGCCTTCCAGCTCGTTAAAGGACGGGAAGAGCTATCCCTCCTCTAGATTTTAATCTTTTTGGACCTGAGGGATTATTGCACAAAAATGTCGAGCGCTTGTTTTATTCGGCTCGTTAAAGTTATCGAAAACTCATCCCTTCTGTATTGTTTTATACTTTTTCGGACTTAAGGGATTAGATGACGAAAAAGGAATTTTGGAGTTAACTTTATGTACCTTTTCAAACTCTCTAAAAATGAAAAGGACCGAGTTATCCTTGTCGTTAGACTCGTTAAAATGATTAAATAGCGACAAACTTGTCTTTAGACGAGAACGAGTTTCCCTATCGCTAGGCTCGTTAAAACATAGCGATGGGCTTGCCCGAAGGGCAGGTTATAGAACAAGCATATGTTATCCTCCTCAAGCTTGACAAAAATAAAGAGGTACTGGTCAGCAATGACTGGGGAAAAATTGGGAAAAATCAAGAAAACTTTGATGGTAGCAGGTCGCTCTTGAACATGACACTTTTCCTCCGTATCACATTCGGGTTGGGTTGTTTCATTCACCGGTCACATCACCATGGTCTTGCCATACCATCCATATTTGGGGTAATGCTACCGATCCATCGCATCAGTGTCGCCATATGTTCAAGAGAAGTCGTTCAGAAAGAGTCAACCGGGTCCCATCCACTGCCATACATTATCCTTCATCCATTCATGACCGCCACCCTGAATCATATGTCACAGATTGTTTTCACCTCCATTAAAATCATTAGCTCCGTTCCGTGTCACTGATGTGGGATTCATTAAGGCCCTCCTTTGACAGATCGCTCCTTGTCGACATCAGCTCATTATCCAAGGAGTTGATCTAGGAACACCCCCTTCAGTACTTTGAAGCTTGCATGCCTCAATGGCAAGTTTCTCACTTCCGGCGACAGGTATACATCAATGACCTTCGACCAGAAGATTTTGCGTGGTGTTCGACGCCAAGTCCTTTTTTCACACCACGTGAATTGTACTGCAGTACCTTGAGGGTCATTATCATTATCGGTGATTCCTCTCGCGCTTGTTAACGGTTTACATTATTGACCGGTAAACAAGCGATGTCTTTCCATGTTCGACTTCAGCGCAATTCTCACATGGATCGACTTGTACTTAGAGTGAAGATCGAACGAGTTTGAAGACCCCGGATCTAGTTTCATCCATCCGGGCTGCGATATATATTCAGGAAATATAAAGACATTTGACATGTACATCATTGCAGCAGATGATCATCCTACTCAAAGGATGATAATTTCACCAAAATTATCAGTCTACAATCAGACGATCGTCTGTTCCATGTACAAAAATGAATTTATAAAGCTGAGCATGGGAATGCCCGCCTCAGCTAGATCATGAAAGCAGAATGAATCATAATGTATTGTATTGTATTTTATTACAGGTCTCTTCCCAGCAGATGGATGAACTTCGGACCCTCCTGGATAAAGCATTTCACCCGATAAACGGCCTCATACTTTAGGGGGCAACTGTTATAGACATTTTTGTGCCTGGCATCACTGAGCATGATATGTCAATAATCAAGGGATCCAAAGTCCCTAAACATGTTGTTCCTACCCCTAGAGGAACAAGGCCAAGTAACCACAACAATTCACAAAAGTTCTCCACCTGAAAACACTCAGAAACAAGGCAATTCTGGATCATGTCAACTGCTCCACTGAGCATCTGCGCTGAATGTCAACTGCTCCACTGTCTACCTGCGTTGAATGTCAACTGCAAAGAAGGCTACCTGCGCTGAGCGAGTTTGGACAAGTGGCAGAGTCATTCCTCAAGGTGTCAATGCCCAGGAAGCTTCCAAAATGACACTTGGATCAGGGAATTCGACTGGTGATGAGTAAGAGGTTCCAAATCTCCAAGTGGAAGCAAGAACCTCCAAGTGGACTCAAGAACTGAAGTGGGAGAGGACACTAGTTAGCTTCATGCCAGCCTCAAGCTGACTCATCCTTTCCCCAAAACTCCTATATATAGATCTCTCTCATGAGGTCTGGGTAGGCTGGAATTTGGTATTTGCAAAGAATTGATGTTGGTTTGTGGCTAGAAATATTGGGTGTGTTATGCTTTGAAAGGAGCTGAAGAGGGAATTCCATTCTGCTGGGAAGGAGATGCTGGGTTGGAGCCCTATGAGTTGTATCTCTTCCTGAACCTTGTTACTTTCAATAAAGCTATCTTGATTCTTTCCTATATGCTGGTGTATTTTGTGTAATTGCATTAGTATATTTGATTTACTTCTAATCCTGAATCATTTATGAATATGTATATCTGCCATTTTATTGTGTTCTCCTCTTGTTGCAAGTAGCTGTTCTCTTGTCACAGGTAGCTGTTCTCTTGTGATCTCGTGGGATTCAAGTAGCTGTTCTCTTGATCAAGCGAGGAGGCAAGTAGCTGTGGACACACAAAGAGAAGAGGATCTAGTTCGAGGGACAACCGAAAGACAACGGTAAGTCTGCCGATCTCCTCTTTTTCATATTTCATAAAGGAAGAAATCATGATAGCTACATTCGTTTGTTGCTAAGGCGCTGTCACACCTTAGGTGGATAGGATCGTCCTAAATAGGCATTTTTCCCCACAACACCATTTGCTGCATGCTTTATCTTGTAAAGCCATTTTGAAGTAATAACAGTCTTGCCTGGGGTCTGGGAACTACTTCTCAAACATCATTCTTTATGATAGACTCATATTCTTTGGTCATAGCATCCTTCCATACTTGATACTTGACGGCATCTGAGAATGACGAAGGCTCATTTTGTATGATCGTGCTCATGATGGTCAGGTATTCTTGATACCTATTAGGTTTCTTACTTTCACGAAAGGTTCCTCGGGGTGCAGCATGTCCTTCAGCATCATCAAGTAACCCCTTAAGCCATGAAGGCCTATTCCTAGAAGAGGAAGGCTCACTTGGAGGAGGATCAATCAGATACATGGGTTCTTCTACATCAAGCATTGATTCATCATCCTTTTCTTTCGGTTCCCTGGTGTCGGCTTCTTGAGAGCTCCTCAAAGTCAGAAGATTGATCAGCTTGCTGAGAGCCATATCTTCGTCAAAGGTGACATCATGACTAATTATGACTTCCCTTTGACCGGCTACATAGATTCTATAGCCTTTAGTATTTTCACCATAGCCCACGAAAATTCCCTTCTTTCTAGATGCTCCCAATTTATTTCTTTTCTCTTTTGGCACATGAAAGTATACAGGGCTTCCAAAAATTTTAAAATGAGAAACATCAGGTTTCTTACTGGTGAATTTTTCTTCAGGAGTCTTGGAACCCAATGCTTGATGAGGGCATTGATTTTGTACATATACGGCAGTGTTTGCAGCTTCAGCCCATAGAAACTTTGGAAGTCTTTGATCATGTAGCATGGCCCAGAAAGCTTCCATAATTGTGTGGTTCTTCCTTTCTGCCACACCATTCTGCTCAGGAGTATGTGGTGTTGTAGTCTCCCTCTTAATGCCAACCTCAGGTATGCCTGAAAAACCAATTGTAATATATCAGAGGTCTTGCTTTGGCTTGAGGGGAATGGTCCCCTTTTGAGTTTTCCTTTGGCACATCCCGGACATACACCTTCTTTTTCTACTTGGAATTCAGGCATCCCTGTTACCATCTGTCTTACATCGGGTAGAGCTTTGTAATGAAGGTGGGCAAACCTCCGATGCCAAAGTTCAGACTAAAGAGATGTGTCACAAGACATGACACCTAGCAGACTTCCATCGACCTGATATAATGAATCAACACTAAACCCAAGAGTAAAGGCATCTTTAACATTATTTTTCCATATACATACCTTGCCATTGCTGAAGGTTACCTTGTAGCCTCTGTCTTCCATTGCCAAGATGGACACTAGGTTCCTTTTGAGGTCAGGTGCATTTAATACATCCGAGAATTTCTAGCCTTCTTGAATGCTTGTCCTCTTCCTTGATTCCCAACTCTCCTCTTACCTTTGCTGTTGAATTTGTCATTCCTTTGATTTTCCATCAGAGGGATTTTGATCATCGTCCCGGTGTGAGTCCTTTCTTCTCTTTGCATGAGAAGAAAAGGCAGCAGGAGGACCTTTAGGCATGGGCATTTCTTGCACTTCTTCCCTTGATTCTTCTTGAATGCATCTAGCCATTAATTCCTCGAAACCAGGAATTACATTATAGTTCAGAAGAGTATTCCTGAACACATACTATTCAGATGGTAATCCTCCAAGAGTTGTGAGTGCCATTTCTCTGTCAGTAATGGTTTCCCCAATAGATAGGAGATCGCTCTTGATCTCGGTGATTCTTAAGAAGTATGCTTGCATACTTTCATCTTTACCCTTCTTGATTTCCCTCAACTTATTTCTAAGAAACAAAACTTGATTTGCATCATTAACTTTAAATAAACTCACCAGTCTGTCGTAGATTTCCTTGGAGGTGTCTAGATCAGAGATGTCGGCCACCAAGTGCTTGTCGATAGAGTCCCAGATGATCTTCTTTGTTTTGACTTCTCCATTTTTCCATTTGTTCCAGGCAGCAGCAGATGCATTTGATGAAGGCTCAACAATATTGCCTCTTACATGGTCCAACACTCCTTGATCTTCAATGGTTAGATCGATAGACATCTTCCATCCGTGATAGTCAGCTTTCTCACGGAGCTTGCCTTCGGCAGGAAAGAGTGTTGAGGACCCCATAGTTCTTTTAGGATAGCCTTGCCAATCTTCTCTTCAATGATTGCTCTTGCTCTTGCTCGGGCTTTGTCTTTACCTCAGCTTTGATACCATGTTAAGTTATGGTATGTTCTATGCTTATAACAGTTTACTTCTTTTTCTTATTATATTCCACCGATTAGCAATCACATGTACATAAAGTAAAGTGCAGATAGAACATTAAACGATCGACAGAAAACAAGCCAAGACAAGAGACACAAGATGTGGCGGCTAGCCAGGGACAAACCTCACAATGTGTGGGGAAACCCTTTGATCGAATCTTCTTTTATCTTCAATAATTCAGCAGAGAGAAATAGTACAATAAATCTAATTCATATCAACAGTAGCAAACCCTAGATCAGCAGCATCAGCATTAGCGGCTTCATTATCAAACTAGGGCAGACCATATCTCACAACCCGACGGTCGGATTGACTTCATTCCACCACCAAAAGTTTCGGCTTCCAGAGGAGGTTCAGATGAACCTACAACGCAGTTCAGATGAGGAGATCTTCTAGGCCACGCAAGTCAATCTTTACTTCTGCAGTTGCAGCTTCAGTTTCAGCAGTTTCTGGCTTCAAACTAGGGCAGTCGATATCTTGCAAACCGTTCGTCAGATTGACTTCATTCCACCACCAAAAGTTGCGGCTTTCAAAGGAGGTTTAGATGAACCTACAAAGCAGTTCCAAAGAGGAGATCTTCTAGGCCACGCAAGTCAATCTTTACTTCTGCAGTTGCAGCTTCAGTTTCAGCAGTTTCTGGCTTCACATGTGTGAGAGAGAGAGACCCATTTCAGCGCAGTAGAGAAGAGACTCATATCTGCGCAGTAGAGAGAGAGAGATGTGATGAGATGAGTGAGTCAAAATGAGGAAAAGTCCTCTTATATTTATATGCAACGTTGGTGGGTGAATAGATGCGACTATTGGGTTTCTGAGCCTACATGAGTTGTAGGTCGGCTTGATAATAATTCCATAATCAAAATAAATTCATATCTCCATGAATACTTATCGGAATTGGATGATCTTTATATCAATCCTACACCTCTCGATGAGAGAAATCTAATAAAAATATTATTAGCCATGAATAAGATGACCTACATGGAGTTTTTCCCTGGTTTCCAATTTTAACAACCCAACATCACCCTACCAGAAAGTACCATATGTAAGTCATGTCAATTTGGTAAGCAAACCAGAGTTCAACTCAATGCCAAAGAAGGATCAACAAGTAGGCCTCTTGAACTTATACATACTGATTTGTGTGGACCAGTAAGGAAAAAGTCACCTCGTGGAGAACAGGGAAAATTTTAAGAACCCCCTCTAAATTTATAAATATAATAAATGGGCGAATCTCCATGGTATATAGGAAAAATGGAAGGCGATTTTATCAATAATATAATATGTATATATAATTTTTTGGCGAATCTCTCACCAAGCATGGCGAATATTTTACTCAATTATAAAATCTTGTAAGATCTTGGTATTACCATGGGTTATCATAAACCTGGAGCTTAAAAATTACTATTAGTAATTTATAAAAATTAATAAAATTAATAGTTGAATTTTATTTTATTTTTTATTTTAACCAAGCTAAAATGTTTAACATACATTAAATTACAACATCCATTTTTACACTTGATTTACCAAGCCCCAAGAGGGATCAAATATTTTTTCACTCTATGCTAGTTTACATATCATGATATTTGATACCTCTCGGGGGTTAGTAGATCCAGAGTAAAGATGGATCTATGCTGGTTTAATTCCCCCATTTAAATAGGCTACATTCTATGTGAATACCATGTGCCATTTTGGTGAATACCATGGGTCAATACCATGTGCCATTTTTATTTTTATTAATACTAATATTAGGGTTAATAATGTTTTTTGGCATGGTATTAATAACAATCTAGTCCATGGTATTTGTCCCATAGTATTTTGCCCATAGGTTTCACCTAAATATGACGCATTTTTTGAGTGTTCTTAAATATAAGGTGACTTAGGAGTAAATATAAAAAAAAAAAGTTTTATTTGTTTACCATACCTCTCGTTTATTTATATTTTTATTAATTTACCATACCTCTTTTACAAATATGGTATTTGGCCCATAGGATTCACTTAAATAAAACCTCTTTCTTGAGCCTTGATAAATAGAATGAGGGTTATGGACTAAATATAAAAAGAGGTTTTATTTATTTACCATACGTCTAGTTTATTTATATTTTTATTTATTTACCATACCTTTTGAGTAAGTATAAAAAGACGTTTTATTTATTTACCATACCTCCAGTTTACTTATATTTTTATTTGTTTACACCCTTGCATGTATATAAGGTGACTTATGGAGTAAATATAAAAAATGTTTTATTTATTTACCATACCTCTCATTTATTTATATTTTTATTAATTTACCATACCTCTTTTATAAATATGGTATTTGGCCCATAGGATTCACTTAAATAAAACCTATTCTTGAAAATGGGCGAATGAATTCACTTAAATAAAATCTATTCTTGAAAATGGGCGAATGGAAGGTTGTAACTCCTAATTTCAAGGGCTAAATTTACCTTTTTTACCCTCTCCCTTAAAATGAGGTGGGCTATTTGAGGTGATTTTTAAAAATGTACTATGATACAAAATATTCGCCCACTAAAAATTTAAAACCCCTTAATTTCGCCAAAGGGCGAACAGTCCCCCCTAAAATTTTCTATGGTGGAGAACAATACTATATCTTATTCATTGATGACTTTTCTAGAATGTGCTAGATCAGTTTATTGAAACACAAAGATGAAGAATTTGATAAATTTAAAGTCTTCAAAGCATTAGTTTAAAATGAATTAGATCTAAAAATCAAATGTCTCAGATCTAACCTAGGAGGAGAATACATATCAGATGAATTCTTTGATTTCTGTGAACAACATGGCATAAAAAGACAATTTTCTATAGCTAGAACTCCTAAACAAATTGGCGTGGCAGAAAGAATGAATAAAAATGTTCAACAGATGGCTCATGCTATGCTTGATGAGTCTGGAACTCTAGAAACGTTTTGGGGTGAATCTGCACATACCGTAGTAAATATTCTCAACAAGGTTCATGTTCATGTGAATAGTCATAAAACTTCGTATGAACTTTTGTATGGTAAGCCTCCCATTGTAAAGAATTTTAGAGTTTTTGGAAGCAAATGTTTCATCAAAAATAATGATGAAAAACTTGGTAGGCTTGAAGCTAGTGCAGATGAAGGAATACTTCTTGGTTACACATCTAGAAGAAAATGATACAAATGTTACAATAAGAGACTTCAAAAAATTGTTGAATGGATTGATGAAGCATGCACAAATCCCAAAAAGGTAACATCAACAAAAGAGGATGATGATGATGAATGCTTTCCCACATCAAATTTTAATGATATAGAAGAAGAAACTAATGAAGTAGTAGAAGAAGACACATCAAACAAAGAAAAGGCTCCATCCAGGTATGTTCAAAGGAATCATCCAGAAACTCAACTTCTAGAAGAAAAGGAATCCGAGGTACAAACAAAAAGAACCCTTGTAGAATATCCTAGTTATCTAGCTTTATTATCCACCACTGAACCAGAAAAGTTAAATAAATTTAGTGAATATGAATTTTTGGTTAAGGCCATCGATGAAGACTTGATCAAATTGAAAAGAATGATACTTGGGAATTGGTTCCAAGGCCTCATAATAAAAATGTTATTGGGACAAAATGGATATTCAAAAATAAGTTGAATGAAAATGGAGAGGTCATTAGGAACAAAGCCAGACTTGTTTATAAAGGTTATGCTCAATAAGAAGGTATAGACTTTGAAGAAACATTTGCACCAGTAGCCAGACTTGAATCCATAAGAATGTTTCTTGCATTTTCAAGTTTTTGACATTTCAAAGTTTATCAAATGGGTGTAAAATTTGCTTTCCTTAATGGAGATCTAGAAGAAGAAGTATATATTAAACAACTAGAAGTATTTAGTTTGGGTAATGATGAAAACCTTGTATGCAAATTCAAAAAGGCTTTATATGGGCTAAAACAAGCTCTGCGGGCATGGTATTATCGTCTTGAAAATATCTTCGACAACAAGGTTTCACAAAAGGATCCGCAGACCACAACTTGTACACAAAAATTGAGGATGATAAACTGCTAATAATTGTTGTTTATTGTTATTATTATTACTATTTTCATTATTATTATTATTATTATTATTATTATTATTATTATTATTATTATTTATATATATATATATATATATATATATATATATATATATTTTGCTTAACATATAAAATATCTAGTAGTATTTTTCTTATTATCCTTTAATTTGAATAATATAAACTCAATTTTAATAATTATTTGATTACATTGGGATAAAATTTCTAGATTCCTAATAACTAGTTTTCTAATTGGTCAACCTCTAACAAATAAAATGATATAATTTATTAATAAATAACTTCTTTACATTAATTAAAATTCAATATTTTATTTTTAATTATTCCTTAACAACTATTTTTAACTAAACATAGAATATTTTAATGAAATAAATCCTTACCACTAACTCCCTAATAATTAATTTCTTTACCTATTAACTAATTCACCAACAACTAGTTTTTAACAGCTATTTCTAGGCAATGTTGCATCCTTACTATTTATTCCTTATGATCAATGGATTTCTCACCTAGTCCTCAGGATGAACCACATTGGCTGTTCAAAATGTCGACCAAATCCTATCAATGTGATTAATCTAGAAGACTTTCTTCTACATTATGGATCACAAAAGTCTTAGATCTAACATATAAAGAATTAGTTATTTTACAAGTTTACTAAGAATACACAAGTTTCTTTTACAATAGTCACGTACATGTGCGAGTTGGGTTCAGTAAAGTCACGTACATATTTCAGAAAATAAAATTATTATTGTGATTTTTTAAAATATTGATTCACCCCCCCTCTTAGCATTTTTCCCAACAACATTCTATTGGGGGTGGTAGTTTATAAGGTAACCAAATCATGGGTTAATGGTGCATATTGAATCATAGGCTTATGATAGTGGTGGCGTGTTATCACGAGTGATGTATGTAGTCACATTGAGGTAAGTGTAAATTATGTCCATTAATGTCATTCATTATCCAAAGGAAAGATGAACCTTTGTCTACTTACAATGGGTTTTCATCCTTTTCTGGGTTAGTGGTAGTAGGTTATCATATATCATACCTCTTTATGATGTTATATTTTCCACAAAATAGCTATAGTCCATGATATCGAGGGTGTTTTAGCATAGGGGGTGACAACATCATTCAAAATAGTGTCACTGCAATTGCTCCAAGTTAGTGTTTCAACAACAATCATGTTAGAATATTGGTGGTGATGTGTTGTAGCATAGTCATTGTGTTGTACTAGAAAACATTGTAGCATGGGCATGGGGTCCACTCATTCAAAGGGTCATGAAGCAATCATGGTGTGGTTCTATCCCATGGAAGGTGTTGCAGTAGTAATGTTGTAGCAACTGTGTTGAAAAAATAATGTTGTAGCAACAAGGGCATACCCTTCTTTGAATCTCGAGCAATCCTAGAAATAATTCAAAAGGTATAAGAAACCTACAAATCATGTGAGTAGGATTGTCATGACATAACCATCACAAAACTATGAAGTTCCCTTCTACTCACGAATTTACTTTATTCATTGCATTTATTTATTTATCTAACATGTCATGCACCCAAGTGTACCCTTATGGGTTTTCACAAGTGGGCTTCTTTTTTTTCTTTTGAAAAAACATGGAACGTAGAAATAAATCATTTAGTTGGCATTTCTCCCTTATAGACATTCTCCATATCACTATTGGGCCATCCTTCATTGATATTCCTTAAGAAGGATTCTTTTGAAAAGGGTCTATGATAAAACTAAAGCTTATGTCCATTTACCGTTAGTGTATTTCTTTTCTAATTGATGGTATGAATCTTGATGGCCCCATTTCCATAGACAATGTTAATATCATATGGTTTAAACCAACAAATGTGAAACTTTCCTCTAAAATCCTTAAAAGTTGAATCAAACAATAAGGCCTAGTCAACTTTGAATCTCTTTTTCTTTATGAACTTGTCATGCCACTAAGATTTATGGTGCTAGATCATTGTCTTCTAATGTAAGGAAGCCTAAATAGGTTTATCCAATTCATTTATCTGAAGAAGTCTCTATTGTTGTGGTTAAGATAAGTCCGCACCAGCTTGCATTGTTGTCTTTAGGGTCTATATTTCTATCTCTGTTAGTAAATTAGCTCTCTTTCAATATATCGACTGATATGAAGTGTAGCTATTAGTAGTTTTCCATGTTTCCCAATAGGCTCATAATGCTTCAGGAAGTTGATCTGCCTAGTCCTTTAGTTGCAATCAAATAGTTTTAGTTATAATGGCCTTAAGGATATTTCATATTCCTTCTAATTGTCTATTATCACTTAAAAATTGGGGTCTCAAAGATGTTGATTAAGGGCCAAAATATGTGAAAGATCATTAAAAAGGTCAATAAAGCGGGAATTCACAAGAAGGTGATTACTTGTCACTAAGCACACTAATTAATCCATGCAAATATGGTATTCTAGGTTTACACGGATCACCATAGCTATTTATTCGATAATTGCATGGATCACCATAGCTATTTATTTGATAATTGCACGGATCCATAGGAAGTGAAGTATCAATGGGGAAATTAACCTTAAATTCCCCCTATAATGTATAAGTACAAGATTAGGGGCCTTAGTCTCGAGCCTCTACACCATTAAAAAAGGGTTTTGGAGCCTCCAAAGGGCTCCAATTGTCTCCCACCAAGATGAGAGGCTCAATAAAAGATTAAATCTCATCAATGAGTCAAGTTGGGATACGCCATGGACCTCAACCTTTATAATACCAATACATTGGGGACCATTTAGAAGAGATAAGTCATTGCAAGGTTATGTTGGCCAAATTACCTCCCAATTATCATTTTTTTGCAATATTGGAGTTCATCATCCAAGTGTGTCTAAGAAACTTCTTGAGGAGAGATTACACCTGCTAGGGAGGGAAAGGAGGAACCTCATTTAGGAGATCCAAGGGTCCATTACCTCCAAGTCTCCCTTTAGCATCTATAAAAGAGATTGTGACCCTCCTACGTTAGTAAATAAATTTATTGTTTCCTAAAATATTTTCTTTCTATGTTTTTGTTTTTGCAATTGAATTTGAATATCTCATACTAGATTTTGTTACTTTGCTTGTTAATTTTTCTTCTCATGTACTAATCAATTGTTTCTTGGTCTATGTAGGAAAAAACGACTTGCATAGGATGGGATTTTGGAACAACTTTACTCCAAAAAACCAATTTCATTTTCCAATAGCCTATAGATGATATGGAATTTTTACCTTATTTTTGATCTTGTATGTGTCCATGAGGTTCTCAATGATTCTTGAAGTAAATTGTGTTCCTCCATTAGTGATGATATCCTGTGGTATCTTGAATCTCGTAAATATTTCCTCATAGAGATAATCTGCTACTACTTTCTTTATTAATTCCACAAGTGCCTTTACATACATCCACGTTGTAACCTATTTAGTAGAAACAAGGATGTAGGAGTTACAATCAAGAAGGGAGGTTGATAGGTACAACAAAGTACAGAGCCCATTTCTTGAAGGGTTCTATTACTATCTATGGTTGTAACAACATCTCATTTCATTGTATCGACCTTTCCATGCATTGATAATTGTCACATATTTTTATGTACTGCATTGCATCATAGAACATTGTGGGCCAATAGTATCCTTGATGGAGTACTTTATATCAAGTCTTGTTATCTACAAAGTGATCCCCATAAGGGAAATCATGGAAAACCTTAGTTTTTCATGGATCTTTTCCTCTCACACACATTTCCAAGTAAAGCTAGCCTTGTATAGAAGAGGAATCCATCAATTGTTAAAAATCTCTAGTTTTTCTTGACAATCTTTTGTCATTCTTTTGGATATAGGTGAGGTGGGAGTTTTCCTATAAAAGACGGTTAGAAATATTTACAAACCATGGTGAGTTAGTAGATACTATAAAAATATTTTCATTATGAAATGAATCTTCAAAATGTGGCTCATTATCATTTGTTGTAATCCTAGAAATAAATCTACCACTACATCATCTTTTCCTAGTTAATTTAACATGGTTATGTCAAATTCTTGCAACAAAAACAACCATCTAGTTACCCTACCACTAGGGATAGGTTTGGTCATTATATATTTAATGGAATAATGGTGAATATGTAATATCATGGGGTATCTAGTTATATATTGTTGAAATTTATTAATATAATGAATCATCACAAGAAACTATTTTTTTGTTATTGTGTAGTTTAGTTATGTGGGAGAGATATTTTTACCAATACATTATATTTCATAATCATGATTTTCCTCTTGTTTCCCCAAGAAAAATCCAATATCAATATTCAACACATCAAGAGATAAGTGAAAGGAGAGGGACCAATTGGTTCCTCTCAATATAGGAGCCTTAGATACTCTAGATTTCAATTATTCAAAGGATTGTTGGAAACTATATGTCCACATAAATTCAACATTTTTACTAAATAAGGAAAATAAAGGATGAGCTATATGTGAAAAATATTGAGTAAAACATTAATAATAACAACATGTCCAAGAAACCTTTGTACCTCTTTTTGAGTTCATGGAGTAGGAAAGTCTAAAATTGCCTTTAATTTTGCCTAATCCACTTTGATTCCCCTTGAAGAAATATAATTCCCTAACATGATACCTCCCATTAACATCATTAAGCATTTTATGTTACTAAGGGCTACATGACAATCAATACTTTCTCTAGATTATCCAATGCCTCATTGAAAAAATCACCATAGGTTGTAAATCCATCCGTGTAAATTCCCACACAATCGTGAATTAAGTTTGAGAATATTCCAATTACAGCTCTTTTGAAAGTTGCAAGAGAATTATAAAGGCTAATTGGTAGAACATGATATAACACCCCCCCCTCCCCCAAGCCCCCCAAGAACAAGTGATTTTGGTCTTGTTCTATTCTTTTGGAGTCATCTAAATCTAGTTGTATCCACTAAATTCATTGAGGAAAGAGAAGTAATTATTTCCTTCCAATATGTCTTTTGGTTGGTGGAATTGTAAATTCAATTCAAAACATTTACTTGTCAAACTAGGGCCTCGTAGACTTCAAGGCATAGTACAATTAAAGACAAATATTCTGGACAAATTATGTAAATCCTATCTCTATCCCAATAATTAAATTAATCAGGTTCAAAGAGGCTTCAAACAAAAACATTGAATTCTATTCCTACAATGTTCACACAGTAACACCAAGACCACTCTAGAAACTAAATCTCCTCATGAAATAACAATAAAAAACTCATCTCATATCAAGCAAAAGAACTCAAGATTTAATGGAATAATCAATCAAATAAAAACTTTGTTCTAGTAATAGATAACCATTCGAAATACTTTTTTCTTGTACTTAAAACATACTTTGTTCTTGCACTCTCAAACAAATCTATTCGTGCACCGTATGACAAACTAATTACTCCGGTGTGAATTAAAAACTTTCCTCAAGTTAAAGGTGCATTCTCGGAATCAACACACATTATCTTGTAACTCAACAATCAAACCTTGTCTTGGAATAAGAAAATTGCATTAAACAATGAAACAAAGAAAAAGGAGATGTCTCACACCTGTGCACACAAGATAAAACAATATCAATCAAATTAAATTACTCACTGCTCCTATTTAATCAAAATCCTCTTTCAAAACCAATCATAATTTATGTAAAATTATACTATGAATCACCCTGATCTTAGACTGATAAATTAACAATAAAGGAAACTTTGTTCCTGCACTGAATATCTCAAGGCATCCAAGTTGCTATCTTGGGTATCACAAAACCAATATCATTGTGTATTTTTCAAATCATAATACTTTCATAAAAAGAATAACCCTCTTGCCAATATATGATTTCATACATGAATCTTTAGGGGTTTTTAACACAATACCACAATCATCAATCATACACCAAGATTAGTACTCAATGTTAGCCAATAAAATTTAAACTTGTATATTTAGTTGTGAAATGAAACATTTCATGCAAAAAGGGTCTTCTTCACATTATCCCAATCTCCAGGTCTCAACTTGTTATGAAATAGACAAAACTGTTGCAAATCTAAAAGCTAGGGTTCAAACCTTGGTTAAAGAAACAACTTTGAAAATAAAGTTCACTTTCAGGTCTAAACCATCACTACTTCACATAAACAACATACATGATTTCTGAACATCCAATTCAAGAAATAAATCTTTAAAAAGGAAAAAAACTCTAGATCTGAGCTATTTTCATTTCTCAAGAAAAGAATACACAAGGTACCTTGTTGTTACACACACAATCAACACAAGAAATCGAAAGAATACACAATAGCTCACACCAACTTCAACACATAACACACCACACAGTGAAACAATTTGAGGGAGAACGAGTTGGGTTGGCTAGGCCCTAGCCAACCAAATCATTTCCCTTTGAAAAAATAAATTAACTTATGTGAGACAGATTAAACATCCACATAAGAAAAAAATAATTTCATGAACTTGGCATTAAGATCCTTTTATTGATTAAAAAGTCTCTGCTCAATACATTCAATGAAATGATAGATCTAGCTCCATAGGAGGTTATGGTGATACAAGCCTTCAAAGTCTCAAAACTAAGAAATATCCAGAGTATCACTAACCTATATATTCCTTCAACTAGGTATATATACATCTTGCACATGCTCTCGACCATGTCAAACAAGTTACAAAAATATATTTGGTTGCTAACTGACTTCTATCAATAAAAACCCTTGCATTCTTTTGTTTTTCTCAAACCACTTGTAGGAGGTCAATGAAAAAAATCGTGTTGAAGACCAGGGATATAATCACATGGTTCCTTCCTTGACAGATCACATCAAATCCTCAGTCACCCTCTCGAATCCAATGGTTTCCCTTCTTTAGTGCAGGAAACCCGATTAGTGTAAGAATCCTAGAATATGATCTTCTGGTACCACAACTCTTCAATTTAAAATCAGTACAACTACTGCAAGAGATATTATAGATAAATGATGGTAAGATTTTAATTAAAATATTAATTTAATTAACTCTTTTAATATAGATAAGCAATATTTATCCATTAAACCCAAAGAAACATAAAAAGGTCAAAAATATATGCATGGAGGCTTGTTCGACTTGTAAAATAAAGGTTAAGGCAAGGGGTTTTTGGGTAAAAAATAGAACATTTATAAGGCCTAACAACGTATAGTACATGGCCGATGAATGCGAGTAGGAAGTGGTAATTTTGCGTGGACTTATTGAGTTCTTTTTAATGGACAAAAACCATCCACTTTCCATTCTCTTTAGGAACAATGGTAATATGGGAGACCCATTGGCTATAAAAATTGAGGTAAATGAAATTATCTAAAAATAATTTATGTATCTCTTCTTTAATTATGTCCCACAAAAAGATATTTAATCATCATGTGAGTTTTCAAATGGGTCTGGAGTCCTCCTTGGTATAGATGTGGTGAGTGAAAATATTATTATGGATCCCCTTCATATCAATATGGTCCCAGGAAAAAGCATCACTATGCTTTTGGAAAACCTTGATTACTCATTCCTTATGATGTCCTGTTATCTCATTATTGATCTTCAAGTTTTTTTGGGGGATAATTTCTAACGTTTCCAAATTTGAACCTAGTTCTTCTTGAAAAGACGACTCATGTTATATGGAGGATGTACCTACTATGAAAAGAGAAGCATGCATGTTATATTCCATTATATGTGTGAGAATATTTGATTCAGATGAGGATAAGGAGGTTGTAAAGTCTCCAATTTCTTCATCCTTAGTTTTGTCTTTGAGGGCAACATATTGGTCTACATTGAGTACTTCATGAGAAATCACTTCCTCATCACTTTCCTCTCTACCTTCCAAAAGGGGAGTTTAGGATCAATGATGGCCTCAGTGGGGGGATATAGGGTATTTTTTTTGGTGGAGGTCCCATGGGAGATTTTCATGTTACTATATTTGTGACTAATGTATGTGTTTGTAGTGGTTAGCCATGTGTTGGGTATGAGTTATATTATTTGTAAAATTAACACCACATAGGGGGGTCATGGGGGGGGGGGGGGGGGGGTTGTGGGGATGGAAACCCCCCCTATTCAAGGGATTTGTAGGGGGGTGGAAACCCACTTTCACATAGGTTTGGGGGAATTCCCCTAATTTTTTTTTGTAGTTTTTGTGGTTTTCGACACAATTGTTTATAAAAGTAATTTTTGGTGCATGGTAGTTTTTCCCATGTTTTTGTAATTTCAGTTAATGAAATATGGTTGTATTCTAATACAGGATAAATGGATTGATGATTCATGGATTCCATGGGATATATATTATATTGTAATACTATATAAATAATATATAGTGAAAATTCTTGCTAGTTTTCCTAGTTTTTAGTTTCCAACATAAAATCTTTATGTTAATGTGCGTGTTTTCCATTGCAACCTTTTTTATTTTTATTCAGAATCTGTTTGCAACAAATTAGTTATATAGGGTTGAAAAACAGATAATTTCCTTCCCAATATCAAATGATAGCCCCCTTAGGGAGGAATTAGGTTGTAGAACATGCAATTAGTAGCATACTCCAATGAATCCACAAAGATTACTACATCCTCTAGGATCCGTTCTAGTTTTATGGTAGATCAATCAAAAAATTGCAAAACTATGGGGGTTTACCTAAGACTGAAAATTCCTAGGGATTCATGGTCTCATGGGTCATCACATTGATAGAAGCACCAAGGCCAATTAATGTGTTGGGAATAGTTGTGTAGTTAATTTGCACATTGACTACAGGGATGCTAGGATCTAAATATGTAGTAGCAAGGATTCCCTCCATTATAATATTTTTCCAATTATGTTCATGGTTTGGGGGTCTTCACTTCTTCTATTGATTATCCTGACACATAATTTCCTTCCCACTTTTGTGAAAATAAGAACATATTTTCATGCTTGGAACAATGGTATGCAAACACACACATTATTATGTTCACTTAGGAAATTAAATTCAAGCTTGGTGGTAGGTTTCTCTAAGTCCAATATTTCGGGTAAGGAGGAACCTAGAGTTCTAGGAAAGTTTGATTTATTATTAAAGTCTTAGGATATTGAATCAATTCAGATTCTTCATTTGGAACTTCCTCATTAAAGTCTTCAATTTGCAAAGGAGGAGTTACTTTATTCAAAGTCTTCCTTAATATAAGGTGAATGGCATGACAATATAGGGAAGAGATTGAGTATGTGGGGTAAGTAGCAAGCCCAAATTCTTGCACTGGTTAAGATTCCTTACCATTATTTGGGTTAGGAAGGGGTTTTGTAGGAATTTTAGGTCAAGGAGGAGCAAATATGGATGGTTGCATTAGTAGAGAAGGAAAAATTGGCATCGGTGGTCATAATAGGGTTTGTTGAGGGATTCCAAAGGATGGATTTTTCCACCCTTGTGGCCAAGTCTAGTTAGGTGGAGGAGTCATCCATGGTGTTACCACTGTGTAATTTCCCTAGGCTATGGAGAGAATCCCATAGGTAACCATAAAACCACTTGTAAAGCTGGGATCTAGCCCTTCTAGCTTCAGAGATGGATCTCTCTATCTGATTTAGATTTCTGTTTTAAGATATTAGGCTAGTTATTGAAATTTGAGGTTGGTTTTTCAAATGTTTTGTTGTTGAAAAATGCAGGGAAAGTCCATTGGGAATGGAATCATGAACCTTTGGGAAATCAATCAAAAAATGACATAGAAACTGTAACAGGGCAGGATAGGAAAACTTTTGGATCTAATATGGTGTCTGTGGAGTGAAAGGATGAATATGATTTAAGTTCAATTAAATATAGAGCATACTGAGATGAATTCTATAGTTAAAATCATAATGAAAACATTAATATTGTTTACAAGCCAGAGCAGAGTACACTTGAGAAAATTCGGACCTTAATCTTATTGCAACAATAAAGAGGGAAAACATATGGAAAACTGAGAAAATAATTTTTTTTTACATAATAAATTACATCACCAATTGTTTGACATGAGAATCCTGGAACAAAACTCTCTATATTTCTATAAATTGATCACTTCTGGTACAATTCACAACTTACATCAATACACAACTCCTTTCTTCATACAAGTTCCAACCATTTTTAAGTCTTATTACAATGTACTTATAGACTTTCTGCTAAACTAATCTCATATTCTAGAAAGGAATTCATTACCAAATGATAACCTAAAAAAATTACATTTTTTTTTTTTTTTTTTTCTGAAATAGAACTAAAAAATAGAAGCCTTGGATAAATTTGGTTGTATGTTGAAAATTTAAAGGAAATTTGTTTATGACCGTGTCCTTTTTCTAGCTCCTCACTTCTGCTTTTGTGCCAAAAATGTAGATCTTTTGTTTATGCTTGCTCGAACAACTCCAATAATTGGTCCCACCTTTCTTCATCTAGGATTGAAAAATTCACCATGTTCCTAAACCTTTCATCCACTTCAATGTAAGTTTGAAAATTTGGCTTATTTAAAAATAAATGATGAATTTCATGTTGTATATTCAAATCAAACTGTGAGCCTTCTAGGAAAGCTTCTCCACTGAGGACTCCCTTTTCTTTTGCAAAATTTGTCACATCTGTAGCTATATTGCACAATTTGTCGTGATAATTCTCTAATGGAATTAATTTTCCATTAGAGTTTCTGAGATTTGGAAGTCCCTTTTCTTGCAATAAAGAAAACTTTTTGTTGAATCTCTTTACTTGTAGCTCCAACTCTTTACATTTTTTCTCCAATTTCACCATCAGATTCTTTTTAGTCAAAACTCTTTTGACTTCCATCACTATTTCTATTCCATCCTAGATGTTAAGCTCTTCAAGTTCTTATCTGGTTTTAGAGTTCAACACCCTGATGATCTTTTGTGCTTCTTCTGGCCTATGATCAATATTAGCTTTTGTCTACTCTACTGCTCCTTTGACTCTCTACACCAATTCTTCCTATTCAAAGATGATTTGAATGGAAGGCCATAAGTCTGTAACATTGGCATTGATGTTGTGCCAAATGTTTCTTTTTTGCCTCTGCCAACATTTGAATAATGATGGACTAGTCTTCATACTTATGAATCTACTGAATAAGTTTGAAGTTCTTCTGTACTTCTACCAAGTATGCATTGTCTTCCTTTATCTTATTTTCCTCCATCTTGGTTAGGGATGTTGTCAGTTTCTCTACCTCTTTGTTTGTCAATGAAAATTCCCTAAATCTTGAGTTAGCTTTTCTGAGGAATCTAAAACTGATACCTGTGTAGTAGACTGTGTTACATTCCTTGCTATTAAGTTCTTGTTGATGTACCTGTTGATTCCCATTGGTCCTTTTATTTTAGTAGTGCCTCCATGTTTTGCTCCATTTTATGCATTTGAATATTTTTCTCCACTACCAATGTAAACAAAGTTTCTTTTTCCATCTCCAAACTAGTGAATTATTTAGTCTAAGTGTGTTGTGTAGTTAGGAGTTTGATTTGTTTTCTAAGAGCTTGAGTGTCTAGATTCTTGATTTTGATCACCTCCTCTGCCGCCTTGACATCACTAGGATCATATCCTAGTTTGATAACTAATTCTTCCAATGTTTTGATTCTGGTGTCTTTGGCCATAAAGGACATCCTCTCAATATTAAGTTGTGAGTGCATGTTGTTCAGTGAAGTCTGCAATTTTGAAGATGCCATGGCAGAGCTGGTTAGAGTTGAATAAATCAACTCACTTGCTTTCTTATGAAAATTGATCTGATCGATTGCATGAACATGTTTAGTATCAATTGATAATATGAGGACTTATAATCTTCAACACCTCTGTGGGCTGCAACCTTGGGCTTGAAAAAGGTCATTTGAAATTTCTCATTCTCTTAGTCAAAAGAAGACAATAACCTGTGCTAAGTGGTGGCAGTTTGTTTCCAGAATTTTGAGTATGCTGAAGCTTTGAGAGCTTCATTCTTTAACTTAATCTCCATGTACCTTATGAAAATACTTCGTTGTGGTGGATCTGGAGAAGTATAAGGGATAGAAGACTCAATTGACTCTTCTACATAAGGGAGAGAGGTGGTGGAGTTTCTATTAAAACTAAAGTAGTTTGCTCCTATGCATCCCTTTCATCAGAAGAATCTTCTTGAATTGTAAGCACCTGTGGACTAGCTCTACTATCCATTTTGGTTGTGGTCTGTGGGCCTTTCTTCCTTCTCTTGAAAACCAGAAAATCTACAGCTTGTGTTTCTGAGTCGGTGGGAGCCATGCTTTCCATTGGCCTCCTTCTTTGTTTGTCTTTAGGAATGGGAGTTTGTAACGAAGGCTAACTGACCATCTTCTCTTTGGCCTCCTGTAATGTGTTTTCTGCCCATTCCTCCTGGTTAGCATACTATTCTATCTCTGGTTGTGGTGTATGAGGAGATGGATTACTTTTTTGTTCAACTCTCAGCTTAGAGATTACTCCCAAGGGGTCATAGTACCATGTGAAATTGAGCTTGAACTTCATCTGTTTTATAACTACCTCCATCCCTAATGCAACTACTTTGGTGTTTATAATGTATGGGCCTACTTGTTCTTTTAGCTTAAACTGTGATTTATTTTTGTTGGACACAAAATGTAGTTCATCCATAGTCAACATCTATATGGCATAATCTAAAGAGAATATTCTCACTGGCACAAAAGCTTGTAATCTGTATGGAGGGAGTTCACATCCATAAATCCTGATCTCTCTATAGTTCTGGTATAAATACCAATCTCCAACCTTTGACTATTCTGAGAGGTGTAAGACCTTCTTGATTTCTGGATATATCCTTGGTATAATGTCACTACATAATAGACACAAAGAAGTGTGAAGAAACTGGTCCACAAAATCTGTATAAGTGTATTCCTCTAAATTCCTCCTGACCAGTGAAGTCCAATGGATAACTGACAAAGGGTTACCCTGCTCGTCCATCTTCTGCAACTGAAATTTGAATATGTCTGCCTGATAATATAACATAAGATATACTAACACTAACTAATATTTAAAAACTCCTTCAGATTTGAATTTCATAAACTGATCATGGATGGCATTAGATAAGAATTGGTTGTAATTAAACAAAACTAAAGGCTTCTCTCCCACTAAGAATACTGACAAGGATCCTAAAACTACTTCATCAACCCACTGATCTGTATAATAACCAAGTAATCGAGTCACCATGGAAATTACCTATTTTGACATCTTTGGGAAAATGGAAACAGGGTATGGGGGGTCGTTTTGGGTAATTCAACATTTTTAGGGAGAAAACATTCAAAGATATGAGCTCTCTAGGGAAATGTAAGATTTTTGTACAACTCCATTAATGAGTCAGTGGAAAATGGATGCAGGGAGGCTTGGGGATTTATTTGCAAGGCTTGGCAAATGCTTTCAGGAGAAATGGAGAAAATAATTTCATCATTCTGGGCAATCACTGCTTTCTTGCTGGGGAGGTATCAGAGGTGACACCAGGTGGAAAATTCAGGGAAGAAATGGGTTTGAGGGAAGATGAATTGAGGGAGAAAGGATTCCCAGATGCTCAAATCATCGTTGTGGTCAAGGTATTTCTACTTTGCCCAATTGTGAAGTTTGTATAGGTCAAACTCACAATCAGTCTCAACAATCTTGAATTGGGTGTCAATCAGGGGAGTTTTGTCAAGGTATAGGACAGGGGGAATCATGGGGTCTTCCTCAACCATCTTTCCTTTACCCTTCTGTGTTTACATTTTGAATTGAAGATGAGCAGGAAAATGGGATTACTAGAGTTGTGAATTGAACGAATTCTGTAGAGAAAGTACTAGCAAAAGGTGCTTAATAGCTTCGGATTGACTCGCTAATGACTTGCAGAAGATGAAAGAACATGGAAGGAAACAAACGCAGGCTCCTAGGATGGTTTTATAGTGGAAAAGGTGGGGGATTTTAGTAGAACAGTTACCATTTTAGGAGTGGTAGTCATCAATTTAAAACAGGTCGATTTTAGCAGGAGGAATTAAATGTATAACGTTTGATTGGCAGGTGATTTAAATCTCCCAACGGTTGGATGATGTGGAGGGGATGAGGTGGCAGTGATATGGAGGGAGGAAGGGAGGAAATATGGCTCGAGGGGATGGGAAGAAGTGTGTAGGAGATGGTGTTTTTTTTTTGGGGGGGCGGGTGTGAGAGGTAAGTTGTTTCGGGAGGGGACCCCCAAAAAAGGATCTGGAACTGACACGTTGCCTCAAGTGGTTTGGGAACAACCAATTTTTTGGGACCCCACCCACCCCCCCCCACCCCCGCACATTAACCGTCGATAGTGTGGGGGGGTTCGAAATCATCCTCCTGCCATTGATCCAAGCGGGAGTGATCTCCACCCGCCCCACATTAACCGTCGATAGTGTGGGGGGGGTCCGAAATCATCCTCCTGCCATTGATCCAGGCAGGAGTGATCTCCACCATTAAATAATGCATGCACATTATTTATAAAATGACAAAAGCTTTGTATCATGAGGTAATAAAAATTAACCTATATTTTATGAAAAATACATATAAATCAAACTTTAATATAAATTTGAAAGCAAAATTTTAACTAGCGCGCTATAGGGGTTATTATTATTTATTTTTTAATATTTTTTATTCTTTTATTTCACACATTTTTTCTTTTATCACCCTTTTTATTTTCCTTTTCTTTTCTATTTTTTGTTTTTTGTTTTTTATAGTTTATTTCTTCTGAGCTAAAAAAACTTGAAATGAAAAAGAAATTTTTACAATATCCCAATGGGATGAAAACTTATGCAAAACACATGACTCCTATATTTATAGGATCCAAACATTGGCTCAAATGGGGATGTCATCCTCCCTTTGAGGTGTCACGAACATCGTAGATCAGTAGCCTTCTCCATTTGGAAAATATTTTCATCATCAAACTAAGACTAACCTCTATAAATTGAAAAATCATAAATATAGCAACAAATCATTTCAATCTTATGGCTTTCACTCTGGGCTTCAATTCTTGATGAAATCCACCCACACTTGTAGTATTTGAAATAATAAAATCATATATACAATGATGTGTTTGTTACCTGCTAGCCTGAAGTGAAATAGTGCTTGAGAAGCCTTCCATTAACAGGTCCTCCCAACGGTGTTTCTCTCGTCAGATCTTGAAAAAAAAATGCACGAGTTCCACAAACAACTGCAATCCTGTATGGGTATTTCCACAAACTGTCAAATTTCCCATGTTTCCATTTCTCTTCATTTCTGGCACCCCACTTCAAAACAATGTCATTCAACTGAAAATCATCTTATTTTACCCTCCTGTCATGAATTCTCTTGATCTTATCTTGAATCACCTGTGCATTTTTGTAAACTTCTTCTCTAGTCTGTTGCAAATGTATTAATTCATTTATCCTTATCTCGACATCATTTGGTTCTGCTTCCTCTTCCTGCAACAATTTTAGTAGTGGAATTTCTAGTGAAATATGAAAAATTGCATCTATTCCATAAACCAATTGGAAGGGTGACATTCCAATTGACTTCTTTGTACTTATCCTATCCGCCCATAGAGAATTTATCAATTTCTTGTGCCAAGATTTCTTATTTTTATTGCAATAGTTTCTTTATGATGTTGACCAACGACTTGTTAGAAGATTTTGCTAACCCATTTACCTGAGGATAATAGGAAGTATAATGTCTTAATACTATATGATATTTGTTACAAAAATCAATCATCCTTTTTGACTTAAAATCATTAGCATTATCTGTAATAATTTTATGGGGACAACCAAACTTGGAGAGAATATGACCTTCAATGAATTGTAGGATTACATAATTTGTAGCTTGTTTGGTTGGAATGGCTTCAATCCATTTGGTGAAGTAGTCAGTTGTTGTCAGGATCCATTTGTGTTGAGCTAAGGAACTTGGATAAATTTTTCCTATAAATCTAAACCCCACTGTTGGCACCAGATTAGATAGCCATTTTGAAAACCTCAATGACACAATGATTTTGGCATCAAAAAGTTTTGTAACCTCTTTTTCTATTAAGGGTAACAAAATTGGATTTACCCTCCTTAATTTTTTTTTGAAAGGTTTTTGGTCCTCTTTGATGGGAATGGTATGTTGTATAATGCTGGTATCATATGCCTTTAGATCTTCATATCCCCATGCAAACACATCAGAATATTCTTTCAGTAGATCAATGTACTTCTATTTTTATTTAGGAGGTAAAGACTTGAATAACTTTACAATCTTTGGATTATCCTCAGTACCTATATTACAATCTTCAACTTTGGCTCCTACACGTTCTATCTTGGCATTTTTAGCCACATCATTAAAATAAAAAATTTCTTCTAGTGACACTAAACCCCTTGGTAACACATTATCATTCAACTATAGAATCTCAAGTTCATCTGGTTCCTCACTAATCTGGTTCAACATCGGTTCATATATATCCTTATCTACACTGTCATGCGCATCAACGTGTACATTCTCAAATTCTTCTTTTAACTACAAATTTTTTTCTACCTATTTATCACTACCAAAAACCGGCCAATATCTAACATTATTAGGGACAGCCGGTCTATGCTTCACTTCAATCTCATATTTTCTATTGGGATGGAAAGGAATCTTACAAGTGTTGGCTGAGGTATCCAGTGCATCAGATAATACATTTTGACCCCTAGGAATAAGAGACAATTGGTGCTCTGGAAAACACTACAGAAAATCTAAGAAAACATTTTTGTAGGCCCTTAAGCTAAGGTGTTTAGCTGAATACTCACCTTTGATCCAATTAGTGATGGATTATGAATCACCATGTACAAAAATACTTTTATCTCCTGACCTCTTCAAAAGCTGGAGTCCTAAAATCAGTGCTTCATACTCAAATATTGGTGCATTGAAAATGAAGCTTGTAATAATATCCCTTTGCTATACATGTTTTTTGAGTTTAAGACCCAAACGCCCACCCCTGCTCCTTCCTTACTGACTACCCCATTGAAATCCATATTCCAAAGGGCTTCATTCTCTTCATCTTCCTTCCCAACATCTAATTTCACATCTTCTGTTTTTCTTAATTTACTTTCCAAGTCTGAGACTTCTTCTTCTACACATATATCATTGTATAGAATGAAGGAATCCATATCTGAATGCATAGAATAAATGGGATAGTTATTTGGTTTGTCTTGGCTACTTACCATATATTTCATTAATTCTTCCCAGTATAGCCTCCTTTGTTGGCCAAATACAAGAATAGTAGCATATGGCATGTCCATCTGCAAGGTACCATGTGTTGTCGTTTCCTTTGAAATATTAAATGCTACCGACGCCACTAGGCACATCCATATTGTTCAAAGTGCCTTTCTGTCCAGAATATCCCATTTTGTGTCTATCATACTCATCGGCTTCTTTCTCTTTCTACTCAATGGTAGGTACAAATCTCTCTGATACAGATAATCTTCTATTTGCATCTTCCATAGCTGGTAGTTTTTTCCATTGAATTTTTCAACCCTAAACCTACCATCTTTCGCCATTGCTCCCACTCAAACTAGGAACCCTTCTCTCCTACAAGTTTATCAGCCAAATAGACCTTCGGCTTTGATACCAATTTCTAGAAAATTATATATTACGGAACAATGGAACACATAAAATATTGCAAAAATATAAACACAGAAAACACATAAAACAAGAGAGACACAGATATACGTGGTTCACCAAGTTTGGGCTACATCCACGGAGAAACAGCCAGTCCTTCTTTTATTATATTATCCAGCAAACTGAAGAGATACAACCTACAGCAGATCCGCTGTAACACCCTCTTCGTTCTCAATCTCCTCTCTCTTCCTCACTCAGAATACAAATTTGCATAGACACAATACAATTCCCTCATATATAGTGAGGGGTTGCCTTCTAGGGCAAAAAAACCTAAATTAAACATAACTTCTACTGTAAGATCATCTGCCTAATGAACGGCCAAGATTGACTAGAAATTACTAGACTTTTACAAGGCAAATTTACATCTATTTTTAGCTTCGGGGGCGCTGCCCCCGAACCCCTGCTAGGGGACCACTGGCCCCCAGACCCCCCAGTCAAGAGGGGATTAGCCCCCAAGGACCCCTGCGGGGAGTGGTGTACAGTCTTCCTGGGTATACATCCGGATGAAACCTTTGAATATAGAAGATAATCAGGCTCAACACCCAACAATCTCCCACTTGGAGACTAATTATAGCAAATCCACCGCTGCTTCATTTGCTAGACAATGACTACACTTTGGACCTGGTTGTTTCTCATCTTCTTCATCATACTTGAAGACCAATTGAAACTGAGAAGATTCTCAATTTCTCCCTGGTTACAAGTTTTGTTAACATATCTGTAGGACTCTGGCTAGTGTGTATCTTTTCTAGCTTCAACTGTCCATCTTCCAATCTTGACTGTATGAAATGGTACTTGAGCTGTATATGTTTAGTCTTGGAATGGAATGCAGATTTCTTTGCAAGATGTATGGCACTCTAGTTGTCACTATATAACCTGCCCAACTCCTGCTTCTTACCCAATTCATCTAGAAACCTTTGTAACCAAATCATTTCTTTACTAACCTCTGTAGCAGCAACATATTCTGCGTCTGTTGTTGAAAGTGCAACAACACTTTGGATTTTTGAAACCCAGCTAACAGTTGTTCCACCTACAATAAATACATATCCTGTAGTGCTCCTCCTGTTATCTCTGTCACCTGCCATATCTGCATCAACATATCCCTGTAGAGAAATGTTTGAACCACCAAAGCATAATGCTTGATTTGTGGTACCTCTCAAATACCTAAGAATCCACTTCACTACCATCCAATGTTCTTTTCCTGGATTGTTCATGTACTTTCTTACAACTCCCACTACATGTGCAATATCAAGCCTTGTGCAGACCATTGCATACATTAAGCTTCCAACTGCTGATGGATATGGAACTTTAGACATATGCGCCATTTCTTCCTGAGTCTTGGGACATGCCTCCTTACTTAATTTGAAATGGCTAGCCAAAGGTATACCAACTGGTTTTGCATTCTGCATATTAAACCTTTTCAACACCTTTTCTATGTACTCACTTTGAGACAATGTTAATTTGTGATTACTCCTGTCTCTAGTTATTCTTATACCAAGGATTTGTTTTGCAGCACCCAAATCCTTCATTGAAAATGAGTTTGCCAATTTTCTTTTGAGCACATTTATCTCCTGCATGTTAGAACCTGCAACAAGCATGTCATCTACATACAATAAAAATATAATATAGCTGCCATCATTTTGCCTTCTGAGATAAACACAATGATCAGAGTGACACCTAGTATAACCTTGTTCATACATAAACCTGTCAAATTTTAGATACCACTGCCTTGGAGCCTATTTTAAGCCATACAAGCTCTTCTTCAACTTACACACTAGTTTCTCCTTCCCTTTTACCTCATATACTTGTGGTTGTTGCATATATATCTCTTCCTCGAAATCCCCATGGAGAAAGGTTGTCTTTACATCTAACTGCTCAAGATGAAAATCTTCAGCTGCTACTAGACTTAAAATAGTTCTGATTGAAGTCATTTTAACAACAGGAGAAAATATTTCATCAAAATCAATACCTTTCCTCTGTGTAAACCCCTTCACCACAAGTCTAGCTTTGTACCACTGTTTTCCTCCATCTTCTTCCTTCAGCCTGTAAACCCATTTATTCTGCAATGTTGTTTTAGCTGCAGGCAACCTGACTAAGTCCCAAGTCTGGTTATGTGCTAAGGAGTCCATCTCTTCTTTCATGGCTTGCTCCCACTTCTTCCTGGTTTCTACCTGCACTACTTCTTCAAAACATTCTGGTTCATCAGAATTAGTCAACAATACATAATATAATGAAGGAGAGTATCGTTCAGGAGGTCTACTTATCTTGGTAGATGTTCTAAGACCACTTTCAGGTGTTTGAAGTGCTTGTTGTTGTTGTGGTTGTTTTTCTAGCTGTTGATCATTATGATTTTCAGGCACCATCACTTTTCCTGTGATATCGTCAAGCACTACGTATTCTCTGTTTTCTTTTTCTTGTTTCTTTTCCTACAAATGATTCTTATACAAGACCTTTTCATTGAATATTACATCTCTGCTCCTAATGATTTTGTGATTTTCATAATCATATAAGTGATAACCAAAATCATTAACACCATATCCAATAAAGGTACATTTCTTTGATTTTGCCTCAAGCTTTGTTCTATTTTCTTTGTTAACGTGGACAAAAGCTTCATAACCAAAAGTCATTAAAAATGAGTAGTTTACCTTTTTACCTGTCCATGCCTCCTCTACAATACCACCATCCAAGGAACTTGAAGGCCCTCTGTTTATTAGATAAACAACATCTGCCCAAAATTGTAAAGGGAATCCTGCATGCAATCTCATGCACCTTGCACGCTCCATGATTGTCCTGTTCATCCTTTCTGAAACACCATTTTCTTGTGGTGTTCTTGGAACTGTCTTCTCTCTGCGAATTCCATTCTCTGAACAGTACCTATCAAACTCTTTGCTGCAACATTCACCTCCATTATCTAATCTGAGACACTTCAACCTTTTCCCTATCTCATTTTCAACCAAAGCTTTCCATTTCTTGAAAGTATCAAATACATCAGATTTATTTCGAATATAATAAATCCAAGTTTTTCTGGTTGCATCATCAATAAAAGTAACATAATAATGAGAGCCACTAAGAGATGATACCTGAGCAGGTCCCCATACTTCTGTATGCACAAGCTCTAATTTTTCGATCTTCTCTTCTTTCCAAACTCTAAGGAATCTGACTCTCTTTTGTTTTCCATAAACACAATTCTCACAGAATTTTAAATCAACATGCTTCAAACCTGGAAACAAATTTCTTGAGTGAAGAATTTGCATCCCCTTCTCACTCATGTGCCCGAGCCTATGATGACACAATGTTGTATCTTCTCCTGTAGAGGTTAAAGCATTAACAGAATTAGAAATACCATTGCATAAATACAATGTACAAACCTTTTCTCCTTTCACTATTACTAGGGATCCTTTAGTGACCTTCTAGGTTTTATCTGTGAAGGTAGTTACACAACCTTCACCTCCCAACTGCCCTGTTGAAATTAGATTTTTCTTCAGATCTGGAACATGCCTTACCTTCTTCAGTAGCCACTGATTTCCATTTTTCTATTTTATGAAAACTGTACCCATTCCAACGATTTTACAGGGTTTATCATCACCCAATCAAACTTGTCCAAAATCTCCTTGAACATAATCATGAAAATGTTTCTTATTAGCTATGGCATGGAATGAGGCCCCTGAATCTACCATCCAGGCATCAATAATATTTTCTAATGAAAGAATTAAATCATCTTGCAACACATCACCTGTTACATTTGCTTCATGATTAGTTTCTTGTTGTGCATCTCCTTCTTTTCCCTTCTGAGACTTGTAGTCTTTCTTCAGGTGTCCTTTCTTCCCACATTTCTAGCACACTATCCCCGATCTAGACTTGGATCTGCCTTTTCTTGACTTACTGCAATATCCTATTTTTATTCCCCTAGTCTTTGCAGTCAAAACATTCCCTGATGTCTCACTGGAGCTTTTCCATCGCATTTCCTCGCTAAGGAGTGCACCGACAACATCATCAAACTTTAAAGTACTAGATCCAGAGACAGAGTTACTAATGGCCATAACTAAACCATTCCAACTTTCTGGCAATGAGCATAGAAATAACAGAGCCCTAACTTCATCATCAAAATTTACCCCTACAGAACTTAACTGACTTGTAACTGTATTAAAATCATTTAAATGATCTGCAATAGATCCACCTTCTGACATCTTCATATTAAATAAATGCTTCATAAGAAATACCTTATTTGAGGCCGAGGGTTTTTCATATAGTTTGGCCAATGCCGACATTAAACCCTGTGTTGTCGTTTCCTTTGAAATATTAAATGCTACCAACGCCACTAGGCACAACCATATTGTTCCAAGTGCCTTTCTATCCAGAATATCCCATTCTGTGTTTGTCATACTTGTCGGCTTCTTTGTTTTTCCGCTCAATGGTAGGTACAGATCTCTCTGATACAGATAATCTTCTATCCACATCTTCCATAGTTGGTAGTTTTGGTTGTTGAATTTTTCAACCCTAAACCTACCATCTTCTGCCATTGCTCCCACTCGAACCAAGAACCCTTCTCTCCTACGAGTTTATCAGCCAAATAGACCTTCGGCTCTGATACCAGTTGTTAGAAAATTATATATTACAAAGCAATGGAACACATAAAATATTGTAGAAATATAAACACAGAAAACACATAAAACAAGGGAGACACAGATATACGTGGTTCACCCAGTTTGGGCTACATCCATGGAGAAACATCTAGTCCTTCTTTTATTATATTATCCAGCAAACTAAAGAGATACAACCTACAGTAGATCTGTTGTAACACCCTCTTCACTCTCAATCTCCTCTCTCTTCCTCACTCATAATACATATCTACATAGACACAATACAATTCCCTCATATATAGTGAGGGGTTGCCTTCTAGGGCAAAAAACCCTAAATTAAACATAACTTCTACTATCAGATCATCTGCCTAATGAATGGCCCAGATTGACTAGAAATTTCTAGACTTTTACAAGGCAATTTTACATCTATTTTTAGCTTTGGGGGCGCTGCCCTCGAACCCCCACTGGGGGACCGCTGACCCCCAGACCCCCCATCCGGGGGGGATTAGTCCCCACGGACCCCCGCAGGGAGTGGTGTACAGTCTTCCTGGGGTATACATCTGGCTGAAACCTTTGAATATAGAAGATAATTAGGCTCCATACCCAACAATAACATGTAGTCATGAATGTTTAGACTGACATAGAAGGGTGGCACATTACCATCCTGAAACTTCCCTTCAACTTTAGGTCCAAATCAAAATTTAGGTTGGTCATCAGTTAAGTAAACTATGTCTATTCCCTCCCCTATTTTTAGTGTCTTCATGACTTGAGTTATATACACATTCTTGTTAATCAATTTTGTCAGAGGAATAGAATTTTTGACCTTGGTTAATTCATTTTCAATATTGAAAAAAATTGGAGATTTATCTACTTCTTTAATACTTACATCTTGTTTTTGAGAAACCTCCTTATGAGAGTCATCCTTTGTCTGGCTAGTGGAAGGTGCATCATTCAGAATCATGTTGGGAGGGTTTAGTACAGTATTCTTACTTCTCAAATTGTACTATTTGTGTACCTCCTTGATAGCATTTTGGTACTCATTTTTATAATCATTTGATTTTGCAGGGATGACTTCTGCCCATGATAACAAGAAAATATATTGTTCCTCCTTGTTTAAGAAAATATTGTCTATTTCTCTTTCCCCAAACAGATTAATTTGATTTTCCTCGGGGTCATTTTCCATCTCAGTTTCTTCATCTACATAATTTTCCTAGAATGGAGGTCTGATTTGTTGTTGATTTGTTGGGGCTCTTTTCTCTCTTTGTTTAATTTGGGGTGGGTTCCTCCTAAAATTAGGATTTCTAATATGAGAACCCCATTGATTTTCTCTCGGTGGAGCCCTCTCAGTCAAACTCATCGTTTCCACTGTTTTAACTAAGTTGTCTAGCTTTGCATCTAACTTTGCATCTAATGAAGAAGAAGAAGGTTCTTCTTTGATAGTCACTCTTCTTTGAGCCTTTAACTTTGCTCTTTTGGATAAAAATTTTGCTTCTACACTAACAACATTTCTTTTCATTTCTTCTGGGGTAGCAAGATTTATCTATCTTAATTGATAAGCCATATCTACATCAAATCCATCTAGAAATCATATTAAAGCTAACCCTGGTGGAGGTTGTATTGCTGCTAGAATAGAATTGTAAACATTGTTAAATCTAGTGCAATAATCCTGAACTATTTCTTGGGGACTCTTCCTAGACTCCCATATTCTGCTAGGATCTAAAGAGGGCTCTTTTTTACTTCCTATATTGCAAGGAAACTTTGGTGAAATTGTTCTAGATCTGCAATACTATGTGATGGAGATCCCCTGAACCATTTCCTAACTTCCCCTGCCAAAATTTGTGCAAAGAGCCTCATTTTCATGTCATCATCATCAACTTCTTGCAAATATCAGAACTCATTCATCTTGTCGATGTGTTGTTGTGCTGTGATAGGCCCAGTGCTATCAAATTGGGGTATACGTTGGCCACTTGTTTGGGAAATGGAATTCAACTGTGTTGGTAAAGCCAGATGGGCATATCATGTTGCCATGACTAGAATATGGATAAAGGATGAAACCATAGTTGTGCTGGATGATATAGGTGGTAAAGAAGGTGGTATTAAGACTTGTTGAGTTGGAATAGAATGAGTTTGGATGGCAGATGAAATGGGAACAATGGTAAAAAGATAAATCATAGGAGGGGTTGATGATGACACTGTAATAGCCCTGGTGAAAATTCCATGTCTTAAAAGCTAATAAACGAAAAAATAGTAACAATGGTTGATGGGAGACTTATTCCAAGTTGAATTTTTGGCAAAACATCCTAGGGGGTGTTCATTTGGTTGTTTATGGCTAAGGAAATTGGCAAAGACAATGGTTAAGGATTTGGAAAGTAAAAATGGCATTTTTGGCACATTTATTTTTGAAATAATGGAAATTAGGAGAAAAAGGAGGTGAAAAGTCATAGATTGAATGTGAGGAGGAAATTGAAGGAAAATAATGGAAAATGAACAAAATAGAGACCTCATTCATAAAAAGGCTTCCGAGGATCAGCTGGTAACCTTTTCTTAGTTCAGTTTTGGAGCTCTCTCATTTTCTCTCTCTCTCTCTCTCTCTCTCTCTCTCTCTCTTACTCTTGGAAACTTAGAATTTTCTTGGAGAATTTTGGCATTGGTGCAAGAAAGACAAATAAGGCAAGAGGAAGCAAAGATTAAGCAAGGAAAGGTAGGTTCAAGCAGCTACATCAAGATTTATTGCAGGTATCAATTTGCATGTGTATTTTCCTTGCTATATTTGGCATGCATGGTATTGCATGTGGTTCTTTGCTACTGTGTCATGGGTTTTTCTAGGTGTAAAAATGTTTTCAGGTTAACCTTGTCATTTCCAAATAGCCATGATGTGATGAGGTTTTCATGTTTTGGTTGAGCTGCATTGCCGGATGGATTCAAAGTTGAGTGAGGTGGATATCCGAAATGATAGAACACATGGCCTAGTAACCCCTAAACCAGACTGTGGGTTGTGGTAAAGCACGATTTTGTGTTGCCTAGGATGGCCTATGAATCCTTGCCGATGAATGGAAGGATATAAGATAAAGTCAAGAGGTGGTTTTCTCTCCGTTGGGCCTAGTAATCTCGGGTTTGGGATATGCTGTAAATCCTAGAGAGTGGGTCTCGGTTTAGGTCCTAGTGATCCAAGTTTCGATTGTTATAAAGTATGAGATACTAGGAGGTAGGAAACTTCCTCATGGTCTGGTGGAGAAATTCGGTGGAATTCATTATTTTTGGACTAGTGACTGGGTGGAGATCACAGTATAGCATGCTATGATATGTCCATTGTGTGGGCTTAGTGATCTGAGATGGATTACGGTAAAAACTAGTTTCTATAGATGAGGGTGAGGTGCTTTAGCCTTGGTATGCCTTAGTTGGTTCTTTTGGTTTGAGTCCCACATTCATTCTTATAATATGGCACTGGGGTGAATGGTTGAAGAGAGATTTGGCTCAACCATTCTATTGTTGGGTGGAACATGGAAGTCTCATCCCGGGTTTGGTTTTGGAATCATTAATGAAAGCTTATTTCTCATTGTATTTCTATGAGCATTTTGATGGATTATATGTGGTCTATATTGTTGTACTTTTATGACTATTTCTGTTGTTATTATGCTGGTTATATGTGTGTTTTATGACAACAACTATATATGGCTCTCAGCATGTTTTTACTTTTAAATGAATCGATAATGTATCTATGGCCTAATAGATGATAATGAAGAAAATGACATGAGCGAACAATGGTTCATAATGATTCTTAGATATGTATGAGATCCCTACACTTAATTCTGTTGTTTACACCTGTAGGTTACATGTTGATGATATGCTTGACGAAATGCCTGTCATGGCTAGTAGGGATTCGATTAAGATCTTGTTCAACTTATTTATTTTGCATATATTGGATATAATACTGAGAGGGTGGTGAATGAGTATTATCTAATCAATAATTTTCTTTTCTCAAATAGATTTATATACGCTACTTCGGTAAAGTTAACTAGCGTGTACACGCAACTATGATTAGAGAAACCAACGTACACCCATAAAACTTGTGATTTAGACAATTTATCATGTGTTGATCTTTAACCAGTGAATCAGTAACTTATTAAACAGAGTAGTAAAAACAGAATAAACCATCACACATAAGCAACACACATGAACACCAAGATTTAAGGTGGAAACCCAATTTGGGTGAAAACCACATGCTGATGTTGTCTCTGTCTTCTTTTAATAATAAGAAAATCTATTTACAATCTTGTACTAGTGTAGACTCATACCAGTACGTAGGGACGCACCTGCAGAAGGCTACAACCTTCTCTCATTTTCCAGCTTCTACTGGAAGGGAGCTACAACACCCTTGCTCTTGTAGTAGCCAATGTGATTACTAGTATGTAGGCACTGGCCTACAGAAGGCTACAACCTTCTCTCTTCCACCAGGGACCACGTTTTATAAATTTTCAGATTGGATGCTCCTGGTACACAACAATACACATGAAGACCTTGTTTCATCAAATTTTCATACTGGACCCTTCAGGAACTTTGAAACTCAAAGTGCATCAACCAACAATCAGTTAATTTGAAGAATCAGATCACTGTCACCAGAACACTATGTTGAACCCAAAAACCTGCATCATCATTCAGAACAAGCTGCAACCTCAAAAATGATGCATCATAATGTATATGCTACCTTACTGAACCCGACCTGTGTGTATATGCTACTTCTTGTAATCAAACCTGCGTATACCTTCAAGAATACTGAAACATAAAATTTCTGAATCAAGTCTATACCAACTAATAGTATGATGACCATCTACTTTCTATTTACAGATCTTTACATAAGCAGTAGCAGATACCACCCTTCTCACTTATGCAATCAATCAATCAGATACCAAAATCCTTATGCATTCATATTCACATTCAGATCTGAGAAGACTTCATTGACAAACAATAGTAAAAAAACACAATTGATTAGATTGATCAGTCAGATCTGAAGAAGAGGCTTTTCTTTTGTATACTCTATTTTGAAGAATATAACCTGTGTGTACACGTGCTTTTGTAGAGACAAACCAGCATACAGATCTGCAAATATTAACTCATAACTTCGCTACACTTTCGAACTTCAGACAAACCCAAATCATGACATTTAAGGAATAAGACAGGTGTACATAATTAGATCTAGCCTAACCAATATCAGATCATTCAATAATAAGTCATTTTATGTCTCATGAACTTGATCTAACATTGAATTCAAGGTGCACAAAGTATTTCAGATCTAATCACAAACATAAGCCCTGCAACATAAAATACACTTTAGATAGAAGTATTCCTTAGAAACCCATACACTTGCACACTTAGCCTTATGATATTCTCCTCCTTATATAGCTTTAGGCCCTTTGTCAACACCTAGACCAAAACCACTTAGGACCAATACCTTGGACCAAATACCTAGGGTCAATACTTCGGACCAAATACCTCAGACCAAATACCTTGGATCAATACCTTGGACCCAAAATACCTTGGACCAAAACCTTGGTTTCTTAACAAGTACGCTCTTTTCCTTCTGTGGGAGTGCATGTATACATATACGCTCCTTCTATTCTGCGGACTAGCGTGTATATGCTTTTTTGACTAAGTGGACCTACGTATACTTCTTAAACTATTTTACATCAACCTTTTCCTTTACTTTCTTTATTCTGATCAGTAGACCTAAGTTCTATCTTCCTGTCCTTTTGTACCAATGTCTTGTTACTTCTAAATAGACCTGTTACACTGTAATTTTCCATATTACTTTTTAAATGATTCCTTTGAACTGCCATGCATACTATCACATTTGATATCTTTCTTGTAGATTCATCTAGTTACCATATACAAGTGAGTTGTTCTACTACAAGTGGGTTGCCATCAAGTACAACACATGTTTCAGAATGCCAACAATCTTCCCCTTTGGATTTGGTGGCAACCATGTTGGTGTTGATTACTACAAGCTTTAAAAATTGTTTAGGGATAACAAACAACACCAAAATACTTTGCCCCTTTGACATCAAGGGAAAAGGGCGAACCAAGATACTCTCCCCCTTTGATATCAATGGTAAAGGGCTGACCAAAATGAAGACTTTCATATCTGAATAGCTGAATATGAAGATTGATCATGCTCCCCCTAGGCAGATGTTGAATTCTCTGATTAAACTCCCCCTTTGTACATGTTGAGATGCACTATACAATCCATTCTCCCCCTGAGCACATGCATAGTCTGCAAATATATTTTCTAAAATAATAACATGACTCTATAACTCAACTATGTGAGTATGACCTTCCTATCACCAATTACTCATACATACATCAAACTCCCAACCAAGTGGGGATATACCAAATGTTTATACATGATAGAAATACAACAAATATTATATCATCCATCCTATGCAAAGTGGGGGTACAAATTACATCATTTGTCCAATAGGACTTATTCAAATATATAAGAAGTCATATCACACCCCAAACCTTTACATGATTTAAACAAAAAATGATATAAATATCTGAAGCCATCACTGGACTCAGCATCCATAATGCCAACAATACAGAATGCGTGTGAAGGCTAATGCTCCTCCTGAACCTGTGCTACCTGGGCATTGTCAACAAGTCATTCATCAAGGCATTTTTGTCAGTCAGATAAAAATCAATGAGAAAAGCATATCGTCAGACTGTAATCATAAACATCAGAAAGAGCACCCATATCAGAGTTTGACCCACTATTTTTTTGTTAGAAAAACATATACACTCCTTCAGCCATAGAAACCTGCGTGCATATGCGATTAAACTTCATGAAACCCGCGTATAATAACCTTTCTTTCAAAAACTAGATTTAACAGTAGGATGATGTAGCAACTACTCCCAACTTTTTTCTGAGATATTCAAATGTTTCTCTGGCTAGTGGTTTAGTGAATATATTAGCAACTTGTTCTTTGGAGGGAACATACTCCAATTTGACCTTTTGTTCAAGCACTTGTTCTCGTAGCAAATGGTACTTGATGGGTATGTGCTTGCTCTTGGAATGCATGAATGGATTTTTTGAAATACTGATGGCACTTTTATTATCACATAGAATGGATATGGGTGGAGTACATGTGATCTAAATGTCCTGCAAAGTTTGCATCATCTTAAGTAGTTGTGTGAAGCAAGATGCAGCAACCACATATTCTGCTTCAACTATAGATAAAGCAGTCGAACTTTTTTTCTTGTTGAACCAAGACACAAACCGAGAATCCATATAGAATTTACCTCCACTAGTGCTCTTTCTATTATCAACACTTCCTGCCCAATCTGCATCTGTATATGTGTTAACGGGAAAAGTGTCTATTCAGAACGACCCTATCCCACTAAGGTGTGACAATGACCTTAGAAACAAACAGAGAAAACTACTTTCGTGTTCTTCTTTATGAACTATAAACGAAGAGGAATAGGATGAACCAACCTGTGTCTTGCGCTAGTCCTTTGATCCAATCTCTCTCCTCTTTGATAGCTTCCAGCTACCTGCTCCCTTACTTGCGCAGCTTCACCAAGTTCCTGTAAGATCACAGAAGAAGAAAACTACACAAAGACATGGATTTATATTCATAAATAGCTTAGGATCAGATTTAAGCTAAACATGCAAATATAACAAACATCAATGATAGAAAAGCATGTAGGAGAAACTCAAATAGTTTTATTGATGTAACAAGAAGATCTAGGAGGAGTTACAACCGATGATTCTTGATCCAGCATCAACCTCCCAGCAAAGGAGTCCCCTCTTCACCTCCAACAAAGCATAAATCACCCAATACTCTGATATCTATCTCAAAACCAACAGCAATTCTCTGCAATGTACAAAATTCCAGCCTCTGGATCTCTGGGATGAGGGATCCATATATAGATGTATGCAAAGAGGATGAGTCTGCTTATGACTTGACTAGTGGCTTCTCTCTGTCAGTTCTTGCTTCCACTTGGAGACTGAGAGCCTCTTACTCATCCTTGGTCGAACTCAGTGAGGCAAGTGTCATTGGGGAAGATTCTGGAAGCTTCCATTGTCTATCCACCTCGCGGAATGGCACTGCCATTTGTCATTTCCCGCTCAACGCACCCTGGTAGTACATTTAGGTGCGTTGCAATGCACCTAGATAGTGTACTTGGGTGCTATGCAACGCAGCTAGCTAGTGGAGCAGCTGAAATGATCCTGATTTGACTGATTCTGAGCAGTTTCTGGTGGAGAACTTCTGGGAGAAGCTATAATTTGTTGACCTTGTTCCTTTAGGGGACGAAACAACACTTTTAGGTACTTAGGATCCCTTGGTTTATGGACATTTCATGCTTAGAGCTGTAAGGCACAAAAATGTCTATAACAGTTGCCCCCTAAAGTATGAGGCCGTTTATCGGGTGAAATGCTTTATTAGGAGGATCCGAAGTTCTTTCAATGTTGGGAGGAGACCTGTAATAAGATAAAATACAATAAGTTATCTTCATATTGTTTTCATGATCTAGCTGAGGCGGGCATTCCCATGCTCAGCTTTATAAATTCATTTTCATGTACATAGGACAGATAATCGTCTGATGGTAGACTGATGATTCTGATAGAGCCATCATCCTTTTGGTAGGATGATTATCTGTGCTGCAGTGCTGTACATTTCAATGTCTTTATTTTCTTGAATATATGTCGCAGCTTGGATGGATGAAACTAGATCCGGGGTCTTCAATCTCATCTGATCTTCACTTGAAGTACAAGTCGATCCATGTGAGAAATGTTTTGAAGTCAAACATGGAAAGACATCGCTTGATTACCAGTCAATGATGTAAACTATTAACAAGTGCGAGAGGAATCACTGATAATGATGATGACCCTCAAGGTACTACAGTACAATTCATGTAGTGTGAATAAAGGACTTGGTGTCGAACACCACGCAAAATATTTCGGTCGAAGGTCATTGATGTATACCTGTCGCCGGAAGTGAGAAACTTGCCATTGAGGCATGCAAGCTTCAAAGTACTGAATGGGGTGTTCCTAGATCAACTTCTTGGATAATGAGCTGGTGTCGACAAGAAGCGATCCGTCAAAGGAGGGCCTTAATGAATCCCACATCAATGACACGGAACGGAGCAAATGATTTTGATGGAGGTGAAAACAATCTGATGATATACGGTTTAGGATGGCGGTCATGAAAGAATGAAGTATAATGTATGGTAGTGGATGGGACACGGGTGACTTCTCTGGATGACTTCTCTTGAACATGTCGGCGAAACTTACGTGATGGATTGGTAGCATTTACCCCAAATGTGGATGGTATGGCATGACCATGGTGATGTGACCAGTGAATGAAACAACCCAACCCGACTCAGGCACGGAGTGGAAGTGTCATGTTCAAGAGCGACTTGCTACCAATAAAGATTCTTTGAGTTTTCTTCCCAATTTTTCCCCGGTCATTGCTGACCAGTACCTCTTTATTTTTTTCAAGCTTGAGGAGGATAACATATGCTTGTTCTAGAATTTGCCCTTCGGGCAAACCCATCGCTATGTTTTAACGAGCCTAGCGATAGTGAAACTCGTTCTCGTCTAAAGACAAGTTTGTCGCTATTAATATTTTTAACGAGTTTAACGAAAAAGATAACTCGGTCCTTTTCATTTTTAGAGAGTCTAAAAAGGTACATAAAGGTAACTCCAAAATTCCTTTTTTGTCATCTAATCCCTTAAGTCCGAAAAAGTATAAAACAATACAGAAGGGATGAATTTTCGATAGTTTTAACGAGCCGAACAAAACAAGCGCTCGATCTTTTTGTGCAATAATCCCTCAAGTCCAAAAAGATTAAAATCTAGAGGAGGGATAGCACTTCCCGTCGCTTTAACGAGCTGGAAGGCCAAAACTCGGCAATCTTTTCATATTTTACGAGTCAGTTGAAAAGATCTTAAAGAAGACTCATCTTTTGAGGAACGAGTGATAAAATGGGTAGCAGCTGATTCCAGGTAAGGTTTGGAATTTTCCAATCATGGCAGTGTCACAAGGATGGCTAGTGAAATCACTCTTCGCAGCTGTTCCTCAAAATGGGTAAACAATCAAATGGAGGTGAATGATCGGCCAAATGAAAAGTGGAGGTGACGATGCAAACACGACCAAAGCTTTAATGGCTGAAGTACTACATTCACGGTGGTTATTTACCGGGGAATAGTTCATTTTTTAATGAGCTTAAACGCGTGTGGAAACATTTGCTCATGTCTTATGTTTATTTTTTAACGAGCTTGAACTATGTGCTAAAACTGCTCGATAAGTTTGCATGCCCCCAGCATAATAACTCAAATCGAGGTGCATGCCCCCCAAGCTTCATTGCATTCAACTCGGTGGTTGGAATGAAGGTTTACCTTTGAGACTTGGAAAGGGGATTTGTTTCATTTTTTAATGAGGTTGACACAGTAAAAGAACTATTCTCATAACTCCTTGTTTCATTTTTTAACGAGGTCGACACGAGATAAGAACCATCCTCGAAATCCACCATATTTATAGTATTTGATAGAAAATAAAAAACTGATGGATGATTAAGGTTGTTGGAATAATCTTCTTGGTAATCCGGAAGATGGGAGTGATGGTGGTAATCTTCCCATTGTGCCTCCCCTATCATCATTGATTGAATGATTCCTTCGTCTGTAGAATGTACATGCGACCAAGGATCTGAAGAGGTACCATATTCCTTAGACCTATCTATCCAAACACTTGATGAGCATTGATTTGGGTTTGCCCCCCACGCCAAGAAAATCGATTGCTACAATATTTCTAAAATGGCGATGATCCATGCTGACAAAATGTTTAGGAATCTTTTGAATCCATTAGATATAGAAGATTTCATATTGTAGGTTTCCACTGTGGCCACTTCCACCAGATTACTTTGAGGCAGTAGGGAAAAAGTACCCATTAAGGCAGGGTCTTTTAGGAGACCTAATCCAATATTTTGAAGCGAATCATTGCTTCCATGGATCATTGGAATGCTTCCCGTAACTTGTGAACTATTGGGGAGAAATGTTTGTTGGTCGACGATTGTAATTCCTCCTTGAAAGGGAAATGCAATCTTCCTGAAGTAGGTCGACACAACTGCGACCATGGCATATATCCAGGGTCTTCCCAGTAGGATGTAATCGAGGTTTCCGTCGATTACTTCAACATCAATTTCTATTGTTTTGCCCCCCAGTTCAACTTGCAAGTTACTTAAAATCCCATATGGAGTGTACGATCGTCCATCAAATTCTTTTAACGTCGTTGACGATCTCGACAAGGGTGTTGAGCCTAAATTTTTCCAGCAACTCATCGTCATAATACATGTAGATGCCCCCTCATCAATAATTGTTCGATGAACAGTAATGTTGAGGGCTTTCACTTGAATAAGGAAAGCTAGTTGAGCTGGTAACTGAGGGTCATATCCTTTATGATCAAAGGCCACAAGATTGGAATCCATTGGGTCAATCCCACCTATTGCTTATAATAAAGCTTGCTCTTGGGAGGGGCAATTTTGCGGTACCTCAAGTGTCGACATAGTGGACGGCGATTGGGCCTGGTCCTCTATTATATTATAATTCTGTGCTATTTTTGCACGAGGATTAAATGTCGATTTGTGTACTACTCCCTTTGGCGACTTTATCATTGGTTTAGGAATGATGGGTGGCACAACTTCGGTCAAAGTTGTTATCGAACTACTAGGTTGTTCATTAGCCTTGTTATTCGACAGCTGTGGATTCCCGTAATCTTTATTTCTTGTCAAAGCATCATTTTGCTGCTTTGAGATAGACAACATAAGCACTTGGGATCGGGAGACATTTTGATTAGCAACCAGTTTAGTTCCTGGGTTTGGAAACGGATCATTCAATACTGCTGAGGTTTTTGAACTCTTAAAGAGTTTCTTAACTTCAGCTTTATGAGGACAATCTCTCGTCCGATGATCCTCATCACATATATGACACCCCGCAGGGGGTTTCCTTTGCCCAAAAGGGTTTGTAGAAGGTTTTCCAGGAGATGACTCATCCTGCTTCTTTTTCCTCCCTTTCTTTTTCTTCTTGCCCCCTGGTTGCTTCAGTTGTTTGCCCTTGTCGGTCGACACAGCATTTACTTCCGAGGCAAGAAGTTCCTCATTTTCATTTTGACTAGAAATCTTACGAGCCTTTTTAGATGTAGCCTTTGTCGATCTCGTGTCTGTTGCGCCAATCACACCATCACCGGCATGAGAGTCATCGTTTGATTTAGGAGGAGGGACTGAGAATTCCGGTCTAGGAGCGCACGAGCAATAACCTGCTCTTCGGTGATGACTCCTCCTTTTGCCACATCTTCTGTGATGGAAGGCAATAATGACTTAATAAACCATTCAGCTAAAAGCTGATCGGGAACATACGTTTTTACCATTCTACGACGACGTCGCCACTCATGTATATGATCAGATATGTGAGTGGCCATTGTTTGTTTGAAATTGGTAAGAAGTTTCGTTCCCGTTTCGTACCTGATCGGTAATTGAAAATGGGTTAGAAAGGTTGTGGCTAGGGTAATGAAGTTGTCAAATGAAGCTCTGGGCAATTCCATATACCATTTTGTTGTTGGACCAGTTAACATCCTCTGAAAAAGGCGAAGCGTAATTGAATCATCACTTAGGGTGTTTGATGAACACCACAGAGGAAAGGTCATCACATGAATCGACGGATCTTCACCTGGATTTCCATTAAATTTAGGAATATCTGATGGAAGTTTATGCGGAATTTCCGACCACCAAGGGGCATAAGCAATTGGATCATTCGTCAGCCGGTTTAGATCTGGTAATTCTAGAGTTGCTACAAAGGGCAACTATTGATTCAGGTTAGGCGAAGCATACCTAGGATAAGATGGAATCGCCTGAGCAATGGATCTTTGCATACCAGCATAATGTATTTGATGCTGGCAACTTTGACAAGGTTGATGGGCATAACCATTATAGTATGGTTGTTGATAACCGCTTTGGAAATGCAGTTGCCCATTTCTTACAAAGACTTGTTGCTCAGGTCCTTGACATGATTGCTGGAATGGCGGTTGTTGAGATTGAACCAGCCATGGTTGTTGGACCATTTGCTGATGCCCAATACTAGATGATTGACCAAGATGAGGAGTCACAGTACTCGTTTGAGCCTGAGTCGCTCCAGATAAGGAGGCACTAACCTGAGGTTGTGATTGAGTCGTTGAGACAAGAGGCTGTTGTATTGCAACTTGAGAAACTTGGGGTTGAAATACAATAGGTAACGCTTGTACTTGCGATGCAGTCACCATAGCAGGTATAGTGGGATTATTCGACACAGGGTGGACTGGTTGCATTGAATATACAACCCTTGGTTGCTGAGGTAGTATTGGTACCCAACCGCTGGATGTAATTCCAGTTTGACCTGAACTTTGTTGTAAACTCCCATATGGTTGTTCTCCAGGAGGGAACAATGAAAAGGCATACTACCCTCCATATGGTGGAAATCCAGTACTTAAAGGGTAGATTGGCCTTTGAAGACACATTGGATCAACTTGTTGATTTTCAACATAAGAAATACCAGATGATAATCCGGATGAAGAAATAGGAACTGACCATGTTGTCGAAACAGTCCCCGATTGGACTCCGGCTTGTTGTTGATAACTTGCCGGGACAGTTGGTATACCATCGAACATCGTTGGAGTAGCAGCAGGAGGCTCTGCCACTACTACATCGGATGACACAGTCCTGGATGTTGATGGTTGTTCAGACATATCTAGTCTATCCAAAAGATTTCCTAACGATTCTACAAGAACTTGTGATGAAGGGAGACTAACTTCGAAGATCAACGAGGGAAAGGTGATGATTATTCCATTTAAAATAAATTTTAGACACTTTGACACAACTTGTTTTTTCAGTTTTAAATAGTCGAGAAAAAACAGAAGATGACTCTAGTCTCCTTCGATTTTTAATGAGCTTGAAGTGACAAGTGCTCAGATGGACCTTTTCCGTTAATGAGTCTGAAAAGGAATGAAAGGGACTGCTCTGGAGGTCTAGGTAGAGGGAGTACCAAACCAATCGCAAAACTGCAGAATACTTTTTACTGTACGGCAGCCAATCTTCCTGAATGATGTGTTCGGTGCATTGCGATCAGTAGGGCGGCCGACACAGCTTCCTATGGATAAAAGGTTTTAAGCCTATAGGGGTCTCCCAATATATACTCGATGGTACGTGGGAGCACAAGTCCGTACTGGCACTTATCGTCTCAAAGTGGAGGAATCACCCAACCATCAGTGAGGACAATAGTTACCAGGCTTTACGACACCGGAATACGTCTCTAGCCTAGACCTCTAAATGTTGTGCGTTAAGTTCCAAAGCGTTGTTAAGTTCATTGAGTTTATTTTAAGTTGATATTTCTTATGAAGTTTGCCTTTTGGGATCACCACGAGATGTAGATGTAATTCCTAAAATGCAATCTAAAGATGATAAACAAACTTTTATCTCTTTTCAGCAATGAAAATCCTAGCTACAAGGGAAAAGAAAGACACAATCTTTTCGCAAAGAGCAAAGAGCACACTGTAAATGCACTTTTCCTAAATCAAGCCAAACAGACTGTCAATATGAAAATGCACATGTGCATGTATTTTTTTTTCACTTTCTTAATATTGATGCCTAAAAAGAAAGTTGTTGTACAAATCTGAATTCGCTTTCAAATGAAAAACACAAACAAGCTTCTTTTTGAAATCAAAAGGAAGAGACGATTACGACACTTTATGATTTTGAAATAAACACTCGTTTCGACACTAGAAAGTCACAAATTCAAGCCAAAGGCAAAATTAAAAGCATAATCGACTGTCAACATCAAATAAACTTTCTCCTATGATAAAAAATGACACTTGCAACAGATCTAAACCAAAGGACAACAGTATGACTATTCTACTTTTGCAATGGAAAACTGTAAACGACGTAACAAACACACAAAAACATCTACAGTTTCTTTTGTACAAATGAGGCGGAATATTAGCAAAGAAAAGGGGTTTTTAAACAGACACACACATTGATCATAGGCTGCAAAAATCAGAGACAAAACTGGAAAAATTGAGCAAAGAACCTCAGCTGCACAGGGCTAGGCTGATCAACGCACCTGTTACACAGAGAAACTGGATTGCAACGCAGGTTGCCCTCTCGGGAACTGCGTTGAAATGCAGGAACTCTTCACAGTACCTGCGCTGGGGCAAAAAGGAGAATTCTATCCGGGTTCTGGGTCATGGTTTGTAGTTTAATCTATGGTTTTTGGCCGAGTAAAAGCAATCAGTAATGCACAATCAGAGGGTAGATTTAAAGAAGGTCTAAGAGCTATCACAAAGGGCAATCAGATCATTTGTGATTCAGCTGTTCAAATCATAAACAGATCCAATGACTGGATTGAAGCAGCAGATGTCTACTTTGCATTTTTTAATGGAAAATGCAGTTCGATTTGCTACTTCTAAGTTTATGAAACAAACAACAAGAGAAACACAAACAAACTAACTAGACAATCGTCCCCAACGGAGTCGCCATTTTGTTAACGGGAAAAGTGTCTATTCAGAATGACCCTATCCCACTAAGGTGTGACAGTGACCTTAGAAACAAACAGAGAAAACTACTTTCGTGTTCTTCTTTATGAACTATAAACAAAGAGGAATAGGATGAACCAACCTGTGTCTTGTGCTAGTCCTTTGATCCAATCTCTCTCCTCTTTGACAGCTTCCAGCTACCTGCTCCCTTACTTGCCCAGCTTCACCAAGTTCCTGTAAGATCACAGAAGAAGAAAACTACACAAAGACATGGATTTATATTCATAAATAGCTTAGGATCAGATTTAAGCTAAACATGCAAATATAACAAACATCAATGATACACAAGCATGTAGGAGAAACTCAAATAGTTTTATTGATGTAACAAGAAGATCCAGGAGGAGTTACAACCGATGATTCCTGATCCAGCATCAACCTCCCAGCAAAGGAGTCCCCTCTTCACCTCCAACAAAGCATAAATCACCCAATACTCTGATATCTATCTCAAAACCAACAGCAATTCTCTGCAATGTACAAAATTCCAGCCTCTGGATCTCTGGGATGAGGGATCCATATATAGATGTATGCAAAGAGGATGAGTCAGCTTATGATTTGACTAGTGGCTTCTCTTTGTCATTTCTTGCTTCCACTTGGAGACTGAGAGCCTCTTACTCATCCTTGGTCGAACTCAGTGAGGCAAGTGTCATTGGGGAAGATTCTGGAAGCTTCCATTGTCTGTCCACCTCGCGGAATGACAGTGCCATTTGTCATTTCCCACTCAACGCACCCTAGTAGTGCATTTAGGTGCGTTGCAACGCACCTAGATAGTGTACTTGGGTGCTATGCAACGCAGCTAGCTAGTGGAGCAGCTGAAATGATCCTGATTTGACTGATTTTGAGCAGTTTCTGGTGGAGGACTTCTGGGAGAAGCTGTAATTTGTTGACCTTGTTCCTTTAGGGGCTGGAACAACACTTTTAGGGATTTAGGATCCCTTGGTTTATGGACATTTCATGCTTAGAGCTGTAAGGCACAAAAATGTCTATAACAATATGCATCAAGAGTAAGGTCTGTATATTTAGGATACCATAGTCCAAAGACCTGAGTTCCTTGAAGACATTTGAAGATTCTTTTGACTGCTTGGAGATGTGATTCCTTTGGATTTTCTTGGAACCTTCCAACAATTCCTACTGCATGCATGATGTCAAGTTTGGTACCTGTTAGATAAAGCAGATTTCCAATCATAGATCTGTAAGTTGGTTGGTTTACTTCTTGCGATTCATCGTTAGAGCTGAGACTGCATCTTGTTACCATTGGAGTACATACTAGTTTAGAATCTTCCATTCCGTACTTCTTCAAGATCTGCTTGATATATTTGGTTTGTGAAAGAAAGGTACCATCTTTTGTTTCTTGTACTTGTAGACCAAGAAAATAAGTAAGTTCACTAAGTAGGGACATTTCAAATTCTTGTTGCATTACTGAAGCAAACTTTTGACTCTTGGATTCTTCATTGCTACCAAAGATGATATCATCAACAGAAACAACAATGATTAGCAGTTTATCATTTTCAATCTTTGTGTATAAATTGCTATCTACAGAACCTTTTGCGAAACCTTGTTGTTGTACATATTTGTCAAGGAGATAATATCAAGCCCTGGGAGCCTGTTTCAGACCATAGAGATCCTTTTTGAACTTGCATATGAGTTTTGCATAATTTCCAAGAATGAATACTTATGGTTGTTCAATATGCACTTGTTCCTCTAAATCTCCATTAAGGAAAGCTGATTTTACATCCATTTGATGTCCTTTGAATTTTTGAAAACTAGAAAAGGCAAGAAACATCCTTATAGCTTCATGTCTGGCAATAGGTGCAAAGGTTTCTTCAAAATATATACCTTCTTGTTGAGCATACTCTTTGCAAACAAGTCTTTCCTTGCTTCTAATAACTTCTCCATTTTCATTCATCTTATTCTTAAATATCCATTTTTTTCCTATAACATTTTTATCATGACGTCTAAGAACTAATTCCCAAGTATCATTCTTTTCAATTTGGTCTAATTCTTCATCCATAGCCTTGACCCAACATTCATCTTTGCATGCTTCATGTACATTCTGATATTCCGTGGAGGATAGTAATGTGAGATAACTTGAGGTCTTGTTCTTGTTTGTACTCCAGACCCTTTTTCTCCTAGGATTTGAGATTCTGCATGATTCTTCTGAACATACCTGGATGGAGTCTTTTCCTTGTCTTTTGTATCTTCTTCTAATGCTTCATTGGTTTCTTCTTCAATATAATTTTGATTTGATGTGGTAAAGAATTCCCCATCTTCCTCATTGTCATGTTCCTCTGTTGATTTCATATGTTCCAAATTTCTACATGATTCATCAACTACAACATCAATGCTTTCAACAATTTTCCAAAGTCTTTTATTATAACATTTGAATCCTTTACTTCTAGAAGAATAACCAAGAAGAATATCTTCGTTTGCTCTAGGTTCAAACTTACCACGTTTTTCATCAGTCCTTTTGATAAAACATTTGCTTCCAAAAACTCTAAAGTGTTTTACAGTAGGAGGCTTACCATACCAAAGTTCATGTGGAGTTTGATTGCTATTTACCTGAACATTTTCTTTGTTGAGAATAGTCACGACAGTAAATGCAGCTTCATCACAGAAGGCTGCAGGATAATCCGGATCATGACAGTACAAAAAACTTCCACATAAGCTTAAAAGCTAACAGTTCTAGATTCATTTAGCATAGCGTGAGCCATTTGTTGAACTGTTCTATTCATCCTTTCTACCACACCATTTTGCTGAGGAGTTCTTGCGGTGGAGAATTTCCTTTTTATTCCATGTTGTTCACAAAAGTGAAAGAATTCATATGATATGAATTCTCCCCCTCGATCAGATATGAGACATTTGATTTTTCGATCTGATTCATTTTCAACTAAAGATTTGAAGGCTTTAAACTTTTCAAATGCTTCATCTTTATGTTTTAGAAGACCTAACCAACACATCCTCGAAAAATCATCAATAAACAAAATAAAGTATTCTTCTCACGAGGTGAATTTTTCCTTGTTGGTCGACATAAATCAGTATGGATGAGTTCAAGAGGTTTACTTGCTGACCCTTCCTTTTCAATGAAGTTAACTCTCGTTTGCTTACCGATTTGACATGGTTTGCATATGGTATTTTCTGGAATGCTGATATCCGGAAGATCACGAATTTCCTTGAGCCTGCATGCTTTTGTTATTTGAGAAAAACTTAGATGTCCCAATCTTCTATGCCACAACTAGTTTTCATCTGTTTTGCTTAGATAGCATAGTTGTTGTTCTCCTTTGAGTATGTATAAGTTGTTTGGAGTTATTGTACCTTTGATCACGGTATTTCTTGTATCAAGTTCACAAAAGACACATCTGTTTGATCGAAACACCACTTCATTTCCTTGATCACACATTTGACTGAAAGTCAATAGGTTATGATTTAAACCATCTACATACATGACATTTCCAGATTTAACCTTTTCTTTCAAGAAAATAGAACCTTTACCTTTAATGACAACTGGAGTGTCATTTCCAAATGAGACATTCTTTTCTTTTTCTAAAGCATTATATGAATGAAGTTTCTCTTTATCACCTGTCATGTGTTTGGAGCATCCACTGTCGATGTACCACTGATTTTCTTATCCTTTTGCGTAAAAATATATACCACATCTTTCTGATTGAGATTCCTTCCTTCTCCATATCTTGGGATTTAATGGTGTTTTCTCCTTTTGAAATGTTGGCCAAAATGTTCTCCTGCATTTAGATTCTTCATGACCAAAGTTGTTACAAATCAAGTATTCTATTTCATTTTCAAGAGGAGAGAATTTATTATAGGAACTTTTCTTGATTCTTGTTGTACTTATTTGATTTTGTGCTTCTCTAGTCATGATGGTTTTGTAAGCAACACATTGAGCAGCCTTGTGTCAAAATTTATGACCTGAAAAACATTGCCCATTAAAGAATTTTCTGCAATCATAGAATCTTTCAACATTGTTTACTTGTTGGTTGCAACTTCTACTGATATTCATCCTTGGAGTAAATTGAGTATGATTTACCTGATGAGTAGTTATAGGCCTTTGCTAACAATTGACACATTGTTCACTCGTCTTTGCTGCATCAAGATAGCTTCTGGTGGAGGTTGACGACTTCTGTGAATGAGATGATTCTTCAGTGTATCCAAGACCTATCTTTATTAGAGGATAATGTTGAACTTTGATAATTTCATTTAAAGTTTTTGATCCTTTATCAAATCTAAGATTGAGAGATTTTGTCTTCTCAAGACCTTTTCTTAGACCCACAATTTTACATTCTAGATTTTCATTGTGCTTTTCTCTTTCAGCAAGTTCGTGTGTCAAAGTATCTATGATCATATTCTTTTCTTCTAAACATATTTTGAGTTTAGTGATTTCTTCAAGAAAATATTCCTCTTCTAATGCATCTAGAAAATCATCATTGTCATAGGCCATGAGAAGTCTATAATCTTGTTCAGTTTCATCTTCATCACTATTAGATAAACCATCACTATCTTGATGCGTATAGTAACTCCTTCTATTCACAACCTGTTTTCTATTTCCTTTTGCATATTCCTTCCCTTTTTCATATTTATATTTATGAGGACATTTGGAAACATAGTGACCAACTCTACCACAAGCAAAGCATTTGAAAGGTAGCTTACCTCTGAATCTTCTAGAACCCCGTTGAAGCTCTTCCTTTTCTTTTCCTTTTGTTGATGCTTTAAATGTGGCTTCTCTCATATCTATTGGACCTCCTTTTCTCATTTCAAAGGTAGTTAGGATTCCATGGAGATGAGTCACTATAATAGTTTGAAGGTCCTGTTTTTCTTCTATGGCAGACACTTTTGAATCAAATTTAGAAGACAAAGATCTCAAAATTTTCTCCACTAATGTAAATTCCTTTATCTCTTCACCCATATTCTTCATACAATTAAAAATCTCATCTATACGTAAGAAGTAGCTAGCAACACTCTCATCACTATGCTTCTTAAGAGTTTCATACTGAATTCTGAGAGTTTGAAGCTTAGCACGTTTTACCTGAGAGTATCCTCGTAGCTTTGAATGATTTTGTTGCATATTTCTTTGGTTGTCTTGAGTTGCATGACTTTGAAAAATTCTGATTCTGACAGACTTCCCAATAATGTATTGACAGGTTTGGCATTGGTTTCGTATAACTTCTTACTTGTAGAGTCTGTAGGAATTGCTGATGGAAATTGATATCCTCCTTCTACAATTTCCCAAACATCTACTCCAAATGATTGTAGATAAGCTATGGTTCTTATTTTCTAATATACTAAGTTACTCCCATTGAATATTGGTGCTCTGATGGATCCCATGCCTTCATGATTATTCATCTTGAAAGATCTTCCTTCAAGCAATCAAGCTTCTTTAAAAGGACCTGCTCTGATACCAATTGTTGGAAATAATACTGAGAGGGGGGTGAATTAGTAATATCTGATCAATAATTTTCTTTTCTCAAACATATTTATATACGCTACTTATGTAAAGTGAACTAGCATGTACATGCAACTATGATTAGAGAAACCAACATACACCCAGAAAACTTGTGATTTAGACAATTTATCATGTGTTGATCTTTAACCAGTGCATTAGTAACTTATTAAACAGAGCAGTAAAAAAATAATAAACCATCACACATAAGCAACACACATGAACACCAAGATTTAAGGTGGAAACCTAATGTGGGTGAAAACCACCTACTGCAGTCGTCTCTTGTATTGGTGCAGACTCATGCCAGTACACAGGGACCCACCTGTAGAAGGCTATAACCTTCTCTCATTTTCAATCTTCTACTGGAAGGGATATGTAACCCCCTTGATCTTGTACTAGCCAATGTGATCACTAGTATGTAGGCGCTGACCTACATAAGGCTATGACCTTCTCTCTTCCACCAGGGACCACGTTTCATAAATTTTCAGACTGGATGCTCCTAGTACACAACAATACACATGAAGACCTTGTTTCATCAAATTTTCATACCAAACCCTTTAGGAACTTTGAAACTAAAACTACATCAACCAACAATCAGTTAATCTGAACAATTAGATCACTGTCACCAGAACACTACACTAACCCAGAAACATGCATCATCATTTAGAACCTTTACAACCTCAAAAATCATGCATCGAAATGTATATGCTACTTTACTAAACCCAACCTGCGTGTATACGCTACTTCTTGTAATCAAACCTACGTATACCTTCAAGACTACTAAAATGTAAAATTTTTGAATCAATTCTGTACCAACTAACAGTATGCTAACCATCTACTGTCTATTTACAGAGCTTTACACAAGCAGTATCAGAGATCACCCCTCTCACTTATTCAATCAATCAATCAGATACCAAACTCCTTATGCATTCAGATTTACATTCAGATCTAAGAAGACGTCATTGGCAGACAACAATCAAACAACACAATTGATCAGATTGATTAGTCAGATCTGGAGAACAGGCTTTTCTTTTGTATATGCTATTTTGAAGAGTAGAACCTGCATGTACAAGTGCTTTTGTATAGATGAACCAGCGTATAGATCTGCAAATATTAGCTCATGACTTCGCTACACTACCAGACTTCAGACAAACCCAAATCACGAAATTTAAGGAATAAGACCGGTGTACATAATCAGATCTAGCCCAACCAATATTAGATCATTCAATAATAAGTCATTTTATGTCTCATGAATCTAATCCAACATTGAATTCAAGGTGCACAAAGTATTTCAGATCTAATCACAAAAATAACCCTTGCAACATAAAATATACTTCAGATAGAAGTATTCCTTAGAAAACCATAAAATTGCACACTTGGCCTTATGATCTTCTCCTCCTTATATAGCTTTAGGACCTTTTTCAATACCTTGGACCAAATACCTAGGGTCAATAATTCGAACCAAATACCTCAGAGCAAATACCTTGGACCAATACCTTGGACCCAAAATACCTTGGACCAAATACCTCGGACCAAAATCTTGGTTTTCCAACATGTATGCTCTTTTCCTTCTATGGGAGTGTGTGTATACATATACACTCCTTTTTTTCTATGGACTAGCATGTATATGCTATTTTGACTAAGTGGACCTGCGTATACTTCTTAAACTGCTTTACATCAAACTTTTCCTTTACTTTATTTATTTTGATCAGTAGACCTAAGTTCCATCTTCCTGTTCTTCTGTACCAATGTCTTGTTACTTCTGAATAGACCTGTTACCCTGTAATTTTCCATATTGCTTCTGAAATGATTCCTCTGAACTACCATGCATTCTGTCACATCTGATATCTCTCCTATAGATTCATCTAGTTACCATATACAATTGAGTTGTTCTCCTACAAGTGGGTTGCCATCAAGTACAACACATGTATCATAATACCAACAACATCATTACTTCAAAGTTGTTTTATTGTTCCTGAGTCATCATTCCATTCTAGGCAGTGACCTGGGATATGGGACTGAAAAAGTGGCTCAAATCGCGGAGTCGTTAGCATAACATTGACAAATTTAGTCTCTTGTCACTGGCAAGAAATCCTGTGAGAGCAATTTTGCATTTCTGGACACTCTCTTGCCTATAGCATTAGAGCGTTTGATGCCTAAGATGTATAGAACATCAGTGGGACACAGGGACATGATCTTTGAGTGGCTGACATGTCTCTTGAGGATTCTTTTGCTTATGTGGATAGTTTGGTTGATGTGTTCCATCGATTCAACTTCCTTAAGGTCACATAGGAGGTTGAATCCAATCATAGTATCCTCTCGTCACATGTTTACCTGGTTGGCATGGTTACTTGGGTGGTTGTGGTAAGAGGGCGGTATAGAGTGGTATCAGAGCCAACTTCACCCATCGGTCTGGATGGGTGGTGTGTGTTGGTAATGCATGCATGTCAGTTGCATGTGTGTCTCCTACACTTGAATTCCATGTTCTTGTTACATTTTCTTGATGATTGATTATGGTTGAAGTAAGGTTGTCATGGAGAATTTGATGTTGAGTTTGTAGAATGCATCGTCATGAGCATATGACTGGCTACATCTTGTTGCATGTTGCTCACATGTTGATTTTATGTCACCTACTTACATCCTTGTATGTTAGGCTACATTCTTGAATGTTTGAATTACATGTATTAGTATTGTAGCTTGATTACAAGAATTGATCGCTTATGCTTGACTACATGCGTCTATACGTATGTGTAGTTGATTTTGCTTTGATTATGCATGTTGATGGTTGCATGTGGCAATGCGTACAATGGAGTAATGGTTGTTGTCATGCATGAGGTCATAGCATGCATTGTTGATATGGCCTTGCAATGATGATTGAACCCTAGCTAGAATGATGTTTATGCGTTGATGCACTTACTTGTTATATGTCTATATGTTGTTATGATTATGTTATGCATGTATCACACTGATTTGATGATCTTGTAGATGAGGTATACTCCCCAAATTATATTAAGGTACATTGATTTATTGTGATTTGGTTTATCTGACATATTATGCATTGTAGGAAATAGATCAAATGGATAGCAAGGTCGTAGACTACATAGAAGAATCAAATGGGTAGCGTGTTGTGGGGCACTCTTCTGATTTGGCAGACACATTGAGAAGCTTGAAGGAAGAGATAAGGAGTTGTAAGGAAGATAATGACCGGATCATACAGGCACAAGAGAAAAAAGCCGAGGTTAATGTTATACTTCTTCATAGATTTTCAGACTTGCAATGCCAAGGGCCACTTCGGATCATCCATAGACATGAGGATAGAACTAATGGGGCATATGGAAGTAGGTCTATTGGTAGACGTAAGTCAGATAGATCTAATATAGTGAGATATGGTAGGTTGTTGGATACTCTAGGAGAGGTGATGGATACATGTACTATTCTAGTTCTGGTTCTGATTGATACCATGATCGTCATCGCTATCATCCTTACATGAGGAATGATAGGGATACTTACCATATGAGTTTAAGAAAGTGAATCCACCTATTTTTGATGTAGATATGAAGAAGCTGGAAAATGCAGAGGCTTGGATGCTTGGGATGAAAAAATTATTTGGGCTGCATAATTACACAGATAACATGAAGGCCAGAGTAGTGATCTTCAGCTTGAAAGGTAAAGAATACAGTTGGTGGGAATATGTTAAGCGGGTCAGATACATTAGGAAATATGAATTGACTTGGTGGGAGTACAAGATGCTTTTCAGGAAGAAGTACTTCTCAGAAAGGTACTACGACTATAAGGCTAAAGAGTTCTATGAGTTAAAGATGGGATCAATGACATACGAAGTGTACATGACCAAGTTTCAGGAGATATAGAGGTATGTACTGTATCTTATAGATAAGAAGGCTAAATTTCAATGATTTGTCTATGGTTTTCCATTAGCATTTAGAGATCGGATTTATTATGATGAGCCTCAGTCACTTGAGGAAGTTATTGGGAAATTGAAGCATTGCTATGAATAGTCAAAGTGTAAGAATGAATCTCAAAAAGGATGGAAGGGAAAAGACAAAGGTAAAAGTAAATGGTAGCCTAAGAGGACAAGGCCTCAACATGCAAATGAGAAAGAAAATGTGGCACCAAAAAAGAGATTTAATGTAGCTAGACAAGGACATGAGTCACAGCAGTAGCATAGAGGTGTTGGTACTAATCGGTTGGAGTGTTGGACATGTGGCTAGGAACACCTTAAGAGAGATTGTCCACAGAATTAGGGTGGCAAGCCTTAGATATATAATGTATAGGAGGCACAGACTGTTGGGGATGTAGGGAAAATCATTCCTCGTATCTATGCAGCAATGGACAACAGGCAAGTAGAACACCAAGCATCTATCATTTATATGGATGGTAAGCTTTTTGATCAAGTTATTTCTATTCTTATTAACTCTAGATATAATTATAACTTTGTTAGTCCTGACTTGGTGGATAAGTGTGGTTTCAGTAAAAAATTGTTTGTATAGTCTTGGTTAGTGCAGTTTGCTACAGGCACAAAGAAGCAAGTTCATCATTGGGTAAGAGCTTGTGAATTTGATTTGAATGGTATGCCTACTACATCACATCTAATGTACTACTGTTGGGATCATACAATATATTGTTGGGCATGGATTGGTTGTATCTTCATAGAACCAAGGTAGATTGTTATGAAAAAACTATTGAGTCCCTTGATGACAATGGAGAACCAAGAGTATTGTAGGGTAAGAAGAAAGAAACAACAGTTATGATGGTGACAACTATGCAAGAAAAGCGTGGCTATAGGAAATGGTGTATGTTGTTTGCAGTATACATTTCTAGTCATAAGGGCAAGGAGGTTGAGGATGCAGATGTGTTGAGAAGGTACCCAATTTTGTAGCAGTTTCAAGATATATTTCTTAAGGACATTACAAAGTTGCCACTTCACAGGGAGGTAGAATTTTCTATTGAGTTAGTTCCAGGGGAAGCTCCAACATCAAAAGCACCTTACAGGATGAGCACACCTGAGTTAGTTGAGTTAAATCTATAGTTGATGGAAATGTTGGACAAGGGATACACTAAGCCAAGTGTATCACCTTGGGGCACACCATTCTTGTTTGTGAAGAAGAAAGATCGAAATGTCATATTATGCATTGACTATAGGCACTTGAACAAAGTTACCATCAAGAAAAGATATCCAGCACCGAGGATTGATGAATTGTTCGATCAGCTGAAGGGAGCAGCAGTGTTCTCCAAGATCGACTTGAGATCAGGATACCATCAGGTACGTATCAAAGAGGAGGATATTTACAAGACCGTGTTCAGGACCAGGTATGGGCATTATGAGTTTGTTGTTGTTCCATTTGGCTTAACTAATGCTCTAGTTACATTTATGTGTTTGACAAATAGTGTGTTGTGTCCATATTTGTATAGGTTTGTTATTTTGTTCATTGCTGATATATTGGTATATTTTAAAAATGACAAAGAGCATTCTGAGCATTTAGTAGTTGTGTTGAGGTTGTTGAGGGAGCATCAGTTGTATGCTAAACTCAACAAGTATAGTTTCTTTCATACTGAGGTATACTACTTGGGGCATGTTGTCTCGAAGGAAGGAATTGTAGTAGATCCAAAGAAGATAAGGGCCATCATGGAGTGGGTATCTCTTAAGAATGTGGATGAGGTGAGATCTTCCATGGGGTTAGCAAGGCTACTATAGGAGGTTCATCAGGAACTTCTCGTAAATTTCTTATCATAGCACATCATTTCAGAGGAAAGGTAAGCAGTTTGAATGGACAGAGTCATAGCAGGAATCGAGATTAGTGCAGGTATCTCAGGATATGATCTTCTGGTACCACAACTCTTCAATTTAAAATTAGTAAAACTATTGCAATAGATATTATAGATAAACGATGGTAAGATTTTAATTAAAATATTAGTTTAATTAACTCTTTTAATATAGATAAGCAACATTTATCCATTAAACCCAAAGAAACATAGAAGGGTCAAAAATATATGCATGGAGGCTTGTTTGACTTGTAAAATAAAGGTTAAGGCAAGGGTTTTTGGGTAAAAAAAAGAACATTTATAGGTCCTAACAATTTATAGTACATGGTCGATGAATGGTAGTAGGAAGTGGTAATTTTGCGACTTATTGAGTTCTTTGTAATGAACAAAAAGCATCTACTTGCCAAAAATCATAGTAGGCACAATGATAATATGGGAGACCCATTGGCTATAAAAAATGAGGTAAATGAAATTATATAAAAATAATTTATGTAGCTCTTCTTTAATTATGTCCCAAAAAAAAATATTTAATCATCATTTGAGTTGTCAAATGGGTTTGGAGTCCTCCTTGGTATAGATGTGGTGAGTGAAAAAATTAAGATGGATCCCCTTCATATCAGTATAGTCCCAGGAAAAAGCATCACCATTCTTTTGGAAAACCTTGATTACTCATTCCTTATGATGTCCTGCTATCTCTTTATTGATCTTCAAATTTTTTTGCGGGATAATTTCTATTGTTTCCAAATTTGAACCTAGTTCTTCTTGAAAAGATGACTCATGTTATATGGATGATGTACCTACTATGACAAGAGAAGCATGCATGTTAGATTCCATTATATGTGCGAGAATATTTGATTCAGACGAGGATAAGGAGGTTGTAAAGTCTCCAATTTCTTCATCCTTAGTTTTGTCTTTGAGGGCAAGATATTGGTCTACATTGACTACTTCATGAGAAATCAATTCCTCATCACTTTCCTCTCTACCTTCCAAAAGGGGAGTTTAGGATAAATGATGGCCTCAGTGGGAGGATATAAGGTATTTTTTTTTTTATGGAGGTCCCATGGGAGATTGTCATGTTACTATATTTGTGACTAATGTATGTGTCTGTAGTGGTTAGCCATGTGTTGGGTATGAGTCATATTATTTGTAAAATTAACACCACATAGGGGGGTCATTGGGGGGGGGGGGGAGGGTGGGGAATGGAAACCCCCACTATTCAAGGGACTTGTAGGGGGGTGGAAACCAACTTTCGCATAGGTTTGGGGGAACTCCCCTAATTTTTGTTTTGTAGTTTTTTGTGGTTTTCGACACACAATTTTTTATAAAAGTAATTTTTGGTGCATGGTAGTTTTTCCCATGTTTTTGTAATTTTAGTTAATGAAATATGGTTGTATTCTAATATAGGATAAATGGATTGATGATTCATGGATTCCATGGGATATATATTATATTATAATACTATATAAATAACATATAGTGAAAATTCTTGCTAGTTTTCTTATTTTTTAGTTTCCAACATAAAATCTTTATGTTAATATGCATGTTTTCCATTGCAACCATTTTTATTTTGATTAAGAATCTGTTTGAAACAAATTAATTATATAGGGTTGAAAAACACATAACTTCCTTCCCAATATCAAATGATAGCCCCCTTAGGGAGGAATTAGGTTGTAGAACATGCAATTAGTAGCATACTCCAATGAATACAAAAAGATTACTACATCCTCTAAGATCCCTTCTAGTTTTATGGTAGATCGATAAAAAAATTGCAAAACTGTGGGGGTTTACCTAAGACTGAAAATTCCTAGGGATTCCATGGTCTCATGGGTCATCACATTGATAGGAGCACCAAGGCCAATTAATGTGTTGGGAATAGTTGTGTAGTTAATTTGCACATTGACTACAAGGATGCTAGGATCCAAATAAGTAGTAGCAAGGATTCCCTCCATTATAATAATTTTCTCATTATGTGCATGGTTTGAGGGTCTTTACTTCTTCTACTAATTATCCTGACACATAATTTCCTTCCCACTTTTGTGTAAATAAGACCATATTTTCATGCTTGGAACAATGGTATGCAAACACACACATTATTATGTTCACCTAGGAAATTAAATTCAAGCTTGGTGGTAGGTTTTTCTAAGTCCAATATTTTGGGTAAGGAGGAACCTAGAGTTATAGGAAAGTTTGATTTATTCTTAAGGTCTCAAGATATTGAATCAATTCAGGTTCTTCATTTGGAACTTCCTCATTAAAGTCTTCAATTTGCATAGGAGGAGTTACTTTATTCAAAGTCTTCCTTGATATAAGGTGAATGGTATGACAATATAGGGAAGAGATTGAGTATGTGGGGTAAGTAGCAAGCCCAAATTCTTGCACTAGTTAAGCTTCCTTGCCATTATTTGGGCTAAGAAGGGGTTTTGTAGGAATTTTTGGTCAAGGAGGAGCAAATATGGATGGTTGCATTAGTAGACAGGGAAAAATTGATATAGGTGGTCATAATAGGGTTTGTTGAGGGATTCTGAAGGATGGATTTTTACACCCTTGTGGCTAAGTCTAGTTAGGTGGAGGAGTCATCCATGGTGTTACCACTGTGTAATTTCCCTAGGCTATGGAGAGAAACCCATAGGTAACCATAAAACCACTTGTAAAGCTGGGATCTAGCCCTTCCAGCTTTAGAGATGAATCTCTATATCTGATTTAGATTTCTGTTTTAAGATATTAGGCTAGTTATTGAAATTTGAGGTTGGTTTTTCAAATTTTTTGTTGTTGAAAAATGAAGGGAAATTCCATTGGGAATTGAATCATGAACCTTTGGGAAATCAATCACAAAATGACTGAGCATCTATAACAGGGCAGGATAGGAAAACTTTTGGATCTTATAGGGTGTCTGTGGAGTGAAAGGATGAATATGATTTAAGTTCAATTAAATATAGAGCATACTGAGATGAATTCTATACTTAAAATAATAATGAAAACATTAATATTATTTACAAGCTAGAGCAGAGGACACTTAAGAAAATTCGGACCTTAATCTTATTGCAACAATAAAGAGGGAAAATATATGGAAAACTAAGAAAATAAATTTTTTTACATAATAAAGTACATCACCAATTGTTTGACACGAGAATCCTGGAACAAAACTCTCTGTATTTCTATAAATTGATCACTTCCAGTACAATGCACAACTTACATCAATACACAACTCCTTTCTTCATACAAGTTCCAACCCTTGTTAAGTCTTATTACAATGTACTTATAGACTTTCTGCTAAACTAATCTCAGATTCCAAAAAGGAATTCATTACAAAATGATATTCTAACAAAATTACATATTTTTCTAAAATAGAACTAAAAAATAGAAGCCTTGGATAAATTCGGTTGTCTGTTGAAAATTTAAAGGAAATTTGTTGTTGACTGTGCCCTTTTTCCAGCTCCTCACTTCTGCTTTTGTGCCAAAAATGTAGGTCTTCTGTTTATGCTTGCTCGACCAACTCCAATAATTGGTCCCACCTTTCTTCATCTAGGATTGAAAAATTCACCATGTTCCTAAACCTTTCATCCACTTCAGTGTAAGTTTGAAAAGTTGGCTTATTTAAAAATAAATGATGAATTTCGTGTTGTATATTCAAATCAAACTACAGGCCTTCTAGGAAATCTTCTCCACTGAGGACTCCCTTTTCTTTTGCAAACTTTAACATATTTGTAGCTATATTGCACAATTTGTCCTAATAATTCTCTAATGGAATTAATTTTCCATTAGATTTTTTGAGATTTGGAAGTCCCTTTTCCTGCAATAAAGAAAAATTTTTGTTGAATCTCTTTACTTGTAGCTCCAACTCTTTATATTTTTTGTCCAATTTCACCATCAGATTCTTTTTAGTCAAAACTCTTTTGACTTCCATCACTATTTATGTTCCGTCCTAGATGTTAAGCTCTTCAATTTCTTCTCTGGTTTTAGAGTTCAACACCCTGATAATATTTTGTGCTTCTTCTGGCCTATGCTCAATATTAGCTTTTGTCTGCTTTGCTACTCCTTTGGATCTCTACACCAATTGTTCCTATTCAAAGATGATTTGAATGGAAGGTCATAAGTTTGTAACATTGGCATTGATATTGTGCCAAATGTTTATTTTTTGCCTCTGCCAACATTTGAACAATGATGGATTGGTCTTAATACTTATGAATCTAATGAATAAGTTTGAAGTTCTTATGTACTTCTGCCAAGTATGCTTTGTCTTCCTTTATCTTATTTTCCTCCATCTTGGTTAGGGATGCTGGCAGTTTCTCTACATATTTGTTTGTCAATGAAAATTCCCCTAAATCTTGAGTTAGCTTTTCGGAGGAATATGAAACTGATACTTGTGTGGTAGACTATGTTACATTCCTTACTATTGATGTTCCTGTTGATGTACCTACTGATTCCCATTTCTCCTTTTATTTTAGTAGTGCCTCCATGTTTTGCTCCATTTTTTGCATTTGAGTATTTTTCTCCACTACCAATGTAAACAAATTTTCTTTTTCCATCTCCAAACTAGTGAATTCTTTAGTCCGAGTGTGTTGTGTAGTTAGGAGTTTGACTTTTTTCTAAGAGCTTCAATGTCTGGATTCTTGCTTCTAATCACCTCCTCTACTGCCTTGACATCACTAGGATCATATCCTAGTTTGATAACTAATTATTCTAATGTTTTGATTCCGGTGTCTTTGGCCATAAAGGACATCCTCTCAATATTAAGTTGTGAGTGCATCTTGTTCAGTGAAGTCTAGAATTTTGAAGATGCCATGGCAGAGCTGGTTAGAGTTGAATAAATCAACTCACTTGCTTTCTTATGAAAATCGATCTGATCGATTGCATGAACATGTTTAGTATCAACTGATAATATTGAGGACTTATAATATTCAACACCTTTGGGGGCTACAACCTTGGGCTCAAAAAAGGTCATTTGAAATTTCCTGTTCTCTTAGTCAAAAGAAGACAATAACCTGTGCTAGTGGTGGAAGTTTGTTTCTAGAATTTTCAGTATGCTGAAGCTTTGATATCTTCATTATTTAACTTAATCTCACTGTACCTTGTGAAAATACTTGGTTGTGGTGGATCCTGAGAAGTAGAAGAGATAGGAGAGTTAGTTGACTCTTCTACATAAGGGAGAGAGATGGTGGAGTTCCTGTTAAAACTAAAGTAGTTTGCTCCTATGCATCCCTTTCATCAGAAGATTCTTCTTGAATTGTAAGCACCTGGGGATTAGCTCTACTATCCGTTTTGGTTGTGGTTTTTGGGTATTTCTTCCTTCTCTTGAAAACCAGAAAATCTACAGCTTGTGTTTCTGATTTGATGGGAGACATGCTTTCCCTTGGCCTCTTTCTTTGTTTGTCTTTAGGAATGGGAGTTTGTAATGAAGGCTGACTAACCATCTTCTCTTCGGCTTCATGTAATGTGTTTTCTGCCCATTCCTCTTGGTTAGCATACTATTCTATCTTTGGTTGTGGTGTATGAGGATATGGAGTATTTTTGTTTCAACTCTCAGCTTAGAGATTACTCCCAAGGGGTCATAGGACCATGTGAAACTGAGCTTGAACTTCATCTATTTTAGAACTACCTCCACCCCTTTTGCAACTACTCTAGTGTTTATAATGTATGGGCTTACTTGTTATTTTAGCTTGAACTGTGATTTATTTTTGTTGGACACAAAATGTAGTTCATCCATATTCAACATCTATCTGGCATACTCTAAAGAAAATATTCTCACTGGCACAAAAACTGGTAGTCTATATGGAGGGAGTTCACATCCATAAATCTTGATCTCTGTGTAGTTTTGGTATAAATACTAGTCTCCAACCTTTGACTATTTTGAGAGGTGTAAGACCTTCTTGATTTCTAGAGATATCCTTGGTATAATGTCACTACATAATAAACACAAAGAAGTGTGAAGAAACTGGTCCAAAAAATTTGTATAAGTGTATTCCTCTAAATTCCTCCTGACCAGTGAAGTCCAATGGATAACTAATAAGGAGTTACCCTGCTCGTCCATCTTCTGCAACTGAAATTTGAATATGTCTGCTTGATAATATAACATAATATATACTAACATTGACTGATAATTAAGCACTCCTTCAAATTTGAATTTCATAAACTGATCATGGATGGCATTAGATAAGAATTGGTTGTAATTAAACAAAACTCAAGGCTTCTCTCCCACTGAGAATACTGACAAGAATCCTAAAACTACTTCATCAACCAAATTATTTGTATAATAACCAAGTAATCGAGTCACCAAGGAGATTACTTATTTTGACATCTTTGAGAAAATGGAAACAGGGTATGGGGGGTCATTCTGGGTAATTCAACATTTTCAGGGTGAAAATGTTCAAAGATATGATCTCTCTGGGGAAATGTAAGATTTTTATACAACTCCATTAATGAGAAAGTGGAAAATGGATGCAGGGAGGCTTGGGGTTTATTTACAAGACTTGGCAAATCTTTTCAGGAGAAATGGAGAAAATAATTTCATCATTCTGGGCAATCACTACTTTCTTTATAGGAAGGTATCGAAGGTGAAACCAGGTGGAAAATTAAGGAATAAATGGGTTTGAGGGAAGATGAGTTTAGGGAGAAAGGATTCCCAGATGCTCAAGTCATTGTTGTGGTCAAGATATTTCTACTTTGTGCAATTGTGAAGTTTGTATAGTTCAAAACCAAAATCAGTCTCAACAATCTTGAATTGGGTGTCAATCAAGGGAGTTTTGTGAAGGTTTAGGATAGGGGGAATCATGGCATCTTCCTCAACCATCTTTCCTTTACCCTTATGTGTTGACATTTTAATTGAAGATGAGTAAGAAAATGGGGTTACTAGAGTTATGAATCGATCGAATTCTGCAGATAAAGTACTAGCAAAAGGCGCTTAATAGCTTTAGATTGACTCACTAATGACCTATAGAAGATGAAAGAACATGGAAGGAAACAAATGCAAGCTCCTAGGATGGTTTTATAGTGGAAATGGTGGGGGATTTTAGTAGATAGTTACCATTTCAGGAGCAGGAGTCATTAATTTAAAATAGGTCGATTTTAGCGGGAGGAATTAAATGTATAATATTCGATTGGCAAGTGATTTAAATCTCCCAATGGTTGAATGATGTGGAGAGGGGATGAGGTGGCAGTGATATGGAGGGAGGAAGGGAGGACAGATGGCTCGAGGGGATGGGTGGAGGTGACATGCGGAGGTGACGGGCGAAAGTGTGTAGGAGATGGTGGTTTTTTTGGGGGGTTGTGAGAGGTAAGTTGTTTCGGGAGGGGACCCCCCGAAAAGGATGTGGAACTGACATGTCGCCTCAAGTGGTTTGGGAACAATCAGTTTTTTGGGACAACCTCCCCCCCCCCCCTCAACATTAACCGTTGATAGTGCAGAGGGAGGGGGGGGGGTCCAAAATCATCCACCCACCATTGATCCAGGTGGGAGTGATCTCCACCATTAAGTAATGCATGCACATTATTTATAAAATGACAAAAACATCATATCATGAGGTAATAAACATTAACCTATAGTTTATGAAAAATACATATAAATCAAACTTTAATATAAATTTGAAAGTGACATTTTAACTAGCGCACTATAGGGGTTATTATTTTTTATTTTTTAATCTTTTTTATTCTTTTATTTCACACATTTTTTCTTTTATCCCCCTTTTTATTTTCCTTTTATTTTTTGTTTTTTGTTTTTTGTTTTTTATAGTTTATTTCTTTTGAGATAAAAAAACTTGAAACGAAAATTAATTTTCTACAATATCCCAATGGGATGAAAACTTATGCAAAACACATGACTCCTATATTTATAGGACCCAAACATTGGCTCTAATGGGGATGAAATCCTCCCTGTGACGTGTCACGAACATTGTAGATTAGTAGCCTTCCGCATTGGGAAAATATTTTCATCATCAAATTGTGTTAAGTTATGGTATGTTCTATGCTTATAATAGTTTACTTATTTTCCTTATTATATTCCATATATTAGCAATCACATGTACATAAAGTAAAGTGTAGATAGAACATTAAACGATCGACAGAAAACAAGCCAAGACAAGAGACACAAGATGTGGCAGCTAGCTGGGGACAAACCCCACAATGTGTGGGGAAACCCTTTGATAAAATATTCCTTTATCTTCAATAATTCAGTAGAGAGAAATAGTACAATAAATCTGATTCATATCAGCAGTAGAAAACCCTAAATTAGTAGCATCAGCATTAGCGACTTCATCATCAAACTAGGGCAGAGGATATCTCACAAACCGACTGTCGGATCGGCTTGATTCCACCACCAAAAGTTGAGGATTCCAGAGGAGGTTTAGATGAACCTACAACGTAGTTCAGATGAGGATATCTTCTAGTCCATGTAGGTCAAACTTTACTTCTGCAGTTGCAGCTTCAGTTTCGGCAGCTTCCGGTTTCAAACTAGGGTAGTCGATATCTTGCAAACCGTCCGTCGGATTGACTTGATTCCACCACCAAAATTTGTGGATTTTGAGGAGGTTTAGATGAACCTATAGTGCAGTTCAGATGATGAGATCTTCTAGTCCATGCAGGTCAAACTTTACTTCTACAGTTACAACTTCAGTTTCGGCAACTTCTAGCTTCAAACTAGGGCAGTTGATATCTTGCAAACCTTCCGTCGGATTGACTTGATTCCACCACCAAAAGTTGTGGCTTCCAGAGGAGGTTTAGATGAACCTATAGTGTAGTTTAGATGAGGAGATATTCTAGTCCACACAGGTCAAACTTTACTTCTGCAGTTGTAGCTTCAGTTTCGGCAGCTTCCGGCTTCACATGTGTGAGGGAGAGACCCTTTTCTGCACAGTAGAGAAGAGACTCTTTTCTGCGCAGTAGAGAGAGAGAGAGAGAGAGAGAGAGAGAGAGAGAGAGATGATGAGATGAGTGAGTCCAAATGATTAAAATTCCTCCTGTATTTATACACAATGTTGGTGTTTGAATAGATGCGATTGTTGGGCTTCTAAGCCTACATGAGTTGTAGGTCGGCTTGATAATAATTCCATAATCAAAATACATTCATATCTCCATGAATACTTATCGAAATCGGATGATCTTTATAACAATCCTACACCTCTTGATGAGAGGAATCTAATAAAAATATTATCAGCCATGAATAAGATGACCCACATGAAGTTTTGCCCTGGTTGCCAATTTTAACGCTCCCTCTCAACTAGGGAGAAATTCATCTGCAATCTGCCTATCGGTCGTTACTATTCATCCATCAAATGCACTACCCTATACAACCTATCCCTTGCCTTTCTCTGCTCTATTCTACCTATTCTTCTTTGTCTTGTTTTTCCCTGTACTGATTTATATTGTTCTACTCTGTTCTGCTCTACTCTTGCATTGTTCTGTTGTGCTCTGCTTTTTTATGAATTATGAAGAAGAAGAAATGATCGAGGATGTATCATACTGACTCAAAATCAGTCTTGGAGTATGTACCACTCGTCCCAGACTAGTCTCAACCAACCCAAAGTTAGCGTCATAGTGAGTACAACTCCACTGGTCCCAGACCAGTATCATCCTCCACTGACTCAAAGTCAGTCTTAGAGTGCATACCACTAGTCCCAAACCAATCTAAACCGACCCGAAGTCAGCTTCATAGTAAGCACCACTCCTAACACTGGTCCCAGACCAGTACTGCAGTCTCAGAGAGTGTACCACTGGTCCCAGACCAGTCTCAACCGACTTGAAGTCAGCATCATAGTATGCATCACTCTCACCGGTCCTAGACCAGTACTGCACTGACACGAAGTCAGTCTCAGAGTATGTACCACTGGTCCCAGACCAATCTCAACCGACTCGAAGTCAGTGTCATGGTATGGTACAACTCCTACCACTAGTTCCAGACCAGTATCATTGATCCCGTATCAATGGAGGTCATCCTAGCATAGGGAGTATGGTAGATACAACAATGCGTCCATCGGTACTACTATGGTCCTTAACTTCATTTCCCTGCTCATTGATCAGATGAGAGGTACTTCCCATGAGTCCCAGACTACATGGGTAGGAGGCCTCGACAGGAGAACTAATCAGTCCTGTCCTCACAGGAGAACACATCAATCTTGCTACAATTGCCATGGAGAACAAATCAATCCAGGCCGCCATGGAGAACACATAAATCCAGGCCTCATAAGAGAACACATCAATCCTGCTACAATCACCATGGAGAACACATCAATACAGGCCTCACAGGAGAACACACCAATCCTGCTATAATCGCCATGGAGAACACATCAATCCAAGCCTCACAGGAGAACACATCAATCCTGTTACAATCACCATGGAGAACACATCAATCCAGGCCTCACAGGAGAACTAATCATCCTGCTACATAGGAGAGTGAGACATCCTGTTCCACAAGAGAGTGAATCATGTTGTCCCACAAGAGAGCGAACCATCTTGTTCCAATGCACACCACCAGGGGAGGGTGAGTCACCCTGTGGTCGTATGTTGCTCTAGTAAGAACTGCAAGCCCTCAGAGCTCCCAAAGCTCAATGTATGCAACATGAAGGACCCTTGTACAAGGGTTTCTTGACGATTCCAAGTTGTTTGGGAAAATCACAGATTAGATCTTTCCTCAAGGCTTTGACAAGGTGTATCGACCTGTACATCATCTTAATGCGATAGAGCCTCCTTGCTCATCGACTTACCATATCCCAGATGATGTCTATCTACTGGAGCGATCATGAAATACGGGATTCTCTGACAAAAGAATCCCACTATGGTTGTCACAAAGGATCACAGTGGTATCTAATGTAAATCTAAACAGCTCACTCAATCTTTCACAACCAAACTACCTCACAAGAGGCCATGCCAGTAGCAATATAATATACTTTGGCGATGCTTAGGGCCACTGACTTCTACTTCCTACTCATCCATTATATCGAAGCAGAATCCAAAGAGAAACAACACTAAAAGTGCTCCAGTGATCCTCCACACTACCTGCCTAATCAGCATTCGAATAATCATGCAATTCCATATTTCCAGCAGTGTATCTCAATCCATGAGACATTGTGTCCTGAAGACATCTAAGAAGATTCTTGGCACCAATCTAGTGAGGCTCAACCAAATATGAGCTCACAATTCTAACTGCAAAATATATGTTCGGACGGAGGTTCACCAAGAACATCAACGCGAATGAGTATTTGAAACTCAGAGGCATTTCCCAAATTTGGTCCAACATCACTACCATATAACTTCTGAAAGTTAAGATCCTCAAGGTAGTCATAGGCTTGCAGTCCATCATACCAAATCTTTTAAGAATCTTCACCACATATTTTCCTTGAGATAGGAAAATTTCCCTTGGCTTCTGCCACACTTCAAGTCCTTGGTTCTTCATTTCAAATTCAGAAGCCAAATACCTCTTACATTTGAGAATGAGAAGGTCTGCACCTGTTAGAAAGAGGTCATCCAGATACAACACTAGTATGAGAGGTTTATCATCTTCAACCTTAAGGTAAAGGTTAGGATCGGCTTCACTCCTAGTGAATCCTAGCTTCATCAAGTAGCTATTGATCCTCTCATACCATGCTCGGGGTGCTTGCTTTAGCCCATAGAGAGCCTTCTTCAACCTACATACATGAGATTTTCAATCATAAATCTCAAATCCTTCGGGTTGCTCCACATAGACCTCTTCTTTGATCGAACCATGCAAGAACGCGGTCTTGACATCCATCTGATGTAGGTTCCATCCTTGTGAAGCCACAAGGGCTATGATCAAGTGGATGGTTGTATATCTGGAAATAGGTGCAAATATCATAGTCTATACCTTCCTTCTGGGAGAAACCATGAGCAACAAAACGAGCCTTATACTATTTCGTACTTCCATCTGCTGCAGCTTTATCTTGTAAAGCCATTTTGAAGTAAAAATTGTCTTGTCTTGGGGTCTTGGAACTACTTTCAAGACATCATTCTTCATGATAGACTCATATTCTTTGGTCATAGCACCCTTCCATACTTGATGCTTGACGGCATCTGAGAAAAATGAAGGCTCATTTTGTATGATCGTGCTCATGATGGTCAGGTATCCTTGATACCTATTAGGTTTCTTACTTTCACGAAAGGTTCCTTGGGGTGCAACATGTCCTTTAGCATCATCAAGTAGTCCCCTAAGCCATGAAGGCCTCTTCCTAGAAGAGGAAGGCTCAGGTGGATAAACAAGATCCATGGGTTCCTCCACATCAGGCATTGTTACATCATCTACCCATAGAGATAGCTTCCACAATCATATGGTTCTTCCTTTCTGCCACACCATTCTACTCAGGAGTATGTGGTGTAGTAGTCTCCCTCTTAATGCTAGCCTCAGATATGCCTGAGTGAACCAACTGTAATATATTGGAGGTCTTGCTTTGGCTTGAGGGGAATAGTCCCCTTTTGAGCTTTCCTTCAGCACATCCTAGACATACACCTTCTTTCTCTACTTGGAATTTGGGCATCCCTATCACCATTTGTCTTACACCGAGTAGAGCTTTATAAAGAAGAGGGGTAAACCTCCGATGCCAAAGTTCGGACTAAAGAGATGTGTCACAAGACATGACATCTAGCGGACTTCCATCGACTTGATATAATGAATCAACACGAAACCCAAGAGTAAAGGCCTCTTTAACATTATTTTTCCATAAATGTACCTTGCCATTGCTGAAGGTTACCTTGTAGCCTTTATCTTCCATTGTCGAGATGGACACCATGTTCTTTTTGAGGTCAGGTGCATTTAATACATCCTGGAATTTCTAGCCTTCTTGAATGGTTGTCCTCTTCCTTGATTCCCAGCTCTCCTCTTACCTTTGCTATTGAATTTGTCATTCCTTTGATTGCCATCAGAGGGATTTTGATCATCGTCCCGGTGTGAGTCCTTTCTATCAGGGCACTCCCTAGCACAGTGACCTGCTTTATCCCAAATGTAACATCGTCCTTTTCTTCCACCATTAGGTCCAACTTTTCCTTTTCATTTAGTCCCGGAATTATTTCTTTTCTTAGCATGAGAAGAAAAGGTAGCAAGAGGACCTTTAGGCATGGACATTTCTTGCTCTTCTACCCTTGTTTCTTCTTGAATGCATCTAGCCATTAATTCCTTGAAACTAGGAATTATATTATTGTTCAGAAGAGTAGTCCTGAACACGTACCATTCAGATGGTAATCCTCCAAGAGTTGTGAGTGCCATTTCTCTGTCAGTAATAGTCTCCCCAATATATAGGAGATCATTCTTGATCTCGGTGATTCTTAAGAAGTATGATTGCATACTATTATCTTTACCCTTCTTGATTTCCATCAGCTTATTTCTAAGAAACAAAACTTGATTTACATCATTAAATTTGAATAAACTCACCATTTTATCGTAGATTTCCTTGGAGGTGTCTAGTCCAGAGATGTAGGCCACCAAGCGCTTGTCGATAGAGTCCCGAATGATCTTCTTCGCTTTAATTTCTCCATTCTTCCATTTGTTCCTAGCAGCAGGAGGTGCATTTGATGGAGGCTCAACAATATTTCCTCTCACATGATCCAACACTTCTTGATCCTCAAGGGTTAGATTGATAGACATCTTCCATCCATGATAGTCAGCTTTCTCACTTTCTCATGGAGCTTGTCTTCTGTAGGAAAGAGTGTTGAGGACCCCATCGTTCTTTTAGGATAGCCTTGCCAATCTTCTCTTCGGTGATTGCTCTTCCTCTTGCTCGGCTTTGTCTTCACCTCAGCTTTGATACCATGTTAAGTTATGGTATGTTATATGCTTATAACAGTTTACTTCTTTTCCTTATTATATTCCACAGATTAGTAATCACATGTACATAAAGTAAAGTGCAGATAGAAAATTAAATGATCAACAGAAAACAAGCCAAGACAAGAGACACAAGATGTGGCGGCTAGCCAGGGACAAACCCCACAATGTGTGGGGAAACCCTTTGATCAAATATTCTTTTATCTTCAATAATTTAGTAGAGAGAAATAGTACAATAAATCTGATTCATATCAGCAGTAGCAAACCCTAGATTAGCAGCATCAACATTAGCAACTTCATCATCAAACTAGGGCAGACGATATCTCACCAACCGACCGTCGGATCAGCTTGATTCCACCACCAAAAGTTGCGGCTTCCAGAGGAGGTTCAAATGAACCTACAACACAATTCAGATGAGGATATATTCTAGTCCACGTAGGTCAAACTTTACTTCTTCAGTTGCAGCTTCAGTTTCTGCAGCTTCCGGTTTCAAACTAGGGCAGTCGATATCTTGCAAACCGTCTGTCAGATTGACTTGATTCCACCACCAAAAGTTGAAGATTTTGAGGAGGTTAAAATGAACCTATAGTTTTGTTTAGATGAGGAGATATTCTATTCCACGCAGGTCAAACTTTACTTCTGCAGTTGCAGCTTCAGTTTTGGCAGCTTCCAGCTTCAAACTAGGGCAGTCGATATCTTGCAAATCGTCCGTCAGATTGACTTGATTCCACCACCAAAAGTTGTGACTTCTAGAGGAGAATCAGATGAACCTATAGTTCAGTTTAGATGAGGAGATATTCTATTACACGCAGGTCAAACTTTACTTCTGCAGTTGCAGCTTTAGTTTCAGTAGCTTCTGGCTTCACATGTGTGAAGGAGAGACCCTTTTCTGTGTAGTAGAGAAGAGACTCTTTTCTACGCAGTAGAGAGAGAGAGATGTGATGAGATGAGTGAGTCCAAATGAGGAAAATTCCTTCTGTATTTATACACAATGTTGGTGTTTGAATAGATGTGACTGTTGGTCTCTAAGCCTACATGAGTTGTAGGTCAGCTTGATAATAATTCCATAATCAAAATAAATTCATATCTCCATGAATACTTATCGGAATCAGATGATATTTATATCAATCCTACACCTCTCAACAAGAGGAATCTAATAAAAATATTATCAGCCATGAATAAGATGACCCACATGAAGTTTTTCCCTAGTTGCCAATTTTAACAAATTGAGACTAACCTCTGTAAACTGAAGAATCATAAATATAGAAACAACTCATTTCAATCTTATGGCCTTCACTCCAGGCTTCAATTCCTGATGAAATCCACCCACACTTGTAGTATTTGAAACAATAAAATCATATATATAATGATGTGTTTATTACTTGCTAACCGGAAGTGAAATAGTGCTTGAGCAGCCTTCCATTAACAGGTCCTCTTAACATTGTTTCTCTAGTCAGATCCTGCAACAAAAATGCATGAGTTCCACGAACAACTACAATCCTGTATGGGTATTTCCACAAACTATAAAATTTCACATGTTTCCCTTTCTCTTCATTTCTGGCATCCCACTTCAAAATAATTTCATTTAGGTGAAAATCATCTTATTTTACCCTCCTGTCATGAATTCTCTTGATCTTATTTTGAATCACCTGTGCATTTTTGTAAACTTTTTCTCTAGTCTGTTGTAAATGTATTAATTGATTTATCCTTATCTCGACATCATTTGGTTCTTCTTCCTCTTCCTGCAACAATTTTAGTACTGGAATTCCTAGGGAAATAGGAAAAATTGCATCTATTCCATAAACCAATTGGAAAGGTGACATTCCAATTGACTTCTTTGTGCTTATCCTATCAGCCCATAGAGCATTTATCAATTTCTTGTGCCAGGATTTCTTGTTTTCTTGCAATAGTTTCTTTATGATGTTGACCAATGACTTGTTAGAAGATTCTGCTAACCCATTTCCCTGAGGATAATAGGCAGTAGAATGTCCTAATACTATATGATATTTGTTACAAAAATCAATCATCCTTTTTTATTTAAAAGCAACAGCATTATCTGTAATAATTTTATGGGGACAACCAAACTTGGAGAGAATATGACCTTCAATGAATTGTATGATTACATAATCTATAGCTTGTTTGGTTGGAATGGCTTTAATCCATTTGGTGAAGTAGTCGGTTGTTGTCAGGATCCATTTGTGTTGAGCTAAGGAACTTGGGTGAATTTATCCTATAAATCTAAACCCCGCTGTTGGAAAGGTACCTCCACTAAAATAGGTTTCAGAGGTAGTAGTAAGAGTTTTCTCTTGCCTTCAAAAATCTGACATTGATGACAAGTTGAAACCTTTTTATGAATATCAACAAACAAGGTAGGCCAGTAAAAACCAGCTCTCAAGATTTTGTTTGTTGTGGCTTTCTAGTAAAGATGTCCTCCACAGTCACCTTGATGAAATTCTTCCATGATTTTATCAGCTTCATCCTTCAATAAAAAATTTAGCAAAATACCTCCAAAATCCTTCCAATACAAAGTTTGATTTAAAATGTAGAACTTTACAGCTTTCAGTTTGAGAAATCTAGCCTTGGTTTTTGTCAAACTAGGAGGAGCTTGTAAATTCTGCAAAACATACAAAATGTTTGCATACCAGATAGAAGTAAGAAAATTTTCTAATACCTTTGGAGCTGCCAAAAGTTCTTTTTCATCAAGAGTAGCTACAAAATTTATGTCTAGTGCATGAAAGTTTGACTCAGCCATCAATTTGGCTAAGCCTTGACCTTTGATAAGTCTTTTTGGCTTTATTTCAATATCATACTCCAAAATCACTGCTATCCATTTACCTCTTTTTCCATCTGGATCACCAGAGTGAGGATATCCATTACCACTGCACTTGTAACAAAAGAAATTATGTGAGAATGTAATCCATATACTCTGAAATATTTTAAGGCCTTTCCTAAAGAAAAAGCTTTCTTTTCCATGATATTATACTTCAAGGAAGCATCTCTTAATTCTCTACTAAAAAATGTTATAGGTTGTTCATGTCCCTCCTTGGTTTTTTATAATAAGACTACTGCAATAGTATGTTCTGAAGCAAAGGAAAAAAATAATGAAATCTTTAGTGAAATACGGACTAAAGAAAACAGGAGCACAGGTCAAGGCTGTCTTCACATCACTAAATGATCTTTTGGCTTCAACATTCCATTTCATCTCATTGTCTTTCTTCAACATGTTTGTAATAGCTCTTAAAATCTCAGCTAAATTTGGGATAAACCTTCTTAGAAAATTTATCCTACCAATAAAAGACTACACTTCTTTTTTGTTCCTAGGTGGATCAATCTTCATAATGGCTTCAATTCTACTTGGATCAATTCAGATACCATCTTTTGAAATTATGTGACCAAGTAATTTACCTTCTTCTAAACCAAACAAAGACTTCTTGGGGTTCAAGGAAATACCATATTTCCTGCATTTCTCAAAAAATATCTTCAAGTGAAACAAGTGATCTTCATCTATTTTAGAGAATACAATGATGTCATCTAGATAAATTACAATAAACCTGTCCTTCTCATCTATGAAAGAAATATCCATTTCTCTCTAGAAAGTGGCTCCTGCATTCATAAGGCCAAAGGGCATCTTCACATACATAAAGGTTCCCCATGGTGTTGTGAAAGTTGTTTTATGTTGGTCATTTGGATGTACTAGAATTTGGTTATATCCTGAAAAACCATCAAGTAAAGAAATCCTGCTAGAACCAACTACCTTCTATAAAATATGATCCATTTTGGGTAAAGGGTAGTTATCTTTGAGAGAAAAAAAATTTAGGTTTCTAAAATCCACATAATCTTATTTCCCCTGTCTTTTTCCATGTTGGCACCAGATTAGATAGCCATTTCGAAAACCTTAACGACACAATGATTTTGGCATCAAAAAGTTTTCAAACCTCTTTTTTGAAAGGTTCTTGGTCCTCTTTGATGGGAATTGTATGTTGTATAATGCTGGTATCATATGCCTTTATATCTTCATATCCCCATACAAACACATCAGAATATTATTTAAGTAGATCAATGTACTTCTATTTTTATTTAGGAGGTAAAGACTTGGATAGATTTACAATCTTTGGATGATCCTAAGTACCTATATTACAATCTTCAACTTTGGCTCCTACACGTTCTATGTTGGAATTTTAAGCCACATCATTAAAATCAAAAAGTTCTTCTAGTGGCACTAAACCCCTTGGTAACACATTATCATTCAACTGTAGAGTCTCAAGTTCTTCTGGTTCCTCACTAATCTGGTTCAACACTATTTCATATATATCCTTATCTACACTATCATGTGTATCAACATGTACATTTTAAAATTCTCCTTTTAACTGTAAAATTTTTCTACCTATTTATCACTAGCAAAAACCAGCCAATATCTAACATTATCAGGGACAACTAGTCTATGCTTCACTTCAATCTCATATTTTCTATTGGGATGGAAAGGAATCTTACAAGTGCTGGCTAAGGTAGGTAGTGCATCAGCTAATACATTTTTACCCCTAGGAATATGAGACAATTTGTACTCTGGAAAACACTAGGGAAAATCTAAGACAACATTTTTGTAGGCCATTAACCTAAGGTGTTTAATTGAGTACTCACCTTTGATCCAATTAATGATAGATTATGAATCACCATGTACAAAAATCCTTTTAGCTCCTAACCTCTTCAAAAGCTGTAGTCCTAAAATCAGTGCTTCATACTCAAATATTGGAGATTTTAAAATTAAGCTTGTAATAATATCCCTTTTCTATACATGTTTTTGAGTTTAGGACCCAAATGCCTGCCCCTGCTCCTTCCTTACTGACTGCCCCATCGAAATCCATATTCCAAAGGGCTTCATCCTCTTCATCTTCCTTCCCAACATCTAATTTCACATCTTCTGTTTTTCTTAATTTACTTTCCAAGTCTGATACTTCTTCTTCTACACATATATCATTGTATAGAATGAAGGAATCCATATCTGAATGCATAGAATAAATGGGATAGTTATTTGGTTTGTCTTGGCTACTTACCATATATTTCATTAATTCTTCCCACTATAGCCTCCTTTGTTGGCCAAATACAAGAATAGTAGCATATGGCATGTCCATTTGCAAGGTACCCTATAAATTTTCTCCCCGTGATCTTGTTAATAGCATTCCATATTTGGGATGTATGTCGGCTTCTACAATATCCATAACCACACTCTTCACTGGGATTTTGGCTAGAGTCACACATAAATCCTTTATGAGACCTAAGCATATTACGTTTCTAGAATCAAAAGAGTAAAGGTCTTTATAGGGTCTTGTTATATCTAATCCTAGCTTTTCCATGATGACTCTAGGCATGAGATTGTGCGAAGCACCAAAATCAAGAATAGAATTGTGTAAAATGTAGTCATGAATGTTTAGACTGACATAGAAGGTGTTGGGCCGTTAATATGTCATTATTATTATCACTTTTTAACACCTGTTTCATCCATTTCTACTCTTATTTATCATGTCATTTATCATGGTTTATCATATAATTCCATTTTATAATTATTTATGCTCTTATGGATAAATATTATTTCTTCTCCTTTATTTTTAATAAATTGATTATTATGCATGTTTTTACCAATGATGGTTTATTAATAAATTTGTTCACCATTTTAGCCTCCAAGATATTTTCCAGATTGAAGATTTGATCTCCAGCTCATCATTAAATGTGCCAACTCAGAAATTCGCTGGAATAAGAAGTGACAATTTTGTATTGAACGGTTCGGGCAAATGGAGAAGAATCTGGAAAATCTGAAACATGGGTTTTGTTCAGAATGGACCAAATTAGTTTTGTAATGAGCAATTTTCCCAAATTCGGCCCGTACTAAGAGAAACAGAAGGTTCTCTGAAGACATTTTTCTCAGATTCGCTGTTGTGGCCATTTTCCAAATTATCCCAGTTGCAATGCCAAATTTGACCTGTTCCTATTGAATGATTGATGGAAAGATATTTCAGATATGATCTTGCTTATCAATTTGTTGAGAACAATCCAATTTTGTAATAGAAATCATATTGTAATCATATTTGTTGTAACTTCTCTTTGCTCTTTGTGTATTTAAATGAGAACAGAGATCAGAGAAGGGGGAATTAAGGATTTTCATGATGGATGATTAGAGAGAGAATTACATGGACCAATAGATTAGAGATAGGATAGGATAGGAGGAGAGGGGATGGATCTCTATTATTTCAAATTGTAATTCTGATTTACAGACTTGTGGTGCCAAGAGAACGCGATCATATTGTAATGTCACTCAAGTTCAATGATTAATATATAAATTGGAAGTTGCTATTCATTCACCTTATCTGAAGTAGCCCAGTAGAATTCGTTGGCGGCTAAGGGCCCAACCTCTAGTGGATTAAGCTGCTTCTTTGTATTATATCTTTCTGATTTCTGCAAGTGTGGTTGTTTAATGATTACCTTCTGTAATTGAATCGTGTTGCTATTTTCTTCCACCATAACAAATATTTATATTCATTACAACTTAAATTGCTATGCTGTTCATTTTGGTTATAAAGCTTCGTTGTTCACTTCAGATTATGCCGTGCATTACAGGTTGCTGCTCATTTCTATTAATTTCGTAGTGCTATTTATTTCCATTTAGTATTGTTGTTCATTTAGCTTTGCGGTTCATTTCCATTTAGCATTGCTGTTCATCTTCAATAATTTGGTATTACTGTTCCTTTCCATTAATATTTCATTTCTGTAAGATGAGATTTGTTGTTCAATTCATTTCCGCTAAAGTTAAGCTTTGTTGTTCAGTTTTTCAATAGACTTAGTCGCTATTCTTTTCTGCAAGGATTTGATTTCATATTTTAATTGATATTGTAGCAAGTGTGTTTTAGTAAGCATTTCCAATTGAATTTCCATTTCCAGTTATTTTCTTTAGTGTGGATTGAACGATCAAAAACTGTAAAGAACATTGACTATAACTATCTAATTTCTTAGATTGTGGATCCTATTTATGTTTGTTTTCATTTATATCAGTTGACAGAGGAAAGAGTTATCACTACTACATCCTTGACTGATAAATTGTTGTAGTTTTCTGAGTGAATGATTTAAGTTTCAGAGTGTTAAGTTTCTTTTAATTGTAAGTAGATTTTATTTCAAGCATCCGTTTACTCTTGTATTTAAAGCACTATACTGCAAATTTAGAAACATTACTCTTGAGTAAATAGCCGCCTCAAACTGAGTACACTCTTGAAATAAAAAATCATACCTGGATTGATAATTAATGTGAAGATAAATAGGAGTTAAAAAGACACCTTTTATACCTCAACAGAAGGGTGGCACATTACCATCCTGAAACTTCCCTTCAACTTCAGGTCCAAATAACAATTTAGATTGGTCATTAGTTAAGTAAACTATGTCTATTCCCTCCCCTATTTTTAGTGCCTTCATGACTTGAGTTATATACACATTCTTGTTAATCAATTTTGCCAGAGGAATATAAATTTTGACCTCGGTTAATTCATTTTCAATATTGAAAAAAATTGGAGATTTATCTACTTCTTTAATACTTACATCTTGTTTTTGAGAAACCTCCTTATGAGAGTCATCCTTTATCTGGCTAGTGGAAGGTGCATCACTCTAAATCTTGTTGGGAGGGTTTAGTGCAGTATTCTTACTTCTCAAATTGTACTATTTGTGTACCTCCATGATAGCATTTTGGTACTCATTTTTATAATCATTTGATTTTGCAGGGATGACATCTGCCCATGATAACAAGAAAATATATTGTTCCTCCTTGTTTAAGAAAATATTTTCTATTTCTCCTTCCCCAAACAGATTAATTTTATTTTCCTCGAGGTCATCTGCCATCTCAGTTTCTTCATCTACATAATTTTCCTGGAATGGAGGTTTGATCTATTGTTGATTTGTTGGGGCTGTTTTCTCTCTCTGTTTAATTTGGGGTGGGTTCCTCCTAAAATTAGGATTTCTAATCTGAGAACCCCCTTGAGTTTCTCTTGGTGGAGCCCTGTCAGTCAAACTCTTTGTTTCCATTGTTTTAACTAAGGTTTCTAGCTTTGCATCTAATGAAGAAGAAGAAGGTTCTTCTTTGATAGTCACTCTTCTTTCAGCCTTTAACTTTGCTCTTTTGGCTAACAATTTTTCTTCTACACTAACAAAATTTATTTGAATTTCTTCTAGGGTAGCAGGATTTATCTCTCTTAATTGATAAGCCATATCTGCATCAAATCCATTTGGAAATCGTATTAAAGCTAACCTTGGTGGAGGTTGTATTGCTGCTAGAATAGAATTGTAAACATTGTTAAATCTAGTGCAATAATCTTGAACTATTTCTCGGGGACTCTTCCTAGACTCTCATATACTACCAGGATCTAAAGAGGGTTCTTTTTTACTTCTCATATTGCAAGGAAACTTCAGTGAAATTGTTCTATATCTGCAATACTACGTGATGGAATTCCCCTGAACCATTTCTTGACTTCCCCTGCCAAACTTTGTGTAAAGAGCCTCATTTTCATGTCATCATCGTCAACTTATTACAAATATGAGAAGTCATTCATCTTGTCTATGTGTTGTTGTGCTATGATAGGCCTGGTGCTATCAAATTGGGGTATACATTGGCAATTTGTTTGGGGCATGGCATTCAACTGTGTTGGTAAAGCCAGAGGGGCATAACATGCTGCCATGACTGGAATATGGATAAAGGATGAAACCATAGTTGTGTTGGATGTTATAGGTGCTAAAGAAGGTGGTATTATGACTTGTTGAGTTGGAATAGAACCAGTTTGGATGGAAAATGAAATGGGAACAATGGTAAAAAGATAAATCACAGGAGGGGTTGATGATGAGGTTGTAATAGCCCTGGTGAAAATTCCATGTATTAAAAGCTAATAAAGGAAAAAATAATAACCATGGTTGATGGGACACTTATTCCAAGTTGAATATTGGGCAAGACATCCTAGGGGGTGTTCATTTGGTTGTTTATGGCTAAGGAAATTTACAAAGACACTGGTTAAGGATTTGGAAAGGTGGCATTTTTGGCACATTCATTTATGAAATAATGGAAATTAGGAGAAAAAGGAGGTGAAAGGTCACAGATTACATGTGAGGAGAAAATTGAAGGAAAATAATGGAAAATGAAGAAAATAGAGGCTTCATTCATAAAAAGGCTTTCAAGGATCAGTTGGTAACCTTTTGCTAGTTCAATTTTGGAGCTCTCTCATTATTCTCTCTCTCTCTTGTTGGCATTATGTTTCTGGTATGGCTATATTTTACAGATGTTGTACTTGATGGCAACTCCCGTGGCAAGGCTCTCAATTTGTTGAAAATTAAGAAGTACGCAGGAAAGCAGTTCAAAAGGTGCGTACACGCAGGTACACCATGCAGGGACTGCGTCCAGATACGCAGGTCAGCCGTTCAGGAGGTGCGTACCCCCAGTGCACACATTTCAAGGCAGAGAAAAGCACACGTGGGGGTTTCTTATGTTTTACTCTTGGTATCTAGCCGACGGTATTGTGTTATTATGGTGTCGACTTGTGGTATTGTTCCATGATTTGAGGAAGAGCTTGCCTATATAAAGCAAAGGAGATCACTTGGCTAAGCATCTTTTGCAATTGAATATCTTTAGATCTGAAATATTGGGTTATGGTCTTAAAAGCTTGATCTATATGGAAGGGAAGTTGAAGGCGAATCTGTGAAGGGTGATCTCTCGAGCGCATGATCAGATCTGAGCAACTGTACCACTCTGGTGGACTGCCTATTCGGCTCTAATCAGAAGGATGCAGGTGTTTAACAGAAGAGCTGCGTGGGTACGCAGTGCAGAAACAGGAGATCTGCATGGGGACGCAGAGCAAAAACAGGAGACCTGCGTCGGTACGCAGAGCAGAAGAAGGAGACCTGCGTGGGTACGCAGAGCGACTAAGGTTCAGGTGCGTCCGTGCAGTAAAAGTACGCGGCGTGATAGTATTTCCATGTGCGTCCGTACGCGGCGCGATAGTATTTTTGGGTGCGTCCCTGCAGTAACAGTACGCGGCGCGATAACGCCTCTGGGTGCGTCCCTGCAGTAATAATATGCAGCACGGTTCAAGGTACAGTGCGTGGGCACGCAGTTCGGCAGAAGGATTCCTGCGGGTGTACGCAGGAAAGCAGAAGACGCGGGCCACAGAAGGGAAAACTGTGTATCTGTATTAAAATGTTATGTTGATTGAAATTTTCTGTTGATAAGGTGTTCTGGGTTAGTTCTGTTATTGCTGATCTGATAACTGTAGTGGACTGTAACTTTTATGTACTTGATGATCATTTGATGCTTTATGAAAAGAAGTAGGGGGTTGTAGCCCCCTTCCAGGAGAGACTGGAAAATGAGAAAGAGAGAGTTGTAGCTCTCTGCAGGTTGCAGCCTGCGTACTGGTAAAGGACTGCACCAGTACAAAACCATTGTAAAAGAAGTTTCTAAGTTGAAAGAAGATAGAGACATGTTGCAGTAGATGGTTTTCACCCACATTGGGTTTCCACCTTACATCTTGTGTTCTTTGGTGTGACTATCTGGTTTTCTTTGTTCATGCTCATTATTTTATGGTACTGACATGCAAAAAATAATTCAAAGAACAAATAAGGAAGATTGATTAAAAGAATTAAATAATACTGATTCACGCCCCCCCCTCTCAGTATTATTTCCAACAATTAGTATCAGAGCAGGTCCTTCAGAGAAGCTTGATCGCTTGAAGGTAGATCGTTCATCATGAGAAACTATGAGAGAGAAGCATCAATCAGGCCACCGGTTTTTGATGGGAAAAACTTCAATTATTGGAAGGTAAGAGTTACTGCCTATCTTCAATCTCTTGGTATAGAATTTTGGGACATCGTAGAGACAGGCTATGCTTTTCCTTCAGCTACTCCTACAGATGCATCCGAGAAAAAGAAGTATGAAACAAATGTGAAAGCAGTCAGTACTCTATTAGGATGTATATCTCAATCAGAATTCATGAAGGTAATGCACTATAAATCCGCAAAAGAGATATGGGATAAAATTGTCACGAGCTATGAAGGAGATGAACAGGTAAAGCATGCTAAACTTCAAACTCTCAGAATTCAGTATGAGACTCTCAAAATGTATAATGATGAAAGTGTGGCTAACTGTTTTCTTCGGGTAGATGAGGTTGTTAATTGTATGAAAAATTTGGGTGAAGAAATAAAAGAGGCTATTGTGGTTGAAAAGGTTCTAAGATCGTTGTACCCCAAGTTTGAATCTAAAGTATCTGCAATAGAAGAAAAGGAAAATCTACGAATTCTTACTATGTCTCAGCTACATGGAATTCTAACTGCTTATGAAATGAGAAAGGGAGGTCCATCAGATAGAAGAGAAGCTGCTTTCAAGGCATCAGGCAAAGGATATTATTATGAAGCAAGCCACGTCCCAGAAGAAGAGGAAGAAGAATCAAATTTTGTCAGAAATCTTCAAAGGGGTTCTGGAAGGTTCAGAGGTAAGTTACCTTTTAAATTCTTTGCTTGTGGAAGAGTAGGTCATTATGCTGCAAAATGTCCTTATAAGGATAAAGGAAAGGAACCTGCTAGATGGAACAAGAAACAGAACACAAATAAGAAAAGCTACTACACTCACGAAGATAGTGATGGTCTATCAAACAGTGATGAAGATGAACAAGGTAATGAATATAAGTTGTTAATGGCATTTGAAGATGATGATTATATGGATGCTGTAGATGTGGATAACCTTTATGATGAAATTACTAGACTCAAGAGATGTATAGAAGAAAAGAACATGATCATTGATACTCTACAATTTCAAATTGATGAAAAGGAAAAACATCTTGAAAAATTAGAAGGTGAAATTGTTGGTCTTAGAAAAGAGATTGAGAAAACAAAAGCTATTAATCTCAAGTTTGTCAAAGGATCTGAAACTTTGGATGAGATTATCAATGTGCAGCGGTCTCCTCTAAACAAGACAGGTCTGGGCTATAATGGAGAAACTTCTCAAGCATCCACCTCAAAAAGTTATCTTGATGCAGCAAGAAGAAATGAGCAAGAGAACAATGAAGATCAACAAGAACGAATTACAAACAGAAACTATCAAGGGCAATCCATCTTAAGGGTGAACAGAAGCTACAACCAGCCACAGGTAAAATCTTCTCAATTTGGTTCAAGAATAGATGAAAATAGAAATTACAATCAGTTGGCTGGTAGATTCAATAACCGAAGAAGTTTCTTCAATGGACAATGTTTTTCTTGCCATAACTTTGGTCACAAAGCAGCTCAATGTGTTGCATATAAAACGATCATGACTAGGGAAGCTGAAAAACAAAGAAGTATGACAAGGATTACAAAAAGGACCTATAACAACTTTTCGGTTCTTGAAAATGAAGTTGAATGTTCTATTTGCAATAAATTTGGTCATGAAGACTCTGAATGTAGGAGCAGGTTTCAGCAGAAAAAGGAACAAGCCTCAAGCACCAAAACATGGAGAATAAAGGAACCTCAAACAGAAAGATGTGGGATAGCATTTTATGCAGAGGGACAGGAAAATCTATGGTACATTGACAGTGGATGTTCGAAGCATATGACAGGTGATAAAGAAAAACTCGAGTCTTATTCTGCTCTAGAAAAGGGAAAGAAAGTCTCTTTTGGAAATGATACTCCTGCAACTATAAAAGGAAAGGGCATTGCTCAGTTAAAAGAAAAAGTCAAGGCTAGAAATGTTTTGTATGTTTATGGATTGAAGCATAATCTTCTAAGTGTCAGCCAGATGTGTGATCAAAGAACCGAGGTTATATTCAGATCAAATGGATGTCTTGTTCGTGATCTTGATACAGGTAAAACAGTGATCAAAGGCAAAATAACTCCAAATAATCTGTACATATTTGAAGAAGGACAACAACAATGCTATCTGAGCAAGGATGATGAGCACTGGTTATGGCATCGGAGGTTGGGGCATCTAAGCTTTTCACAAATAAGGAAAGCATGCAAATATCAGGCAGTTCGCGATCTTCCAGATATCAAAATTCCTGACAACACCATATGCAAATCATGTCAGTTTGGAAAACAAACCAGAACTAACTTTCCAGAGAAGGAAGGATTAGCTAGCATGCCTCTCGAGCTAGTACATACAGATACATGCGGTCCATTCAGGAAAAGAACACCTAGAGGAGAAGAATACTTGATATTATTCATTGACGATTTCTCCAGGTTTGTCTGGCTAGGACTTATGAAGCACAAAGATGAAGCATTCGAAAAATTCAAGTCCTTCAAAGCCTTGGTTGAAAATGAATCAGGTCACAAAATTAAGTGCCTCAGATCCGACAGAGGTAGGGAGTTTACCTCAAATGAATTTTTCGATTTCTGTGAAGAACATGGGATAAGAAGAGAATTCTCTACAGCTAGAACTCCTCAGCAAAATGGAGTTGTGGAAAGAATGAACAGAACAGTCCAAGAAATGGCTCGTGCTATGCTTGATGAATCAGGAACTCCCGCAACTTTCTGGGGTGAAGCTGCACATGCTGCAGTTGTTATTCTTAACAAAACAAATGTCCGGGTGAACAGCACTCAAACTCCTCATGAGCTCTGGAGTGGTAAGACTCCTTCGGTAAAGCACTTCAAAATCTTTGGGAGAAAATGCTATATCAAGAATACTGATGAGCAGCTTGGCAAACTTGAACCTAGAGCAAATGAAGGCATTCTTCTTGGTTACTCTCCACATAGCAAAGCAGAAGACGCAGGCCATAGAAGGGAAAACTGCGTATCTGTATTAAAATGTTCTGTTGACTGAAATTTTTTGTTGATAAGGTGTTCTGGGTTAGTTCTGTTATTGCTGATCTGATAACTGTAGTGGACTGTAACTTTTATGTACTTGATGATCATTTGATGCTTTATGAATAGAAGTAGGGGGTTGTAGCTCCCTTCCAGGAGAGACTGGAAAACGAGAAAGAGAGAGTTGTAGCTCTCTGCAGGTTGCAGCCTGCGTACTGGTAAAGGACTGCACCAGTACAAAACCATTGTAAAAGAAGTTTCTAAGTTGAAAGAAGATAGAGACATATTGTAGCAGGTGGTTTTCACCCACATTGGGTTTCCACCTTACATCTTGTGTTCTTTGGTGTGACTATCTGGTTTTCTTTGTTCATGCTCATTATTTTATGGTACTGACATGCAAAAAATAATTCAAAGAACAAATAAGGAAGATTGATTAAAAGAATTAAATAATACTGATTCACCCCCCCCTCTCATTATTATTTCCAACATCTCTCTCTCTTTCTTACTCTTGGACACTTAGAATTTTCTTGGAGAATTTTTGCATTGGAGCAAGAAAGACAAATAAGGCAAGAGGAAGCAAAGATTAAGCGGGGAAAGGAAGGTTCAAGCAACTACATCAAGATTTATTGCAGGTATCAATTTGCATGTGTATTTTCCTTGCTAGATTTGGCATGCATGGTATTGCATGTGGTTCTTTGCTATTGCGGCATGGTTTTTTCTAGGTGTAACAATGTTTTCAGGTTAACCTTGCCATTTCCTCATAGCCATGATGTGATGAGGTTCTCATGTTTTGGTTGAGCTGGATTGCCAGATAGATTCAAAGTTGAGTGAGGTGGATCTCCGAAATGATAGAACAAATGGCCTAATAACCCTTGAACTAGAATGTGGGTTGTGGTAAAGCATGTTGTGTTGCCTCGGATGGCCTAGGAATCCTTGCCAGTGAATGGAAGGATATAAGGTAAAGCCAAGAGGTAGTTTTCTCCCAGTTGCGTCTAGTAATCCTGGGTTTGGGATATGAAGTAAATCTTGGAGAGTGGTTCTCAGTTTAGGGCCTAGTGATCCAGGTTTCGATTGCGGTAAAGTATGAGATACTAGGAGGCAGGAAAATTCCTCACAGTGTAGGTGGAGAAATTCGGTGGCATTCATTATTTTTTGGCCTAGTGACCGGGTGGAGATCATGGTAAAGCATGTTATGATATGTCCATTGTGTTGGCTTAGTGATTTGTGATGGATTACAGCAAAAAATAGTTTCTATTGATGAGGGTGAGGTGGTTTAGCCTCGATATGCACTGGTTGGTTATTTTGGTTTGAGTCCCACATTCATTCTTAGAATATGGCATGGGGGTGAATGGTTGAAGGGAGATTTGGCTCAACCGTTCTATGGTTGGGTGAAACATGGAAGTCCCATCCTGGGTTTGGTTTTGGCATCATTAATGAAAGGTTATTTCTCCTTGTATTTATATGGGTATTTTGATGGATTATATGTGGTCTATATGGTTGTACTTTCATCAGTATTTTTGTTGTTATTATGTTGGTTATATGTGTGTTTTATGACAACAACTATGTATGGCTCTTAGCATGTTTTTACTTTTAAATGAATGGATAATGTATCTATGGCCTAATAGATGATAATGCAGAAAGTGACATGAGGGAACAATGGTTCATAGTGATTCTTAGATATGTATGAGATCCCTACACTTAATATTGTTGTTTACACCTATAGGCTACATGTTTATGATATGTTTGACGAAATGCCTGTCATGGCTAGTAGGGATTTGATTAAGATCTTGTTCAACTTATTTCTTTTGCATTTTTTGAAAATAATACTGAGAGGGGGGTGAATCAATATTATCTGATCAATAATTTTATTTTCTCAAACAGATTTATATACGCTACTTCTGTAAAGTTAACTAGTGTGTACACACAACTATGATTAGAGAAACTAGTGTACACCCAAAAAGCTTGTGATTTAGACAATTTATCATGTGTTAATCTTTAACCAATGCAACAGTAACTTATTAAATAGATCAGTAAAAACATAATATACCATCACACATAAGCAACACACATGAACACCAAGATTTAAGGTGGAAACCCAATTTGGGTAAAAACAACCTGCTGCTATCATCTCTGTGTTATTTTAATAATAAGAAAATATGTTTACAATCTTGTACTAGTGCAGACTCATACCAGTACGCAGGCACGCACCTACAGAAGGCTACAACCTTCTCTCATTTTCCAACTTCTACTAGAAGGGAGATGCAACCCCCTTGCTCTTGTAGTAGCCAATGTGATTACTAGTATGTAGGCGCCGACCTATAGAAGGCTACAACCTTCTATCTTCCACCAGGGACCACATTTCATAATCTTTTAGACTGGATGCTCCTGGTACAACACAATACACATGAAGACCTTGTTTCATCAAATTTTCATAATGGACCCTTCAGGAACTTTGAAACTCAAACTGTATCCACCAACAATCAGTTCATCTGAAGAATTAGATCACTATCACCAGAACACTGTGTTGAACCCAGAAACCTGCATCATCATTTAGAACCAGCTGCAACCTCAAAAATCATGCATCAGAATGTATACGCTACTTTACTAAACCCAACCTGTGTGTATATGCTACTTCCTGTAATCAAACCTGCGTATACCTTCAAGACTATTGAAACATAAAATTTTTGAATCAAGTCTGTACCAACTAACAATATGTTGATCATCTACTTTCTATTTACATAGCTTTACACAAGCAGTAGCAATGATCACCCTTCTCACTTATGCAATCAATCAATCAGATACCAAACTCCTTATGCATTCATATTTAAATTCAGATCTAAGAAGACTTCATTGGCAGACAACAGTAAAACAACACAATTGATCAGATTGATCAGTTAGATTTGAAGAATAAGCTTTTCTTTTGTATACTCTATTTTGAATAGTAGAACCTACATGTACACACACTTTTGTAGAGATGAACCAGCATATAGATCTGCAAATATTAACTCATAACTTCGCTACACTTTTGGGCTTCAGACAAACCCAAATCATGACATTTAAGGAATAAGACAAGTGTGCATAATCAGATCTAGCCCAGCCAATATCAAATCATTCAATAATAAGTCATTTTTTGTCTCATGAACCTGATCCAACATTGAATTCAAGGTGCACAAAGTATTTCAGATCTAATCACAAACATAACCCTTGCAACATAAAATATACTTCAGATAGAAGTATTCCTTCGAAACCCATACACTTGCACACTTGGCCTTATGATCTTCTCCTCCTTATTTAGCTTTAGGCCCTTTGTCAATACCTTAGACCAAAACCACTTAGGACCAATACCTTGGACCAAATACCTAGGGTCAATACTTTGGACCAAATACCTTGGACCAATACCTTGGACCCAAAATACCTTGGACCAAATACCTCGGACCAAAACCTTGGCTTTCCAACATGTACGCTCTTTTCCTTCTTTAGGAGTGCGTGTATACGTATACGCTCTTTTTGTTCTGTGGACCAATGTGTATACACTGTTTTGACTAAGTGGACCCATGTATACTTCTTAAACTGCTTTACATCAACCTTTTCCTTTACTTTCTTTATTTTGATCAGTAGACCTAAGTTCCATCTTCCTGTTCTTCTGTACCAATTTCCTGTTACTTCTTAATAGACCTGTTACACTGTAATTTTCCATATTACTTCTGAAATGATTCCTTTGAACTTCCATGCATTATGTCACATCTAATATCTCTCCTGTAGATTCATCTAGTTTCCATATACGAGTGAGTTGTTCTACTAGAAGTGGGTTGCCATCAAGTACAACACATGTATCATAATGCCAACAATCTCCCCCTTTGGCCTTGGTGGCAACCATGCTGGTGTTGATTACTACAAGCTGTAAAAACTGCTTAGAGATAACAAGCAACACCAAAATACTCTGCCCCTTTGACATCAAGGGAAAAGGGCGAACCATGATACTCTCCCCCTTTGATATCAATGGTAAAGGGCTGACAAAAATGAAGACTTTCATATCTGAACAACTGAATATGAAAATTAATCATGCTCCCCCTAGGAACATGCTAAATTCTCTAATTAAACTCCCCCTTTGTACATGTTGAGATGCACTATACCATCCATTCTCCCCCTGAGAACATGCAGAGTCTGTAAACATATTTTCTAAAAGAATAACATGACTCTGTAACTCAAATATGTGAGTATGACCTTTCTATCACCAATGACTCATACATACATCAATCTCCCAACCAAGTGTGGATATACCAAATGTTTATACATGATATAAATACAACAAATATTACATCATCCATCCCATGCAAAGTGGGGGTACAAATTACATCATTTGTCCAATAGGACTTATTCAAATATATAAGAAGTCATATCACACCCTAGACCTTTACATGATTTAAACAAAAAATGATATAAATATCTGAAGCCATAGCTGGACTTAGCAACCATAATGCCAACAATGCAGAATGTGTGTGAAGGCTAATGCTCCTCCTGAACCTATGCTACCTGGGCATTGTCAACAAGTCATTGTTGGCATTATGATACATATGTTGTACTTGATGGCAACCCACTCATCTCAGATGATAAATTATAGTGCAGAAAAGTTCACGCACTTATATGCAGAGAAAAGTTTATTTCATGTAGAGAAAAGTTCACGCACTTTTGTGCAGAGAAAAGTTTATTTCATGTAGAGAAAATTTCACGCACTTTTATGCAGAGAAAAGGTTATTTCATGTAGAGAAACATTTCACGCACTTTCATGCAAGGAAAAGTGTGTATATGTTGGAGAACTTACCTTTGGTCCATGGTAGTTAGTCCTTGGTATTTGAACCTATGGTTTTGGACCATGGTACCTCGTCAGAAGTGTTGATCTCACGCACTTTCATGCAAGGAAAAGCGCGTATATGTTGGAGAACTTACCTTTGGTCCATGGTAGTTAGTCCTTGGTATTTGAACCTATGGTTTTGGACCATGGTACCTCGTTAGAAGTGTTGATCTCACGCATTTTCATGGTTGGTTCATGGTATTAGTCCGATAGTTTTTGATCCTATGGTTTTGGCCCGTGGTATTGCATCCAAAAGTGTTGATCTCACGCACTTTCATGGTTGGTTCATGGTCTTAGTTCGACAGTTTTTGATCCTATGGTTTTGGCCCATGGTATTGCATCCAAAAGTGTTGATCTCACGCACTTTCATGGTTGGTTCATGGTATTAGTCCAACAGTTTTTTTGATCCTATGGTTTTGGACCGTGGTATTGTGGAAGGCCTAAGACTATAAAAGAGGAAGGAGATCATTTGGAAAAGCATCATCGAATGAATTGAATATCTAATAAGTGCTAGATCTGAAATATTTGTGATTGGGTTATGGTGCAGATCTGGATCTGAATGAAGGAGGAACCTTAGCGCATAAAGAAGGATAGGTTCTTTTGATGGGTCATAATCTTTATGCTTGAATAATAGTATCTTTGCATTATTTTGATCTGTTATATGAGGTGCATGCTTGATCTATAAATCTGACAATCTGGGTTAATTAGTGTCTAAATATTTGAAAGAAGGAATTATCCTTTATAGATCTACACGTAGGTTTCAGGTTGTTGAAGTAGCGTATATCTTTAAATTATGATCTAGCTGCCTCTGTCTATTGCTGCAGTATTCTGGGTTCAGAATTTGGTGCGTGGTTACTGTTACTGTGTTCTGGGTACAGCTGTCAGAGAAGTGTTTACTTGATTCAGTGCTAATTGGGAAAAGGAGATTGTTTGATGCAGATATACTTGATGATTGATTGATGTTCATGGATCCAGTCTGAAAATTTATGAAACGTGGTCCCTGGAAGAAAGAGAAGGTTGTAGCCTTCAGTAGGCCAGCACCTACATACTAGTATCTTGGCTAGTACAAGAGCTAAGAGGGTTGTAGCTCTCTGCAGGTTGTAGCCTGTGTACTGGTAAACGACTGCACCAGTACAAAATCATTGTAAAAGGAGTTTCTTATTAAAATAAGATAGAGACATATTGCAACAGGTGGTTTTCACCCACATTGGGTTTCCACCTAATATCTGGTGTTCTTTTGTGTGACTATTTGCTTTTCTTGTTCCTGCTCATTATTTTATGATACTGACATACAAAGTAATGATCAATATTTGAAGAATTATTCAAAGTATAAATAAGGAAGATATATTGAAAAGAATTTGATAATACTGATTCAACCCCCCTCTCAGTATTATTTCCAATAATTGGTATCAGAGTAGATCCTTCTGAAGAAGCTTGATCGCTTGAAGGAAGATCTAACATCATGAGAAACTACGAGAGGGAAGCATCAATCAGGCCACCGATTTTTGATGGGACAAACTTCGTATATTGGAAGGTAAGAGTTACTACCTATCTTCAATCTTTGGGTATAGAAGTATGGGACATTATAGAAACAGGGTATACTTTTCCATCAGCTACTCCTACAGATTCAACTTAGAAGAATAAATATGAAACAAATGCAAAGGCGGTTAATACTCTTCTAGGATGTCTATCTCAATCTGAATTCGTGAAGGTTATGCAATATAAATCCGCAAAAGAAATATGGGACAAGATTGTTTTGAGCTACGAAGGAGATGAACAGGTAAAACGTGCAAAACTTCAAACCCTCAGGATTCAGTATGAGAATATCAGAATGTATAATGATGAAAGTGTGGCTAACTATTTCCTTCGGGTAGATGAGATTGTTAATTGTATGAAAAACTTGGGTGAAGAAATAAAAGAGGCTGTTGTGGTTGAAAAAGTCCTAAGGTCATTGTCCCCCAAGTTTGAATCTAAAGTATCTGCAATAGAAGAAAAGGAAAATCTACGAACTCTTACTATGTCTCAGCTACACGGAATTCTAACTACTTATGAAATGAGAAAAGGAGGTCCATCAGACAGGAGAGAAGCTATTTTTAAGGCTTCAGGCAAAGGAGACTACTATGAATCAAGTCACGTGCCAGAAGAAGAAGAAGAATCAAATTTTGTCAGAAATCTTCAACGGGGTACTGGAAGGTTCAGAGGTAAGCTACCTTTTAAATGTTTTGCTTGTGGAAGAGTAGGTCATTATGCTGTCAAATGTCTTCAGAAGGATAAGATTGACAAAGGAAAGGAACCTGCTAGATGGAACAAGAAACAGAATGCAAATAAGAAAAGCTACTACACTCATGAAGACAGTGATGGTCTATCAAATAGTGATGAAGATGAACGAGGTAATGACTATAAACTCTTAATGGCATTTGAAGATGATGATTACATGGATGCTATAGATGTGGATAGTTTTTATGATGAGATTTATAGACTTAAGACATGTATAGAAGAAAAGAATATGATCATTGATACTCTACAATTTCAAATTGATGAAAAAGAAAAATATCTTGAAAAGTTAGAAGGTGAAATTGTTGGCCTTAGAAAAGAAATTGAGAAAACAAAGGCTATTAATCTTAAGTTTGTCAAAGGATCTGAAACTCTGGATGAGATCATCAATGTACAACGTTCTCTGCTAAACAAGACAGGTCTGGGGTATAATGGAGAAACATCTCAAGCATCCACCTCAAAGAGTTATCTTGATGCAGCAAGAAGGAATGAGCAAAAGCACAATGGAGATCACCAGGTAAAGCAGGGACGGATTACATCAAGAACGAACAAAGACTATCAGGTAAACCAGGGGCAATCTGTCTTAAGGATGAACAAAAGCTACAACCAGCCACAGCTAAAATCTTCTCAATTTGCTTCAAGAATGGATGACAATAGAAATTACAATCATTTGGCTGGTAGATTTGATAATCGCAGAAGTTTCTTCAATGGGCAATGTTTCTCTTGCCATAACTTTGGTCACAAAGTAGCTCAATGTGTTGCATATAAAACAATCATGACTAGAGAAGCTCAAAAACAAAGAAGTATGATCGGGATTACAAAAAGGACCTATAACAACTTTTCTGCTCTTGAAAATGAAGTTGAATGTTCTATTTGCAATAACTTTGGTCATGAAGATTTTGAATGCAGGAGCAGGTTTCAGCAGACAAAGGAACAAGCCTCAAGCACCAGAACATGGAGAATAAAGGAACCACAAACAGAAAGATGTGGGATAGAATTTTATGCAGAAGGACAAGAAAATCTATGCTACATTGACAGTGGATGTTCGAAACATATGACAGGTGATAAAGAAAAACTTGAATCATATTCTGCTTTAGAAAAGGGAAAGAAAGTTTCTTTTGGAAATGATACTCTTGTAGCTATAAAAGGAAAAGGCACTGCTCAGTTAAAAGAAAAGGTCAAAGCTGGAAATGTTTTGTATGTTGATGGATTGAAGCATAATCTTCTAAGTGTTAGCCAGATGTGTGATCAAGGAACCGAGGTGATATTTAGATCAAACGGATGTCGTGTTCGTGATCTTGATACAGGTGAAACAGTGATCAAAGGTAGAAGAACTCCAAATAATATATACATATTTGAAGAAGGACAACAACAATGCTATTTGAGCAAGGATGATGAACACTGGTTATGGCACCGGAGGTTGGGGCATCTAAGCTTTTCACAAATAAGGAAAGCATGCAAATATCAGGCTGTTCGTGGTCTTCCAGATATCAAAATTCCAGACAACACCATATGCAAATCATGTCAGTTTGGAAAGCAAACCAGAACTAACTTTCCAGAGAAGGAAGGATTAGCTAGCATGCCTCTTGAGCTAGTCCATACAGATGTATGTGGTCCATTTAGGAAAAGGACACCTTGAGGAGAAGAATACTTGATATTATTCATTGACGATTTCTCCAGGTTTGTTTGGTTAGGACTTATGAAGCACAAAGACGAAGCATTCGAGAAATTCAAATCCTTCAAAGCCTTGGTTGAAAATGAATCAGGTTACAAAATTAAGTGCCTCAGGTCTGACAGAGGTGGGGAGTTTACCTCAAATGAATTTTTCGATTTCTGTGAAGAACATGGGATAAGAAGGGAATTCTCTACAGCTAGAACTCCTCAGCAAAATGGAGTGGTGGAAAGGATGAACAGAACAGTCCAACAAATGGCCCGTGCTATGCTTGATGAGTCTGGAACTCCGGCAACTTTCTGGGGTGAAGCTGCATATGCTGTGGTTGTTATTCTCAACAAAACAAATGTCCGAGTGAACAAAACTCAAACTCCTCATGAGCTCTGGTATGGTGAGACTCCTTCGGTAAAGCACTTCAAAATCTTTGGGAGCAAATGCTATATTAAGAATACTGATGAGCAACTTGGCAAACTTGAACCTAGAGCAGATGAAGGCATTCTTCTTGGTTATTCTCCATAGCAAAGCATATAAGTGCTACAATAAAAGACTTGGAAGAATTGTTGACAGCATTGATGTAGTGGTTGATGAAAAGGGATACATTCTAAGGCAAGTAAATCATGAAAATATCGAAGAAGATGAAGACTACCCTCAAAGACAGAATGATGAAGAAGAAGAACCTCAAGAAGCACCAGAGGAACAGATAAGGATAGAAGAGAAGACTCCATCCCGGTACGTTCAGAAGAATCATCCAGAATCTCAGATTTTGGGGCAGAAAGAAGCAAGTGTACAAACAAGAAGAACAATTGCAGAAGCTTCAAGCTATTTGGCATTACTCTCCTCCACTGAACCACAAAATGTAAAAGAGGCATGCAAAGATGAATGTTGGGTCAAAGCAATGGATGAAGAACTTGAGCAGATCGAAAAGAACAACACTTGGGAGTTGGTTCCTAGACCAAAGGATAAGAATGTAATAGGGACAAAATGGGTCTTCAAAAATAAGTTGAATGAAAATGGGGAAGTAATTAGAAACAAGGCAAGACTTGTTTGTAAAGGGTATGCGCAGCAAGAAGGAATAGATTTTGAGGAAACTTTTGCTCCTGTTGCAAGACTTGAGGCCATCCGAATGTTCCTTGCTCTCTCAAGCTTTCAAAAGTTCAAAGTATTTCAAATGGACGTGAAATCAGCCTTTCTGAATGGAGACTTAGAAGAAGAAGTATACATTGAGCAGCCAGATGGTTTCATTCTTGGAAATGATCCAAATCTTGTATGCAGACTGAAAAAGGCTCTCTATGGTCTTAAACAAGCTCCAAGGGCTTGGTACTATCGTTTGGACAAATATCTTCATCAACAAGGTTTTTCAAAAGGATCAGCAGATAGCAATCTTTATATAAAAATTGAAAATGACAAATTTCTAATACTTGTTGTGTATGTAGATGACATTATCTTTGGCAGCAATGAAGAATCTATGAGTCAAAGCTTTGCCTTGGTGATGCAGAAAGAATTTGAAATGTCCTTGCTTGGAGAACTGACATATTTTCTTGGCCTGCAAATCCAACAAAAGGAAGGAGGGATCTTCTTGTCTCAAACCAAGTATCTCAAGCAGATTTTGAAGAAATATGGCATGGAAGATGCAAAACCAGTATGTACACCCATGGTCACAGGATGTAGCCTCAATGCAAATGATGAATCAGTAGCAATACATCAACCAACCTACAAATCTATGATTGGAAGTCTACTTTATTTGACAGGTACCCGACCAGACATCATTCATGCAGTGGGAATAGTTGGAAGATTTCAGGCAAATCCAAAGGAAACTCATCTTCAGGCAGTAAAGAGAATCTTCAAATATCTTCAAGGGACTCAAAATTATGGCTTATGGTATCCTAGAGATACAGATCTCACACTTCATGCTTATACTGATGCAGATTAGGCCAGAAGCGTGGATGACAGGAAGAGCACAAGTGGTGGTGCATTCTTTATGGGTTCCAGATTAGTATCTTGGTTCAGCAAGAAACAGAGTTCGATTGCCTTGTCTACAGCTAAAGCAGAATATGTTGCTCCTGCATCTTGCTGCACTCAACCCCTTTGGATGATGCAGACCTTGCAGGATTTTCAAATCACTTGTACACCACCCATCTCCATCTTATGTGATAATACAAGTGCAATCAACATTTCAAAGAACCCAGTCATGCATTCAAAAACCAAGCACATACCAATCAAGTATCACTTTCTCCGGGAACAAGTGCTTGAACAAAAGGTCAAGTTGGAGTATGTTCCTTCTAAGGAACAAGTTGTTGATATACTCACCAAACCATTTCCTAGGGAGACCTTTGAATACCTCAGGCAAAAGCTGGGGGTTGTTGATGCATCATCTTGTTGTTGAATCTCTTCTAATTGTTGGTTGTACGCAAGGTTCATCTGAAGTATATGCGTACATGTGCTGGGTTGCGGATTGGTCAAAGATCGAATGGCACAGGTTCAGGGGGAGCATATCATGCATTGTTGGCATTATGGAGGAAGTACAGAAGGAGATCATGGATGCTGGTCTAAATATTGCTGCAATACGTCTCTATATCTCTTTCATGGTCATTTATGGTGTTTGATGGATTATGGTTCTTCTTTGCAGATCTGGTTTATAGTCAGGGGGAGCATGTTCTAAGGGGGAGCATAACCCTTTGCCCTTGATGTTAAAGGGGGAGAGTGATTGGTTGTTGTTGCCATCAAGTCCAAAGGGGGAGATTGTTGGCATTATGATACATATGTTGTACTTGATGGAAACCCACTCATCTCAGATGATAAATTATAGTGCAGAAAAGTTCACGCACTTATATGCAGAGAAACGTTTATTTCATGTAGAGAAAAGTTCACGCACTTTTATGCAGAGAAACGTTTATTTCATGTAGAGAAAAGTTCACGCACTTTTATGCAGAGAAAAGTTTATTTCATGTGGAGAAAAATTTCATGCACTTTCATGCAAGGAAAAGCGCGTATATGTTGGAGAACTTACCTTTGGTCCATGGTAGTTAGTCCTTGGTATTTGAACCTATGGTTTTGGACCATGGTACCTCGTCAGAAGTGTTGATCTCACGCACTTTCATGGTTGGTTCATGGTATTAGTCCGATAGTTTTTGATCCTATGGTTTTGGCCCATGGTATTGCATCCAAAAGTGTTGATCTCACACACTTTCATGGTTGGTTCATGGTATTAGTTCGACAGTTTTTTATCCTATGGTTTTGGCCCATGGTATTGCATCCAAAAGTGTTGATCTCACGCACTTTCATGGTTGGTTCATGGTATTAGTCCAACAGTTTTTTTGATCCTATGGTTTTGGACCGTGGTATTGTGGAAGGCCTAAGACTATAAAAGAGGAAGGAGATCATTTGGCAAAGCATCATCGAATGAATTGAATATCTAATAAGTGCTAGATCTGAAATATTTGTGATTGGGTTATGGTGCAGATCTGGATCTGAATGAAGGAGGAACCTTAGCGCATAATGAAGGATAAGTTCTATTGATGGGTCATAATCTTTATGCTTGAATAATAATATATTTGCTTGATTTTGATCTGTTATATGAGGCGCATGGTTGATCTATAAATCTGACAATCTGGGTTAATTAGTGTCTGAATATTTGAAAGAAGGAATTATCCTTTATAGATCTGCACGCAGGTTTCAGGTTGTTGAAGTAGCGTATATCTTTAAATTATGATCTAGCTGCCTATATCTATTGCTGCAGTATTCTGGGTTCAGAATTTGGTGTGTGGTTACTGTTACTGTGTTCTGGGTATAGCTGTCAGAGAAGTGTTTACTTGATTCAGTGCTAATTGGGAAAAGGGGATTGTTTGATGTAGATATACTTGATGATTGATTGATGTTCATGGTTCCAGTCTGAAAATTTATGAAACGTGGTCCCTGGAAGAAAGAGAAGGTTGTAGCCTTCAGTAAGCCAGCACCTACGTACTAGTATCTTGGCTAGTACAAGAGCTAAGAGGGTTGTAGCTCTCTGCAGGTTGTAGCCTGCGTACTGGTAAACAACTGCACCAGTACAAAATCATTGTAAAAGGAGTTTCTTATTAAAAGAAGATAAAGACATATTGCAGCAGGTGGTTTTCACCCATATTGGGTTTCCACCTTATATCTGGTGTTCTTTTGTGTGACTATTTGCTTTTCTTGTTCCTGCTCATTATTTTATGATACTGACATACAAAGTAATGATCAATATTTGAAGAATTATTCAAAGTATAAATAAGGAAGATATATTGAAAAGAATTTGATAATACTGATTCACCCCCCCTCTCAGTATTATTTCCAACAATCATTCATCAAGGAATTTTTGTTAGTCAAATAAAAATCAATGAGAAAAGCATATTGTCAGACTGTAATCATCAACATCAAACAAAGCACCCATATCAGAGTTTGACCCACTATTTTTCTATCAGCAAAATATATACGCTCCTTTAGCCACATAAACCCACGTGTATACGTGACTAAACATATTGAAACCCACATATAATAACCTTTCTTTGAAAAACTAGATTTAACAGCAAGATGATGCAGCAACTACACCCAGCTTTTGTCTGAGATATTCAAATGTTTCTCTGGGTAGTCTTTTAGTGAATATATCAGCAACCTGTTCTTGTTGGGTTGTGTTATATTCTTTCCACGTAGTTAACAGGGGGTTTGAGGGGCACCTGTAAGCCCACTTTATGGGGTCTGGGGAAAATTTTGGTTTTGGACCCTATGTTAGGTTGGGTGGACCCACCTATGGTTTTGTGCATGATTTTCGCACATGTTTTTTAGACACGATGGTTTTCAGTCCATGGTATTGGATGCGATGGTTTTCGGTCCATGGTATTTGATGATTCGACATGTATAAATATGTATTGTAACATTGAAAGGAATATAATGTAAAATCAAGCTAGTAGTCCCAGTTTTGGGATCTAGGGGAAAATCTCTGTGTATATGTGTTTTATGTGTTATGCTCTCGCATTGTTTATTTTCTGTGTTTTAGAATTCGTATGCAGGTAATTTCTGTACAGGGTTAAAATCTACATTTGGTATCAAAGTAGTTTTGGCTTCAAGGGGACGCCTTTGTTGCTGAGGGGTTTCACTCGGGCCTATGGTAGACCCTATTCAGTGGGAGATCTGTGAGATCGATTCTGGTGGTGAAAGAAGATGGCGAGCAGTGGAAAGATAGAGATCGAGAAATTTAATGGGTAGAGTTTTGAGTTGTGGAAACTCAAGATGGAGGATCTATTGGTGAATAAATATTAGTGGATCGTGGTAGACTCGGGTACTAACCAACAGGAGTGTCCGATGAAGAATGGAAGAAGTTGGATCGGAAGGCAAAGAGAACAATACGATTGTGTGTCTCAAATTTAGTATTGTTGAATGTATCAGGGGAAGCTACAACAAAGGCTTTGTGGGACAAGTTAGGGACTTTGTACCAATCTAAGTCTCTCGTGAATAAACTGTTCCTGCGGAAAAAGTTGTATAACCTGAGGATGAAAGATGGAGACTCGATCACAGAGCATCTGAACCCATTTAATACTATGGTAAGTTAGTTAGCATCTGTTGAAATTAAAATTTTAGATGAAGATAAGTGCATTAATTTGTTGTGTTCTCTACCAGATTTGTGGGATAGTTTGGTTATTGCAATAGGTAGCAATGCAATTGCCATGCAGTTTGATGAAATAGTCTCAGCCTTGCTGATGGAGGAGATGAGACAAAAAAATATAGAGAACCAGAATGGTGTTTCCTTGTCTGTACGAGGACGGTCCTAGAACAGAAACAAAAATAAGTCATCGAGTGGGAGATCTAAATCTAGAGGGAGATCTAATTCTCCAGGAAAACTTGTAAAGGTGGTATGCTAGAAATGCGGAAGGGAAGGCCACTTCAAAAGGGACTGTAAATCTAAAGCTCCTGATAAAGGAAAGGGATCTGATGAGGCTCCTTCTATAGAGGCGAAAACCACCTTAGATGAAGGTGGGGATGTGTACTTGGCTTCTTCAAGTACACATGTAGATCATGAGGCATGGTTCATTGACTCAGGTGCATCCTTTCACTTCACTCCCCATAGAGAGTGGTTTTGCGAGTATGAGAAATATGATGGTGGTGATGTCTTCTTGGGGGATGATAGGAAGGCTATAATCATTAGTCGCGGAAAAGTTAAGTTGAAGTTGCAAGGTGGAAGGGTTAGAACACTACTGGGTGTTCTGCATATTCCTTCATTGGCCAAAAATCTAATTTTTGTAAGCAAGCTGGATGATGCAGGTGTAAAAACAGTGTTCAAGAAGGACACCTACAAAATGGTTCGGAGAGCACCGATATTGATGTGGGGAGTTCGGATTGGAACTCTGTACAAGATGCAAGGTAGCATTGTTATTGATGGGTGCAACAGTTCTATGGTTCCTAAAAATGGAGTAGAAAATATAATGGTCTCTAGAGAAAAGACCATGTTGTGGCATCAAAGGCTTGGACATATTGGAGAGAAGGGCCTTTGAATACTTCATGGTAAAGGTATGGTAGAAGGTATGAGTAATAGCTCTCTAGATTTTGATTTCTGTGAAAATTGTGTATATGGGAAGCAGAATCGGGTGAGTTTCCCCTCTAGTAGTAAGAGGGTGAAACAGATATTAGAGTTTGTGCACAGTGATATGTTTGGACCTGTGAAATTTCCATCACTGGGTAAGTCTGTGTACTATGTATCATTTACAGATGAATTATCAAGGAATACATGGATATATATCCTTAAGAAGAAATATAAAGTCTTTGACAGGTTTAAAGAATTTAAGGCTCTGGTGGAAAACCAGACAGAGAAGAAGATAAAGGTGCTGAGGACAGATAATGGTGGAGAGTTTTGTAGTAAGGAATTTGAAGAACTCTGCAAGAAGTGTGGTATAGCATGGCAGAAGATTACTCCATATACACCTCATCAAAATGGAGTTGTAGAAAGAATGAACAAGACCTTGATAGAAAGGGAAAGAAGCATGCTTAGTGGTGTCGGGTTAGGACAGGAATTCTGGGCAGAGGCGGTGGACACTGCATGTTACCTGGCCAACAGGTCACCTTCATCAATGTTGGAGGATAAGAGTCCACAAGAGGTATGGACTGGTAAGAAACCCTCTCTTTCACATCTGAGGGTATTTGGATGTGATGCATATGTACATGTTCCAAAGGAGAAAAGAACAAAGTTAGATAGTAAATCTAAAAAGTGCATCTTTATTGGGTATAAGGATGGTTTAAAGGGTTATAAGCTTTGGAACCTAGTAACAAGGAAGGTTATGTATAGCCAAGATGTGGTGTTCAGAGAGGTGAAAGATGTTATTAAACATGAAGTCCAACCAAAGGAACCTGAGAAGATAGAGTTTGAGCTAAAGGAGGAAGAATCGGACTCTACAACAGAGGAGGAATTAGAAGATGAAGAGCCACAAACTCTAGTTGTGAGAAGATCAGTTCTAGAAAGAAGGCAGCCAGAAAGGTATAGTCCATCTGCTTTTTGTTCAAATTTTTCTTTGTCTGTTACTAATTATGATCCCAAAACTGTGAAGGAAGCAGTGGATCCAGAGGATGGAAAACTCTAGAAAGAGGCCATGGTTGATGAAATGGAAACTTTGCACAAAAATGAGGCTTGGGATCTGGTGGAGTTGACGGCTGGAAGGAAACCAATTGGTAGCAAATGGGTGTTCAAAAAGAAGACAAATGCAGAAGGAAAAGTCGAGAAATACGAAGCTCGGTTGGTAGCAAAAGGTTATTCCTAGGTGCCAGGAATTGATTTTGGTGATATTTTTTCTCCTGTTGCCAAGGTAACTTCTATTAGACTACTTTTATCTGTTGCTGCTACTTTTGATTTTGAGGTAGAACAGATGGTTGTGAAGACAACGTTTCTTCACGGGGATCTGGAAGAGGAGATCTACATGAAGCAACCTGAAGGCTTTGCGGTGAAGGGTAAGAAAGAACTAGTATGTAAATTAAAGAAGTCTCTATATGGGTTAAAATAGTCCAGGATGTGGTATCAGAAATTTGATACATTTATACGGGGACTTGGCTTCACCAGAAGCAAAGTAGATCACTGTGTGTATTTTAAATTAATTGGTGACTGTGTTATTTATCTGGTCTTGTATGTGGATGATATGTTGTTGGTTGGAAATGACAAAGAAGTTATCCAGGATTTGAAGACCCAATTGTCCTCCAAATTCGACATGAAAGATCTTGGTGCTGCAAACTATATTTTGGGCATGGAAATTAAAAGAGATCGAGCAAAGAGGAAGCTCTGGTTAAACCAGAGGAAGTATGTCGAGACAATATTGCAGAGGTTTAATATGCAGGATAGTAAACCGGTGAAGGTTCCTATTCCTGTAGGTGTGAGGTTATCTACTGAACAGTGTCCCAAGACACAAGAAGAGGAAGAGGACATGTCCCATGTTCCATATGCAAGTGCAGTCGATAGCCTGAAGTATGCAATGGTCTGTACTAGACCAGAAATTGCACATGTAGCGAGAGTATTGAGTAGGTTTATGTCAAAACCAGGGAAGGAGCACTGGACAACAGTGAAGTGGGTTTTGAGGTATTTGCGTGGAACTAGTGATTATGGTTTGTGCTACCAAGGAAGACCAGGATTGGAAAGAGTGTTGGATATTCATGGATTTGTTGATGCAGACTGGGCTGGAGATCTGGATCAGAGAAGATCTACAAGTGGGTATGTGTTTAACCTATTTTGAGGTGCAGTCAGCTAGATGAGTAAGAAATAATCTGTAGTGGCACTGTCAACTACAGAGGCAGAATACATGGTAGCCACTCATGCAAGCAAGGAAGCAATTTGGTTGTAGAGATTGTGTTCAAGTATGGGGTTAGTACAGGAAGCTATAATATAGACTGTGATAGCCAAAGTACATTTTTCTTGGCAAAGAACCCCACATATCATTTAAAGACAAAGCACATTGATGTTCAGTATCACTTTGTGAGGGATATGATAGAAGACAAAAAGGTGTTGCTGGTAAAGGTGGACACTTTGAAGAATACTGCAGATGCATTGACAAAATCTGTGAGATTTGAGAAGTTCTCTTGGTGTAGAGAGACAATGGGCATTTCAGGGCTGGAAAAATGACTAAGCTCTCTTGTGCCCCCCTGTGGAAAGAAAACAACAAGTGGGAGAATGTTGGGTTGTGTTATATTCTTTCCATGTAGTTAACAGGGGGTTTGAGGGGCACCCATAACCCCACTTTATGGGGTCTGGGGCAGTGCCCCGGAAAATTTTGGTTTTGGACCCTATGTTAGGTTGGGCGGACCCACCTATGGTTTTGTGCATGACTTTCGCACATGTTTTTTGGACGCGATGGTTTTTGGTCCATGGTATTGGATGCAATGGTTTTCGGTCCATGGTATTGGATGCTTCAGCATGCATAAATATGTATTGTAACATTGAAAGGAATATAATGAAAAAACAAGCTGGTAGTCCCGATTTTGGGATCGAGGGGAAAATCTCTGTGTATATGTGTTTTATGTGTTATGCTCTTGCAATGTTTATTTTCTGTGTTTTAGAATTCGTATGCAGGTAATTTCTGTACAGGGTTAAAAACTATAGTGCTTTGGAGGGAACATACTCTAATTTGACCTTTTGTTCTAGCACTTGTTCTCGTAGAAAATTGTACTTGATGGGTATGTGCTTGGCATTGGAGTGCATGACTAGATTTTTTTCAAATAGTGATGGCACTTGTATTATCACATAGAATGGAGATGGGTGGAGTACATGTGATCTGAATGTCTTGCAAAGTTTTCATCATCCAAAGTAGTTGTGTGAAGCAAGATGCAGTAGCCACATATTATGCTTTAGCTGTAGATAAAGCAATTGAACTTTGTTTCCTGCTGAACCAAGACACACCGAGAACCCATAGAGAATGTACCTCCACTAGTGCTTTTTTGATCATCAACACTTCCAACCCAATCTGCATTTGTATATGCATGAAGAGTAAGGTCTGTATCTTTAGGATACCATAGTCCAAAGTCTTGAGTTCCTTGAAGATATTTGAAGATTCTTTTGATTGCTTGGAGATGTGATTCCTTTGGATTTTCTTGGAACCTTCCAACAATTCGTACTATTTGCATGATGTCAGGTCTTGTACCTGTTAGATAAAGTAGACTTCCAATCATATATCTTTAAGTTGGTTGGTTTACTTTTGGCGATTCATCGATAAAGCTAAGACTGCATCTTGTTACCATTGGAGTACATACTGGTTTAGAATCTTCCATTTCGTACTTCTTCAAAATCTTCTTGAGATATTTGGTTTGTGAAATAAAGATACCATCTTTTTTTTGTTGTACTTGTAGACCAAAAAATAAGTTCGTTCACCAAGTAGGGACATTTCAAATTCTTGCTGCATTACTGAAGCAAACTTCTGACTCATGGATTCTTCATTGGTACCAAATATGATATCCTCAACATAAACAACAATTATTAGCAGTTTATCATTTTCAATCTTTGTGTATAAATTGTTATTTGCAGAACCTTTTGTGAAACCTTGTTGTTGTAGATATTTGTCAAGGTAGTAATATCAAGCCCTTGGAGCCTGTTTCAGACCATAGAGAGCCTTTTTGAGTTTGCATATGAGTTTTGCATCATTTCCAAGAATGAATCCTTTTGGTTGTTCAATATACACTTGTTCTTCTAAATCTCCATTAAGGAAAGCTGATTTTACATCCATTTCATATACTTTGAATTTTTGAAAACTAAAAAGGGCAAGAAACATCCTTATAGCTTCAAGTCTGGCAACAGGTGCAAAGGTTTCTTCAAAATATATACCTTCTTGTTGAGCATACCCTTTACAAACAAGTCTTGCCTTATTTCTAATAACTTCTCCATTTTCATTCAGCTTATTCTTAAATATCCATTTTGTTCCTATAACATTTTTATCATGAGGTCTAGGAACTAATTCCCAAGTATCATTCTTTTCAATTTGGTCTAATTCTTCATCCATGGCCTTGACCCAACATTCATCTTTGCATGCTTCATGTACATTCTGAGGTTCTGTGGAGGACAATAATGTGAGATAACTTGAGGTCCTTGTAAGAGTTCTTCTTGTCTGTACTCCAGACCCTTTTTCTCCTAGGATTTGAGATTCTGGATGACTCTTCTAAACATACCTGGATGGAGTCTTTTCCTCGTCTATTGTATCTTCTTCTGATGCTTCATTGGTTTCTTCTTCAATATCATTTTGATTTGATGTGGGAAATCATTCCCCATCTTCCTCATTGTCATGTTCCCTGTTGATTTCATTTGTTCCAGATTTCTACATGCTTCATCAACTACAACATTCATGCTTTCAACAATTTTCCGAAGTCTTTTGTTATAACATTTGTATCCTTTACTTATGGAAGAATAGCCAAGAAGAATACCTTCGTCTTCTCTAGGTTCAAACTTACCAAATTTTTCATTAGTCCTTTTGATAAAAAATTTGCTTCCAAAAACTCTAAGTATTTTACAGTAGGAGGCTTACCATACCGAAGTTCATGTGGAGTTTGATTGCTATTTACTCGAACATTTTCTTTGTTGAGAATAGTCATGGCAGCAAATGCAGCTTCACCCCAGAAGGTTACAGGAGTTCCAGATTCATCTAGCATAGCTCGAGCCATTTGTTTAACTTTTCTATTCATCCTTTCCACCACACCATTTTGTTGAGGAGTTCTTGGGGTGGAGAATTGCCTTTTCATTCCATGTTGTTCACAAAAGTCAAAGAATTCATCTAATATGAATTCTCCCCCTTGATGAGATCTGAGACATTTGATTTTTCAATCTGATTCATTTTCAACTAAATATTTGAAGGCTTTAAACTTTTCAAATGCTTCATCTTTATGTTTTAGAAGAAAATTATCAGTCACGAATCTTGTTTATTTCTGCATTTCCGCATTCTTGCTTTCACTGTGTGCGCTTTGTAGTTGGTATCAGAGTGAGGTTGAAAGTATTTCCGCTTTATCTGGTCAAATTTCATATTCCATTTTCTTTTTAGTAGGATCATGTTGGCAAAAAATTGCACCCCATCCGATATGACCTATCCAACACATCCTGGAAAAATCATCAATAAAAAAAATAAAGTATTCTTCTCCACGAGGTGACCTTTTCCTTGTTGGTCCACATAAATCAGTATGGATGAGTTCAAGAGGCTTACTCGATGACCCTTCCTTTTCAATGAAGTGAACTCTGGTTTTCTTATTGATTTGACATGGTTTGCATATGGTATTTTCTGGGATGCTGATATCTGGAAGATCATGAGCTGCCTTGAGCCTACATGCTTTTCTTATTTGAGAAAAGCTTATATGTCCCAATCTTCTATGCCACAGCAAGTTTTCATCTGTTTTTCTTAGATAGCATTGTTGTTGTCCTCCTTTGAGCATGTAGAAGTTGTTTGGAGTTCATGTACCTTTGATCACAGTCTTTCCTATATCAAGTTCACAAATAGCACATCTGTTTGATCGAAACACCACTTCATTTGCTTGATCACACATTTGACTGACACTCAACAAGTTATGCTTTAAACCATCTACATACATGAAATTTCCAGATTTAACCTTTTCTTTAAAGAAAATAGAACCTTTACCTTTAATGACAGCTGGAGTGTCATTTCAAAATGAGACATTCTTTTCCTTTTCAAAAGCATTATATGAATGAAGTTTCTCTTTATGACCTGTCATGTGTTTGGAGCATCCACTATCGATGTACCACTGATTTTCTTGTCCTTCCATGTAAAAAGATATACCACATCTTTCTGATTGAGATTCCTTCCTTCTCCATATCTTGGGATTTAACGGAATTTTCTCCTTTTGAAATGTTGGCTGAAATTTTCTCCTACATTCAGATTCTTCATGACCAAAGTTGTTACAAATCGAGCATTCTATTTCATTTTCAAGAGGAGAAAAGTTATTATAGGAACTTTTCTTGATTCCTGTTGTACTTCTTTGATTTCGTGCTTCTCTAGTCATGATGGTTTTGTAAGCAACACATTGAGCAGCCTTGTGTCCAAAGTTATGACATGAAAAACATTTCCCATTAAAGAAGTTTTTGCGATCATAGAATCTTTTGACATTGTTTACCTGTTGGTTGCGGCTTCTACTGATATTCATCCTTGGAGTAAATTGAGTATGATTTACTTGATGAGTAGTTCTAGGCCTTTTCTGAGGATTGACACACTGTTCACTCGTCTTTGCTGCATCAAGATAACTTCCGGTGGAGGTTGACGGCTTCTGTGAATGAGATGATTCTTCAGTATATCCAAGACCTGTCTTTATCAGAGGAGAACACTAAACTTTCATAATTTCATTTAAAGTTTTTGATCCTTTAGCAAATCTAATATTGAGAGTTTTTTTCTTCTCAAGATCCTTTCTTAGACCCACAATTTTACATTCTAGATTTTCATTCTGCTTTTCTCTTTTAGCAAGTTGGTGTGTCAAAGTATCTATGATCATATTCTTTTCTTCTAAACATATTTTTAGTTTAGTGATTTATTCAAGAAAATATTCCTCTTCTAATGCATCCAAAAAATCATCATTGTCATAGGCCATGAGAAGCCTATAATCTTGTTTAGTTTCATCTTCATCACTATCTTCATGTGTATAGTAACTCCTTCTATTCACAACCTCTTTTCTATTGCCTTTTGCATATTCCTTCCCTTTTTCCTATTTATCTTTATGAGGACATTTGGCAACACAGTGACCAACTCTACCACAAGCAAAGCATTTGAATGGTAGCTTACCTCTGAATCTTCTAGAACCCCATTGAAGCTTCTTGACAAAATTTAGCTCATATGCTTCTTCTGAAATGTATCCTAATTCATGGTGTTCTTCCTTTCCTTTTCCTTTTGTTGATGCTTTAAATGCATCTTCTCTCATATCTATTGGACCTCCTTTTCTCATTTCAAAGGTAGTTAGGATTCCATGGGGTTGAGTCATTGTCATAGTTTGAAGATCCTATTTTTCTTCTATGGTAGACACTTTTGACTCAAATTTAGAAGACAAAGATCTCAAAATTTTCTTCGCTAATGTAACTTCCTTTATCTCTTCACCCAAATTCTTCATACAATTAACAATCTCATCTATACGTAAGAATTAGCTAGCAACACTCTCATCACTATGCATCTTAAGAGTTTCATACTGAATTTTGAGAGTTTGAAGCTTAGCACATTTTACTTGAGAGTCTCCTTCATAGCTTTGAATGATTTTTTCCCATATTTCTTTGGCTGTCTTGAGTTGCATGAATTTGACAAATTTTGATTCTGACAAACTTCCCAATAATGTATTGACAACTTTGGCATTGGTTTCATATAACTTCTTACCTGCAGAGTCTGTAGGAATTGCTACTGGAAATTGATATCCTCCTTCTACAATTTCCCAAACATCTACTCCAAGTGATTGTAGATAAGCTCTGGTTCTTATTTTCTAATATACTAAGTTACTCCCATTGAATATTGGTGGTCTGATGGATCCCATGCCTTCATGATTATTCATCTTGAAATATCTTCCTTCAAGCGATCAAGCTTCTTCAGAAGGACCTACTCTGATACTAATTGTTGGAAATAATACTGGGGGGGGGGGGGGGGGGGGTGAATCAGTATTATTTGATCAATAATTTTCTTTTCTCAAACAGATTTATATATGCTACTTCTGTAAAGTGAACTAGCATGTACACGCAACTATGATGAAACCAGCGTAAACCCAAAAAACTTGTGATTTAGACAATTTATCATATGTTGATATCTAACCAGTGCATCAGTAACTTATTAAACAGATCAGTAAAAATAGAATAAACCATCACACATAAGAAACACACATGAACACCAAGGTTTAAGGTTGAAACCCAATGTGGGTGAAAACCACCTGCTGTTGTCGTCTCTATTTTCTTTTAATAATAAGAAAATCTATTTACAGTCTTGTACTGGTGCAGACTCATACCAGTATGTAAGCACCCACCTGCAAAAGGCTACAACCTTCTCTCGTTTTCCATCTTCTACTGGAAGGGAGCTGCAACCCCCTTGCTCTTGTACTAGCCATTGTGATTACTAGTACATAGGCGCCGACCTACAGAAGTCTACGACCTTCTCTCTTCCACCAGGGACCACGTTTCATAAATTTTCAGACTGGATGCTCCTGGTACACAACAATACACATGAAGACCTTGTTTCATCAAATTTTCATACCGAACCCGTCAGGAACTTTGAAACTCAAACTGCATCAACCAAAAATCAGTTAATCTGAACAATCAGATCACTATCACAAGAACACTGTGTTGAACCCATAAACATACATCATCATTCAGAACTAGTTGCAACCTCAAAAATCATGCATCAGAATGTATACATTGATTTACTAAATCCAACCTGTGTGTATATGCTAATTCCTATAATCAAACCTGCGTATACCTTCAAGACTACTGAAACATAAAATTTATGAATCAAGTCTGTACCAACGAACAGTATGCTAACCATCTACTAACTATTTACAGAGCTTTACACAAGTAGTATCAAAGATCACCCTTCTCACTTATTCAATCAATCAATCAATTACCAAACTCAATGCATTCAGATTTACATTTAGATCTAATAAGAATTCATTGACAGATAGCAGTAAACCAACACAATTGATCAAATTGATCAGTCAGATTTGAAGAAGAGGATTTTCTTTTGTATACACTATTTTGAAGAGTAGAACTTTCATGTACACGCACTTTTGTAGAGACGAACCAGCATACAAATCTGCAAATATGAACTCATAACTTCGCTACACTTCCGGACTTCAGACAAACCCAGATCATGACATTTAAGGAATAAGACAAGTGTACCTAATTAGATCTAGCCCAACCAATATCAGATCATTCAATAATAAGTCATTTTATGTCTCATGAACCTGATCCAACATTGAATTCAAGGTGCACAAAGTATTTCAGATCTAATCACAAACATAAGCCCTGCAACATAAAATATACTTCAGATAGAAGTATTCCTTAGAAACCCATACACTTGCACACTTGGCCTTATGATATTCTCCTCCTTATATAGCTTTAGGCCTTTTTTCAATACCTTGGACCAAATACCTAGGGTCAATACTTCAGACCAAATACCTTGGACCAATACCTTGGACCAAATACCTCGGACCAAAACCTTGGTTTTCTAACATGTACACTCTTTTCCTTCTGTGGGAGTGCGTGTATATGTATACGCTCTTTTTGTTCTATGGACTAGAGTGTATATGCTATTTTAACTAAGTGGACCTATGTATACTTCTTAAATTGCTTTACGTCAACCTTTTCCTTTACTTTCTTTATTCTGATCAGTAGACCTAAGTTCCATCTTCTTGTTCTTCTGTACCAATGTCATGTTACTTCTAAAGAGACTTGTTACCCTATAATTTGCCATATTACTTTTGAAATGATTCCTTTGAACTTCCATGCATTTTGTCACATCTAATATCTCTCCTCTAGATTCATCTAGTTACATAGATTCATCTAGTTACCATATACAAGTGAGTTGTTCTGCTACAAGTAGGTTGCCATCAAGTACAACACATGTATCATAATGCCAACAACATCATTATTTCATAGTTCTTGTATTGTTCCTGAGTCATCATTCCATTCTAGTCAGTGACCTAGGCTTTGGGACTTAAAAAGTGGCTCAAATCCCAGAGTTGTTAGCATAACATTGAAAAATTTAGTCTCTCGTTGCTGGCAGGAAATCCTGTGAGAGTGACTTTGCATTTCTGGATGCTCTCTTGCCTATAGCATTAGAGTAATTAATTCCTAAGATGTATAGAACATCAGTGGGACCCATGGACATGATCTCTGAGTCGCTGACATGTCTCTTGAGGATTCTATTGCTGATGTGGATAAGTTGGTTGATGTGTTCCATTGATTCAACTTCCTTAAGGTCACATAGGAGGCTGAATCCAATCATAGTAGCCTCTTGTCGTATGTTTGCTCGGTTGGCATGGTTACTTGGGTAGTGTTGGTAGGAGGGTGCTATAGAGTGGTATCAGAGCCAAGTTCACCCATCGGTCTAGATGGGCAGTGTGTGTTGGTCATGCATGTATTTTAGTTGCATGTGTGTCTCCTACACTTGAATTCCATGTTCTTGTTACATTTTCTTGATGATTGATTATGGTTGAAGTAAGGTTATCATGGAGAATTTGATGTTGAGTTTGTAGAATGCATCGCCATGAGCATATGACTGGTTACTTCTTGTTGCATGTCGCTCACATGTTGATTTTATGTCACCTACTTACATCCTTGTATGTTAGGCTACATTCTTAAATGTTTGAATTACATGTATTAGTATTGTAGCCTGATTACAAGAATTGATCGCTTATGCTCGACTGTATGCATCTATACGTATGTGTAGTTGATTTTTCTTTGATTATGCATGTTGATGGTTGCATGTGGCAACATGTATAATGGATTAATGGTTGTTGTCATGTATGAGGTCATAGCATGCATTGTTGATATGGCCTTGCATTGATGACTGAACCCTAGCTAGAATGATGTTTATGCGTTGATGCACTTACTTGTTATATGTATATATGTTGTTATGATTATGTTATACATGTATCATGCTAATTTGATGATCTTGTAGATGAGGTATCCTCCCCAAATTATACTAAGGTACATTGATTTATTGTGATTTGGTTTATCTGACATATTATGCATTGTAGGAAAGAGATCAAATGGCTAGCAAGGTGGTAGACTACATAGAATATCCCTATGAATCAAATGGGAAGCATGATGTGGGACACTCTTCTTATTTGGCAGACACATTGAGAAGCTTGAAGGAAGAGATAAGGAGTTGTAAGGTAGATAATGACTCAATCATATAGGCACAAGAGAAACAAACAGAGGTTAATGTTATACTTCTTCATAGTCTTTCAGACTTGCAGTGCCAACGACCACTTCAGATCATCCATGGACATGAGGATAGAACTAATGGGGCATATGGAAGTAGGTCTCCTGGTAGACACAAGTCAGATAGATCTAATATAGTGAGAGATGGCAGGTTGTTGGATACTTTAGGAGAGGCGATGGATACATGTATTATTCTAGTTCTGGTTCCGATAGACATCATGATCATCATCGCTATCATCCTTACAAGAGCAATGATGAAGGATACTTACCAGATGAGTTTAAGAAAGCGAAGCCACCTACTTTTGATGGAGATATGAAGAAGCCAGAAAATGCAGAGGCTTGGATACTTGGGATAAAAAATTTATTTGAGTTGCATAATTACACACATAAAATGAAGGCCAGAGTAGCAATCTTCAGCTTGAAAGGTAAAGAATACAATTGGTGGGAATATGTTATGCGGGTCAGATACATTAGGAAATATGAATTGACTTGGTGGGAGTACAAGATGCTTTTCAGGAAGAAGTACTTCTCAGAAAGGTACTACGACTATAAGGCTAAAGAGTTCTATGAGCTAAAGATGGGATCAATGTCAGACGAAGTGTACATGACCAAGTTTCAGGAGACATTGAGGTATGTACCATATCTTACCGATGAGAAGGCTAAATTTCAATGATTTGTCTATGGTTTTCCATTAGCATTTAGAGATCGGATTTATTATGATGAGCCTCGGTCACTTGAGGAAGTTATTGGGAAATTGAAGCATTGCTATGAATAGTCAAAGCGTAAGAATGAATCTCAGAGAGGATGGAAGGGAAAATACAAAGGTAAAAGTAAATGGTAGCCTAAGAGGACAAGGCCTCAACATGCAGATGAGAAAGAAAATGTGGCACCAAAAAAGAGATTTAATGTAGCTAGATAGGGACATGAGTCACAACAGTAGCATAGAGGTGTTGGTATTGGTCGGTTGGAGTGTTGGACATGTGGAAAGGAACACCTTAAGAGATATTGTCCACAAAATTAGGGTGGTAGGCCTCAGATATATAGTGCATAGGAGGCATAGACTATTGGAGATGTAGGGAAAATCATTTCTCGTATCTATGCAGTAGTGGACAACAGGTAGGTAGAACACAAAGCATCTCTCATTGAGATGGATGGTAAGATTTTTGATCAAGTTATTTCTATTCTTATTGACTCTAGATATAATTATATCTTTGTTAGTCCTGACTTGGTGGATAAGTGTCGTTTGAGTAACAAATTGTATGTAGAGTCTTGGTTAGTGCAGTTTGCTACAGGTACAAAGAAGCGAGTTCATCATTGGGTAAGAGCTTGTGAATTTGATTTGAATGGTATGCCTACTACATCACATCTAAATGTACTACCATTGGGATCATACAATATGTTGTTGGGCATGGATTGGTTGTATCTTCATAGAACCAAGGTAGATTGTTATGAAAAATCCATTAAGTGTCTTGATGACAATGGAGAACCAAGAGTCTTGTAGGGTAAGAATAAAACCACATCAGTTAGGATGGTGACAACTATGCAAGAAAAGCGTGGCCACAGGAAAGGGTGTGTGTTGTTTGCAGTACACATTTCTAGTCATAAGGGTAAGGAGGTTGAGGATGCAGATGTGTTGATAAGGTACCCAATTTTGTAGCATTTTTAGGATCTATTTCTTAAGGACATTACAAGGTTTCCACTTCACAGGGAGGTAGAATTTTCTATTGAGTTAGTTCCAGGGGAAGCTCCAACATCAAAAGCACATTACAAGCTGAGCACACTTGAGTTAGTTGAGTTAAATCTATAGTTGATGGAAATGTTGGACAAGGGATACATTAGGCGAAGTGTATCACCTTGGGGCACACCATTCTTATTTGTGAAGAAGAAAGATCGAACTGTCAGATTATGCATTGACTATAGGCAGTTGAACAAAGTTAGCATCAAGAAAATATATCCATTATCAAGGATTGATGACTTGTTCGATCAGCTGAAGGGAGCAACAATTCTCTCCAATATCGACTTGAGATCATGATACCATCAGGTACGCATCAAAGGGGAGGACATTTACAAGATCGTGTTTAGGACTAGGTATGGGCATTATGAGTTTGTTGTTGTTCCATTTGGCTTAACTAATGCTCTAGTTACATTTATGTGTTTGATGAATAGTGTGTTGTGTCCATATTTGGATAAGTTCGTAATTTTGTTCGTTGATGATATATTGGTATATTCTAAAAATGAGGAAGAGCGTTCTGAGCATTTAGCAGTTGTGTTGACGTTGTTGAGGGAGCATCAATTGTATGCTAAACTCAACAAGTATAGTTTCTTTCAGACTGAGGTATACTACTTGGGGCATGTTGTCTCCAAGGAGGGAATTGTAGTATATCCAGAGAAGATAAGGGCCATCATGGAGTGGGTAGCTCCTAAGAATGTGGATGAGGTGAGATCTTCCATGGGGTTAGCAAGGCTAATATAGGAGGTTCATCAGGAACTTCTCATAAATTTCTTATCCTATCACATCATTGCAGAGGAAAGGTAAGAAGTTTGAATGGATAGAGTCGCATCAGGAATCGAGATTAGTGCAGGAATCTTAGGATATGATCTTCCAGTACCAAAACTCTTCAATTTAAAATTATTACAACTACTGCAAGAGATATTGTAGATAAACGATGGTAAGATTTTAATTAAAATATTAATTTAATTAACTCTTTTAATATAGATAAGCAACATTTATCCATTAAACCCAAAGAAACATAAAAAGGTCAAAAATATATGCATGGAGGCTTGTTTGACTTGTAAAATAAAGTTTAAGGCAAGGGGTTTTTGGGTAAAAGGTAGAAAATTTATAGGGCCTAACAATGTATAGTACATGGTCGATGAATGGTAGTAGGAAGTGGTAATTTTGTGTGGACTTACTGAGTTCTTTGTAATGGACAAAAATCATCCACTTGCCATTCTTTTCAAGCACAATGATAACATGGGAGACCCATTGGCTTTAAAAAATGAGGTAAATGAAATTATCTAAAAATAATTTATGTAGCTCTTCTTTAATTATGTCCCACAAAAAAATATTTAATCATCATTTGAGTTGTCAAATGGGTCTAGAGTCCTCCTTGGTATAGATGTGGTGAGTGAAAAAAATAGGATGGATGCCCTTCATATCAGTATAGTCCCATGAAAAAGCATCACTATGATTTTGGAAAACCTTGATTACTCATTCCTTATGATGTCTTGTTATCTCTTTATTGATCTTCAAGCTTTTTTGGGGGATAATTTCTGTCGTTTCCAAATTTGAACCTAGTTCTTCTTGAAAAGACGACTCATGTTATACGGAGGATGTACCTACTATGCCAAGAGAAGCATGCATTTTATATTCCATTATATGTGTGAGAATATTTGATTCAGATGAGGATAGGGAGGTTGTAAAGTCCCCAATTTCTTCATCCTTAGTTTTGTCTTTGAGGGCAAGATATTGGTCTACATTGAGTACTTCACGAGAAATCACTTCCTCATCACTTTCCTCTCTACCTTCCCAAAAGGGGAGTTTAGGATCAATGATGGCCTCAGTGGGAGGATATAGGCTATTTTTTTTGGTGGAGGTCCCATGGGAGATTGTCATGTTACTATATTTGTGACTAATGTATGTGTCTGTAGTGGTTAGCCATGCGTTGGGTATGAGTTATATTATTTGTAAAATTAACACCACATAGGGGGTCATGGGGGGGGGGATGGAAACCCCCCCTATTCAAGGGATTTGTAGGGGGGTGGAAACCCACTTTCACATAGGTTTGGGGGAATTCCCCATTTTTTTTTGTAGTTTTTTGTGGTTTTCGACACACAATGTTTTATAAAAGTAATTTTTGGCACATGGTAGTTTTTCCCATGTTTTTGTAATTTCATTTAATGAAATATGTTTTTATTCTAATATAGGATAAATGGATTGATGATTCATGGATTCCATGGGATATATATTATATTGTAATACTATATAGTGAAAATTCTTGCTAGTTTTCCTAGTTTTTAGCTTCCAACATAAAGTCTTTATGTTAATGTGCGTGTTTTCCATTAAAACTTTTTTTATTTTGATTAAGAATATGTTTGCAACAAATTAATTATATAGGGTTAAAGAAAACATAATTTCCTTCCCAATATAAAATGATACCCCCTTAGGGAGGAATTAGGTTGTAGAACATGCAATTAGTAGCATACTCCAATGAATCCACAAAGATTACTACATCCTCTAAGATCCCTTCTAGTTTTATGGTAGATCGATAAAAAAATTGCAAAACTGTGGGGGTTTACCTAAGATTGAAAATTCCTAGGGATTCCATGGTCTCATGGGTCATCACTTTGATAGGAGCACCAAGGCCAATTAATGTGTTGAGAATAGTTGTGTAGTTAATTTGCACATTGACTACAAGGATGCTAGGATCCAAATAAGTAGTAGCAAGGATTCCCTCCATTATAATAATTTTCCCATTACGTGCATGGTTTGCGGGTCTTTACTTCTTCTACTAATTATCCTGACACATAATTTCCTTCCCACTTTTGTGTAGTTAGATTTCAGTTCCGGACAAAGAGTTTGTAGTGTGCACAGATGCTTGCAAGAGAGGACTTGGTGGAGTCCTTATGCAGGATGGATAGGTGGTATGCTATGAGTCGCGAAAGATGAATGAGCATGAGCAGGACTACCTGACACGTGATTTGGAGTTAGAAGCGATCATACATGCATTGAAGATGTGGAGGCACTATCTTCAGTCAGCAATTGTGTTTTGTTTTCCAGTTTGGTCCATAATGGTAATATTAGATTCTTGTAATAGTAATATCCATCTTGTTACTCTACCATTAGTAATTGGTTTGCTCATTAAATATATAATGGCAGAATGGTTTGTATGAATGAAAGTTGCATAGCCAGTGATGTAATGTCTGAATTTATTAATGGCATGAATGATAGCTAAAAACTCCTTTTCAATTACAGTATAATTTAGATCTGCAGGAGTTAAATTTTTATTGGTATAATAAATCGCATAAGGAGTGAGGTCTTTATCCTAACACAGCTCCTAGAGTTGTATCTGAAGCATCAGTTGATATATGAAAAGGAAATTTCCAATTAGGTCCTTTTAAGATAGGTGCTTCAGAGATCTTCCTTTTCAAAGTTTCAAAAGCCCTTTGATAATCAGAGTTTGAACTGAATTCATAGTCTTTGGTGAGTAATTTGAAGAGTGGAGATGCAATATTTGTGAAGTTTTCTATGAATCTTCTATAATATCCAGTAAAACCAAGAAAACTCCTTACATCTCGTTGACAACTTGGAATTGATAATTTGGAAATAATTTCTACCTTAGATGAGTATACCTTAATACCATTTCCTCAAATATGGTGACCTAAAACAATTCCTTCATTAAACATCATAAAACATTTCTCATGACTTAATGAGAGATTTTCTTCTTTGCATCTTGTGAGAATTTTTTTTAAATTTTCAAGTGTTTCTTGAAAACAATTTCCATAAACTGTAAAATCATCCAAATATACTTCCACACAATCATGAATAAGATCAGAAAAAATTCCTAGTACTGCTCTTCGAAATGTTGCCAGGGCATTGCATAATCCAAAAGGAAGTATTGGGTAAGTGTAAGTCCCCCATGGACAGGTGAATGTGGTTTTGTCTTGATCTTTAGGTGCTACCTGAATTTGATTATATCCATTAAAACCATCCAAGAATGAGAAATATTTTTTTCCTGCTAATGTATCTAAAACTTGATCTATGAAAGGAAGTGGAAAATTATCTTTCAAAGTAGCTTTGTTCAATTCCCTGTAATCAATGCATACTCTCCATTTTCCATTTTTCATAGGAAAGCTTACTAGGGGTGAAACCCATTGAATGTTTGATATTTTATAAATGAAATTTACATTTAACAGCTTCTGCAATTCCTCTTTAACAATTTCCTTTAAGTTTGGATTCATTCTTCTTTGTGTTTGTTGAACTGGTCGAGCATTTTATTCAATATAAATATGATGCATGCAAATTTTTGGATTAATTCCCTTCGTATCAGTGCATTCCCATGCATATGCAGAAGAATGTTTTTGCAATATTTCTACCAGTTTCTTTATCTGTAATTCTTCCAGGTTTTCATTGATACAAAATTTTCCCTAGAAGAATTTCTATTGAAGAGTTTCCAAAATTTTCCATAGAATTTAAAGACATTTGTCTAGATGATAGATACTCAATATTACATTATTCTTGAAAATCCTAGTTATTGTCACAATATAAAGAGGGTTCATTATTTCTATTGAATTTAAAATTTGATCCTCTTCATTTATTTGTGTAATAGTGAAAACTGGTTGTGTATCATTATCATCATCTATCCATTATTCATTTTCTACTTCTATCATTTCTTTTGTAGGTGGGTACAATGTAAATTTTTTTGTCGAACTTCCATCTGAGATAAACATGTCTCCTGATCTACAACTAATAAAAGCATCAGTTGTAGTTAACCATGGCCTTCCTAAAATTAATGGATGTCCTCCTAAATTATTCTTGGGTGTTAAAAGCATGAAATCAACATGATATTCCCAAGAATATAAGGATACATATATATCTTCTAACACACCATCAGGTTTAATTACATACCTATCTACAAATTGTAACAATGTTGGTGTATAAATTCTCACTGTAGATTAACCTGATTATGCAATAGACTAAAGCACAATACTTAATCTACTTCTACAATCAAACTTGTGGAAGTTGAATCAATTTGAGCAAGATCAAACAGAACACATATAACATAGAAGAAGAATCAATACACATGAAACACAGAAGAATACTCCAAGGAAAGCCTCAGCTAAAAACCCCGCTATCTCTATTATTATACGAGTGGAAATATCTTAGGATTACACAAAGATTTAGCTCTCACAGCTATCCAGCTCTTAGTACAATCCCTCTCACTTCTCATAGACAGACTAGACAACTCATATGCCTTCTCCTCTGCCCTCCAAGCCTCCTATTTCCTTGCGTTGTTTTCCGTGGGTGTTCCAGCTATAACCTTGTGTGACATTGATGTCACACACTACTCCAACACACTGTAAAATTGTGCAAATCTCAAGGAATGAATTCCTTTTGCATGCAAGAGATTTTCTTATAGGAAAATTATTGCAACTGATAGTAAATTGTCCCTACCTTTAATCTTAACTGGTTCTTTGTCTAAACTGACATGCATGAGTTATTTATGAGAGAATATTCAGTTATCTGTAGTACACTAGTTTCATGCATGCATGCATGCATTAACTGACTGAACTCACAATTAGTTCCACAAACTGTTTGGAGCTAATTTAACTGGACTTAACTCAGTTAACTGAGCTAACTAATTAAAACTCAAATACAACTCATCCTTATCTCCTTAATTAAGGGATAACTTCCTTGATCAAAGGGATAACTATTGCATGACTTCACAAAGACTTCATGTTTGAATTTATCCAACTAATTAAGTCAAAATGAATTAAGTAATTATTTTTCAAATAGCTAGTGAGACTAAATTCGAATTTTAATTCAAGGACAAATTAAAATTGGAATATTCTTGTTGCCACATTTCAACACTCCCTCTCAACAAGAAAGGGATTATCTTCCACCCCGCTCATGTCTCTATGGAACTTGAATTTACACTTTGACAATTCCTTAGTCAAAATTTCAACATCTTGCTCCTCGGTCGAAATATACTGCAACAACATGATCCTCCTTGCCACACAGTCTCTGAGATGATGATACCGAATGTCAATGTGCTTTGACCTATCATGAAATACTGGATTCTAAGAGAGTCTGATACAACTCTGATTATCACAATAGATCATAGTTGGATCCATCCTTTGATCAAAGAAACCAACTAGAATTTTCCGCATCGAAATGGCCTCACATGCTGCCTGAATTGCAGCCATGTATTTAGCCTCTTATTAGTTGACTGCAACTGACCTCTGTTTCCTGTTGTACCAAGAAACTGCAGTTGATCTAAGGTTCAAAATTCCTCCTGATGTGCTCTTATGATATTATGGATTCCCTGCCCAATCTTCATCTGTGAAGCCCTACAGCTTCACTCCCTCTATCCGTCTATACCATAATCCATACTGAGATGTGCCTCTGAGGTATCTCAAAACATGCTTAGCTGCCTTCCAAAACATCTTGGTGGGCTAAACCATAGCTTGACTCAGTTGGTTCACCGCATAACACAAATCTGGTCATGTGTTCACTAAGTACATTAGTGAACCCACAAGCTGTCGATACGCAGTAGCCTCTACTACTTCTCCTGAAGTAGCATCCTCCTTCCTCCAATTACCTGCTAGAGGAGTCTACATGGGCTTTCACTTCTCCATGCCGAATCTCCTGAGTATCTCATTGGCATACTTGCCTTGAGACACAAACAACTCCCCATCCTTCTGCCACAATTCCATGCCAAGGAAGTAGTGCATGAGACCCATGTCTTTAATCTCGAATTCTCTTGCAAGGTCCTCCTTGCAAGATCAACTGATCATCACCCGTCAATATGAGATCATCAACATAAAGAACAATGATCAACTATTTACCTTTTACCATGATGTGGTACAAGTTTTCATCTGCTTCACTCTTTGTGAAGCCCAACCTAGTGAAGTAGTTTTCGATCTTGGTGTACTAAGCACGAGGTGCTTGCTTTAGCCCGTACAAAGCTCTCTTGAGTCGGCACACATGCAACTCACGATCGAAGGTCTCAAAACCTTCCGGCTACTCTATGTACACCTCTTCCTCAATCTTGACATTGAGGAATGTAATCTTCACATCCATGTAATGGATCTTCCAACCCATCTGTGTTGATAGTGCCAACATCAATCTGATATATGAGTAACTTGCTACAGGAGAAAATTTCTCATCATAGTTGATCCCCTCAACTTGTGAGAAACCACGGGCAACAAATATTGCCTTATGTTTCTCCACACTACCATCAACAACTTGCTTTACCTTGTAAAGCCAATGGGAACTCACAACTGACTTGTTCTCTAGTCTTGGAACCACATCCCAAACACTGTTCTAAACTATGGAGTCATACCCCTCCACCATAGCATCAACCCATATTGGCTGTTACATTGCTTCCTCAAAGGAAGATGGCTCGACCTCAACACATTCCCCAGCAAGGGCCATGTATCTAGTGTATCGCTCAGGTGACCTCCTCTCTCTGTGCTGAGAAGATGGTTCTCCCACATTCTCTCTCGCATCCGACAACAATTTGTCAGCTTCTCTTGTGTGCTTTTGTCCCTCTTTGGAAGACTCTTCTTGAGTGTCTTTCTCGACTCCTATAACCTCTGCATGCGGCTACTCCGCATCAGTCTGAGGCTCCTCCTCCGTAGGAACTAAAAGTTCCTCCACAACTTGTAGTTGGAACTCCCTCTCAAGGGAAACTCACATGGCCTTCTTCTCATCAAACTTGAGATCTTTGCAAACCACTATCCTCCGACTGGTAGGCATGTACACCCGATAGTTGTGGGGTGTATCAGTGTACCCCACAAGTATCCCCAACTCAGCTGTCGGCTCAAGCTTCTTCCGGGCATCCTTGGTCACATGGCAATATACCGATGAGCCAAAGATCCTGAAGTGACCCACATCTAGTCTCTTCCTAGAGAAAGTTTCCTCTGGTGTCTTCATCCCAAGTATATGATGCGGGCTTCTATTCTGCAAATAGACCGATGTTTTGCATGCCTCAGCCCACAAATGAAGTGGTAGGCGTTGGTCATGCAACATCGCCCGAGCTGCCCACACAATCGTTCTATTCTTCCTCTCGACCACCCCATTCTGCTGTGGATTATGAGGTGCCATCAACTCCCGTTTAATTCCTTCTGCTGCACAGAAGTCCTTAAACTCTTGAGAGACATACTCTCCACCATTGTCACTTCTCAAGGCCCTGATCTTCTTCCCTAATTCTTTCTCAACCAAAGCTTTGAACTCACAAAACTTTGAGAAGGTTTGATCCTTCTTCTGCATGAAATAGATCTAGCATTTACGAGAAAAATCATCAAATAAAATCACATAATACCTTTTTTTCGCGGTGGATGTTGTCGAGAATTGTCCACACACATTAGTATGAACTCGCTCCATGATTGCTTCAGCTCGATTGTCTCGATCATGAAAGGAAGACTTGGCATACTTTCCCAAGGTACAGCCTTTGCATGTGTCCACTTGCTCAAGTTTACCTTTGGGAAGTCCAGTAGAAATCTATTGCATTATCTTCAAGGCCCCATGATGCAAGTGGCCCAATCGCCTATTCCATAACTCACCAATGTCTTGGCTTTGCACCAATTCTGCTTTCGAACTCAATGCAGCATAGTCATCTACCTCCAGCTTGTAGAGATTCTTCACTCGAATCCCAATCCTCTTGTTCTAACCTGTGGCTATGTGTCTCAAGAATGCCTTTCCTTTACTGAAAACTACATCATAGCCTTTATCTTCCAACATCTCAACTGATACCAAGTTCTTCTTTAGTCCAAGCACATACTTTACATTAGTTAGGGTGAGAGGAGCTCCATGCTCCCTCTGAAAAACAACCATACCTTCACCTAAAACATAGTACTTTCCATCATTGCCCATCTCTATGCACATCTTGAGGTCTTTCTCCTCTAAGGTACTGAATAAACTCTTATCGCCTGTCATGTGGAATGAGGCTCCACTTTCTAGATACCAAACACAACCCACCATCGATGAAACCATACATGCGATGAGGGTAAATCCAATTCGAACTGAGAGGCCAATGCCTCACCTTCTAATCCTTTGGAGGATCCCTTCTTGGATTTCTTCAATGGACAATTAGTTGCATAATGGCCCACCTCATGAAAATAAAGTGTCTCACTTTAGATTTGTCAATCTTCTTCCCACCATGAGAAGAACTCGATTTGGATTGGGAAGCTTTCCCTTTCCTTGCCTTACATGTTAAGGCTAGATTTTCTTCATCATCATGCTTATATGAAGAACCATCTCTGGTGCTCCTCCTGATCTCCTCCTGCATCAGATCCAGCCACAGTCGTTCCCAATCCAACAATTTCTCTCTTCCATTCACTGAGTCCTAATAGCTATTCCATCTCTTAGGAAGACCGAGGAGAGCAAGACTCACCATATCATCATCAGTTGTTGTTATTCCCACACTACCAAGCTCATCTCTGCAGGTGGTGAGCATGTTCAGATATGTAGAAATAGTGTCGCCCTTTTCTTACTTTATTTTTCGAAGCTTATCCTTGAGCGCCAGTTTCCTCTGGTTGCTACTGTTCTGATATAGGTCCTTCAGTATCTTCCACATTGAAAATGGAGTCTCCTTCCCATGGAGACTCGAGACAATATGGTCTCGAACTCCCTCCAGAAGAATCCTCCTTGTCTTCGCCACACACTTCTTCCATTCAGCCAATTCTTGTGCATTAGCTACAGCTGGCTTGGGGATTTCTTGATCAATGAAATCCTTCAAACCATTGTCTTCTAATACCACTTCCATGTGATCCTTCCATGCTATGTAATTTGAGCTACTATCTAGTGCATACTCAAGTCTCAAGCCATTGAACACCATTGGTGAACTTTGAGATGTGATAAGAATTTGATTTTGTACCTGCAATCAAGAACTTCAAACTTCGAATTTCCCTCCTCAGTATATTGTTCACAACTTTGATCACCTTTGCTTTGATACCATGTATAAATTCTCACTGTAGATTAACCTGATTATGCAATAGACTAAAGAACAATACTTAATATACTTCGACGTTCAAACTTGCGGAAGCTGAATCAATTTGAGCAAGATCAAACATAACACATATAACGAAGAAGAAGAATCAATACACATGAAACATAGAAGAATACTCTGGGGAAAGCCTCAGCTAAAAACCTTGCTATCTGTATTATCATACAAGTGGAAATATATCAGGATTACACAAAGCTTTAGCTCTCACAACTATCCAGCTCTCAGTACAATCCCTCTCACTGCTCATAGATAGACTAGACAACTCATATACCTTCTCCTTTTCCCTCCAAGCCTCCTATTTCCTTGTGCTATTTTCCCTGGGTGTTCTAGCTGTAACCTTGTGTGACAATGATATCACACACTTCTCCAACACATTGTAAAACTGCGCAAATCTCAAGGAATGAATTCCTTCTGCATGCAAGAGATTTTCTTATAGGAAAATTCTTGCAACTGATAGTACACTATCCCTGCCTTTAATCTCAACTGGGTCTTTTTCTGAACTGACATGCATGAGTTATTTATGAGAGAATATTCATTTATCTAGAGTACACTAGTTTCATGCATGCATGCATTAACTGACTAAACTCACAATTAGTTCCATAAACTATTTGGAACTAGTTTAACTGGACTTAACTCAATTAATTGAGCTAACTAATTACAACTCATCCTTATCTCCTTAATTAAGGGATAACTTCCTCAATCAAAAGGATAAATGTTGCATGACTTCAAAAAGACTTCATGTTTGAATTTATCCAACTAATTAACTCAAGATGAATTAATTAATTATTTTTCAAACAGTTGGTGAGACTAAATTCGAATTTTAATTCAAGGACAAATTAAAATTGGAATATACTTGTTGCCACATTTCAATAGATGGTGTGTATTGAGGATTAGGAATCTTCAATTTATCCATAGTTTGTTTGCTCATTATTTTTATGGCTGCTCCTAAATCAATCAGTGTGTTTGGTATTTCAGTTCCATTGATGTGTGTTTTCACAATGGGGCTTCCTGGATCTAAATATTTTTGAATTGTCATTTTCCCCATCATGATATTCGCAATTCTTCTAACTAGTTGAATTCTTTTTATTTCTTTTCTTTTTCTTCCTGATCCTTCAGTACTCAATTCCTTAATTACTTTTACAAAAATTGGTATTTCTTTTATTGCTTATAATAAAGGAATTTTTATACAGACATTTTTCAATTCCTCTAGCATATCATAATTAGGAAATATAATTTGTTTTTCTACTCCTTTATCAATTTTCAACCTTTTAGGAAAAGGTGGTCTTGAGATAGATACTAAAGGTTGTTCTATAATAGGATTATTATTAGAATGTATAGGATTTTTTTCTATTTCAATATTTTCCTTCTAAGGAAGGGAAATCTCTTCTTCAGAGTAATTATTATCTTTTTTTGAATTCTTTTCTGTTTCCTGAATAACAACAAATGGTTTCTTCCTTTCTAATACTCTACCAGACCTTAATTGAACATTATTCAGATCTACTGGAGTTATCATATAAGTTTGAGGATTTTGTCCTTCTAAGTTGTAAATAGGTTGTGAATTTTTATTGTTTGTAATTGGGAGTTGTTGAATGGGTAATTCATTTGGTCTTTGGGGAAATGGCAAAGAAAGTTGTGGATTTTCATTTTGACCTTGAGCTTGAGGTAACTGGTTGGTCTGAGGAAAGTATTGTGGTGGAAAATTTGGATAAGGTGGCAGATATTTTGATATTGAGAATATCTTCCATAAGGATTTTTCCATCCTTGATTCCAAGATTGTGGTTGAGCCCAAGGCCACCATGGCATAGGTGGATTCCACTTGATTTGTGAAGATTGTGAAAATTGTTGAGGATTAAAACCTTGAGTTTGATTTGTTTGAGGATTTTTCCATGGTCTTATGGAAGTAAAGTAAAGAGGGTCTACCTAATTTGGCATTCCTTCTTCACTGAATACATCCTTAAGACCTGGTATAGAGGGAAGTTATTTTGTATTGTGATTTTCCATACATATAGCACAGGTTTCTATGCTTTTTAAATCTAAAGGACATTCTCTCTGAGCATGTTTCCTTCTACACCTAGGACAAAAGATGGATAATGCAACATTTTTGGTTTTCTGCTTGTTCTATATTTTAAGGGTGTCAATTTTCTCATTGAGACTCCCTAAAATATCTGTCTTAAAATTATCAAGAAAACTACCTAATTCTGCCCTACTTACTATCCCGATTGCAGATTTACTTACTCTTTATAAAAGAGGATCCCTTGGACTTTTCCCTATTCTTTCTTTACCTCTTGAAATATGTACACATAAATCACAAATATCTGCAAATGGTAACTGAGAAATATCTCCTTTTCCCATTAGATTGAGAAGATCAATCCACTCATCTTTAATGGATTTTAGTAAGAGAGCTTTCAAAGTTTCCTCATCCAGATTATTCATTTTTTCCCTTTTGATATTATAAACAAATATTTCGACAAAATCTTCAAGATTTTCATCTTCTTTTTGTACCATTTTGAAGACTACATCTTTAATGCTACGTGACATACAATAATCCTTGTATTTCTCCAAGAATGCATCTTTCATTTGTGCCCATGTTCTTATAGAATTCGTTCCTAAAATCATGAACCATTTTAATGTTGAGTCTTTTAAGGTGGTAGGGGACAATTTTAGTTTTTGTGCATCGTGCAAATAATCATATGATATGCATAATACTTCAAATTCAAAGAGAAAAGTCTTCAGATCCTCACTTCTTATTCCATGAAAATTAGGGAGGATAGAAGGCAAGATGTTTTTCAATGTTAATGTTGTATCCTCATCAAGGATAGGGAATCCAAAAGGTTTTGGATCTCCTCTTCCTCTACCTCTACCACCTCCTCTTCCACCTCCTCTATTTCCTCCTCCTCCTCCTCCAAAACTATGTTGTTCACCATTGACATTGTGTACTTTTCCTTCTCCTTCTTTAGCCATAATGGATTCCTCAGAATAAATATATGTTTCTACAACAAGATTATCTAGCTTTTCTTATAGTTCCTTTGGTTCTTCTATCAATGGTTTGAAGTAGGTTTCTTCTTCCTCTTCTTCAGTGGGAAATTCCAACTCTTGGGCTAGAAGTTGTTCTCTAGTTGATGATAGGAAAATTATTCATGTTGTTGGGGACATAGGATCTACATCAATTACAATTTCAGTTGATGAAGTTAGTGAACCTTTAGATTGGATTTCGGATCTCAAGACTTCAGGCAGTCTATATTGGCCTGCTTTGGATGGAATTTGAGTTTGTGTGGGTGGTGTGGCACTACATGGTCTTGGTGGAGTGAGTGATGATGTGGGAATTAGACTTATTCATTGACCTAAAAATCTACCTCTAGAGTCTCTTTCCCTATGCATATCATGTTTTTATTTTTATTTTTTTAAGGCATCTATTTGCACTTCCCTGGCAATGGTGCCAAAATGTTTGGTCAATTTAATGTTCTTAAATTGCAAGCATAAATTATCGACTGGAGTTGGTAAACTTATGAAGTGCAGGTGCACTATATATGCTAGAATCCTTTCCTTTAGTTTGTAAGATGATGGTTATATTTGTTTTGGGATTTTCATTGTTTATCTAGGTTCCTATTAGATTAGAGTTAGATTTTTAATGAGTGAAAGTTAAGCTATTGTTAAACTGATCTACCAAGTCATATATATGTTGGGTATCATTCTAAATCATCTTATGTTAATCATTCTACTATTATGAATATATCCTAAACACCTTGCTGCTATAAAAAAGAGTATAAATTATTCTAAGAGCAAGAAAACAATCCTTCAAAAGCTATCTGCAAAGTATATACAAACTTTGATTTTAAAAAGCATGAAAGTAATCTTCTAACACTGACTACAAAGTATAGACAAGTTATGATTCTAAAAGTATGAAAACAACGACTGTAATTAAGCGAAAAGCATTGAAGAAACTAAACTTTAAAACGACTGTGAAGAAATTCAAGCACAACGAAATAACGAAATGATAAACGAAATAACAAGATTTAACTGAGCTATAATGAAATGATAAAATAGCAACGTAAGGAAAATAAACTAGAATGAATTAACAATGTAATAAAAAAATCAATAAAATGAAATAAACTAAACCTCGACTATCTGTAGGGGCCCTCCACATACAGTAGGTGTGATTCATGCTCACATATGCATTGAATAACAGAGAGGTAACTTTAATTCAATATGAGAACAAAGGTATATTTCAAAATTCTTCAGAGATTTAACTATTACTTCCCCTTCTATCCTTTATAGAGGATACATGTTTATATATAAAATGTGTGCTCAATAGTTTGATACTTCTACGCCTACATGTATTTTAATCAATCCTTATTCAAATTCAAAACTTAACAATAAAAGCATTATCTTGACGATTTTCTATTTGGAAAGCAAATCAGAGAAACATGATGCATTCGGACTTCTGGTGCTACATGTTTGACCCATGCCTTTGACCATGCCACTCTGTGATTCCTTCAGTGAATTGGCTTGAGAGAATAGGAGGAGATCCATGAGGGGATCAATCCTCAACTGTCCATATAATTCTTTGATTCGTTGGCACACTAGAACCCCACAAACCATGGACATAGCTACAGATTTCTAAAATATCTGCAGAATCATGTTAATTCTATAGCTAATGCAATATTTAAGATAATAATAAAGTACATTAACGAATATGAAAAATAAGACATATGAGAGATTTTATTTTATAAAAATATATGGTTTAATTATTTTATTGAGTTGATAAAAATGATGAAAAAGAGGAAAATGGAGGAAACAGGGTGTCAAAATAAAACAGTTGTGGAACTCTACATGTACATTAAGTCCTTGGTTTACCAAGGTGTATATTGCAGTCCATGGTTGCTTGGTAAACCTTTATGCCTAGTTTAACCTCTTTTTGATTTATTTTTGTGTTAATTATTAAAATTTATCAATCCAATGTGAAAGAGCACAACCCTCCTCTTTATCGTTCGCGTAGAATGAAAAATAAGCTTCCTCTTCCACCAAAGGCTACTCGTGGACGTTTTCAAAAGCATAATAAGATGCAAGCTATTGAATCAGCAACTTCAGGAACTACTTATTGTCCTCCTCCCAAATCCAATCTACCAGAATGATCTTTACCTTTGAATACTAAGCCCGAGATTACTTCATCATTTTCTAGTGAATCTAACACAGTTGAAACCAAAGCACCTAAGACTTTGTTGCTCAAGGTCATTGAACCTAAATTTACTGAATCATAGACTTTATTACCTGAGGTTATTCAACTTGAGGTACCTCAACCATCTTCACCTATTATTTTAGGACATCCCTCTTGTCTTCCTCTGTCGTAGACACAACCAAAAATTATCTTTCTTGGACCCCATGGTGAACCCCTTCCACCTGGTCTAATGAGTATTGAAGAGATCCCTCAGGAAGAGACGCATCCCTCTACTCTTTTTCATTGGATAAGACTCCATTTTTATTACACTTCTCCTCTTCCTCCTCCTCAAACCCCAGCACAAACTCTATTACCTAATTCTTTTGACTGTACCCGTGAGTTTCTCACAACAATCTTATTTGGGGTAGTTAACCATGACTGAATCCACTATGGTTTCCCATTCTCTATCCACCACTATGGTTAAGAAAACTAGTTTTTCTTCTTCATCCATTTTTGCGACATCACCAAAGGCACATCTATATGGCGACCTTTTTGTCCCACCTGGTTATCAGTCATTATATGGTACCTTCTATGGTGCGACATCTAGTCCATGGACCTCTCCCATGTCATCTACTTCTGGAATTCCATCAATATATTTGTTAATGAGCACTATGCAACCTTCTCCTTCTCCTCCACTTATACCTACAGGTCAAAAATAGGCTATCCATTATGTTAGTGGGCATGGTTACCTTCAATAATCTAACGTTCCTTATGTTGGATACCCTCCACAAGGGGGACAATTTCCTCCATCATCTCGTCCTATTTTGGTAGGGGGGAACCTATTGTTAGTATACCTCAAATTGGTGCTTAGCCTTATCCAAATCCTCCATATCCTAGAATGGATGCTAATGTTTGGAAACCTACTTTTCTTGTACAACCTGGTTCGATTGTGGATCCATCTTTGAATTCTCAACCTGTGTTGTCCACATCTCAAATTCCTACTTATCAATATGTACCTCTACAAGCTCAAATTCATGTAAGCCAACCTTTACAGGTTGTAACTGTGACTCAATCTATTCCATCGGTATCTGGTACCTCCCAGGTTCCACTTACTCAACCTTTACAAGGTACCTTATAATCTCAACTACTTGGACAAGGTATTCCTCAAATTCTAGTAGGACAAATTGTTTATGGTATGGCACAACCTCCACCAAATCCACCTTATGTTGGGATGATGCAAAATCCCATGGGGAAACAGTATCAACCTTATTAGGGTATCCCTCAAGTGCCCTATCAAGGCCAGCAAGTCCAAACCCAACCTCTCCAGCATTTGCAAGGTTATCCTAGAGCTAGACAACAAGGTTATGCATATGCTGGTTATCAAAATCCTCCTTATTCTGGCACCTAGGTTCCTCTTTATCAAAACCCTCCTTATCATGGACTGCAGATAGTTGTTTCTCAGGATATTCCCTCATACCCAAGTTATCCTCCACCAAATTTTAACAAGCATTTTCCATTTGTGGCGACTCTCGAATTTCTAGATTTGACTCAGCTCGCCAATGATCCTATTACTCTTCCACCTTGGTAGCTGATTATTCCTACGAAATTGCCTTCTGATATCCCAAAATTCAATGGGGATCCTGGAGAAGACCCATCGATGCATGTCATGAATTATCATTTGTGGTGTTCATTGAACTCCCTTAATGATGATTCAATTCGATTATGTATTTTCTGATACACTCTTACTGATATGACAACTAAATGGCATATTGAATTACTGATAGCTTCATTCAACAATTTTAGAACCTTGGCTACCACCTTCCTCACACATTTCCAATTTCCCATTATATATGAAACTGGAACGGAATTTCTGACCAACTTCAAGCAATATGATTCCACTCACATATTTGATCACATTCATGAATGGCGATGTCATTGTTGGTTAGTTAAGGCATATGTTCTATGTCAATTATTAGCGAAATAGTGTACTAAGTCTCTCTTGGCCCCTATAGAAAAATACGTAGGTAAGGGTGGTGTTGTGACTAAAGAGATAGTAATTTCTTGTTCCTAGTACTTGGATCTCATTTATACCCAATCTGGAACACTTTATGATAAGATACCAAACACTATGTGACCTTCAAACATTGTTTCTTAGATTCCTGGTAAATAATCTCATGTTGTTGATGTCATGATTGGTTATGCGAGTTCGCAGTTGGTGAGTAAACCATCTGATGTTGCTCTTACCACAACTACCCAAAACCCTCCATCCATTCCTCCTATAGTTTCTACTTCCAAGGTCAATGTCATTCATTGTGATAAAGGCAAATCTCAACAACAACCAGAAATTAAGAAGAAATGCAAAGGTAAGAAGAAGAAAGATTCTCCTCCACAGGATAAACAAAAAATTAAATCTTCTGACGAGAGATGAAAACCTCATTACTCATGCCTAATTTGTAATGAGGAACACTTTACTCATGGTTGCTGCCACCGGGTGCAAGTGAACCAATTACTAAAATTTTCTACTTCACCCACTGTGTTGACAGTTCTGTTTTTGAATCAATAGACTCATATGGTTGCTCGAGACCCTACTTCCTCTAACTTGGTTTTGATGCTTTATTCCACTAAATAAAAAATAGATATTATGGTGGCATCGTAATAAAGAATATGGTAATATGAATCCCCTGAATGGTCACGTTATTGATGCTACATCAACATTAGATCCTGCTTCGATTATGATTCCTAGATAATTGACTACTAAGCCTCCAAAGGGAGTTGTCCATAAATATACTTTCAAAACTTGTGTGAGAGCTGCTTAGAATTACGACATAGTTGAGGATTTGGCTCAGTATCCATTATCTATGCCTACTCTCGAGGTGTTGCAAGATGACCCCGCATAGAAAAAGGCTTTTCTTTTCGCAATTGGATGTATCAATCCTTCAGATTCCAACCTAGTCATTTCTAATCTTAAGAACTATACACCTCAACTTCCGACTAAATTAGCATTTATGATCTAGGTTGTCAGTCATATTAAGAACATTCATAGTTCTATTGTGGACGAGGGAGCCTCAACCTGCATTATGTCCATGTCTTGTTGGAAGGACATTGGTTCTCCTCAATTGATTCATTTCCCCAACACCTTGAAATATTTTTATGGAAGAACTTAGAAACCTTATGGAATTTTGAATTCCTTACAAGTAGAATTGGGAGGTAAATCTATATCCATAGAAGTCAAAGTTATTTATGGACCACTCTATGATAATATTCTATTGGGTGGCACATGGGTTTACACCATGGTTGTTGTTTTTTTAACTTATTTTCAAATGATCACCTTTCCTCATAAAGGTGACATAGTAGCCATCGATTAAGTAATGTTTTTCACCTCTAATTCTCTAGTTACTAGAAGTGTCCCTCTCGTAGGGGAAACTCTACACCCATACCAGCATGTCGCGGTTGGACTTCTTAAGGATTCCTCTCTCATGGGAACATTTTTTCTTCCTCCTCCTTTGCTTCCCAATAACTCTCCTTCGGTTGCCTATATCAATATGATATCCTATTCTACTATTCCAACTCATCCTCAGGTAGTACCAGATGAAACTAACATCAATATTTTTGGCGATTAGATGCCTCTTAGCCCCATCATGCTTGATTATGAATCCATTCATTCATCTTGTGCGGCTCATTTTGATCTAGTCTCTTCGATCAATTGGTTCGATCACTCATTGGATTATGGCATGTCTTCTGATCCTTTCTCTTGTGAATTCCCTATTGATGAGAGCATCATGGAGATCATGATGCCATACGATGCACCATGGGATGATCATCACCATTGTTCCTCCTTGTCAGATTCCATCGAGGATGATCTTAATGACCTTTATCAAACTGACATCATTGAGCCCTCTATGAATTCTATTTCCATTCACAAATTCGATTCAAAGAAAAAACTATCAAATATTGAAGAGACTATCCCTCTCGATATCTTGATTAAACCGGACATTGTCAAGAATCTACATATCAACGTGTCTTTCTCTCTGGATGAGATTAAGACTTACAAATATCTATTTCAAGAGTTTTGAGATGTCTTTTCTTGGTCTTATGAAGAAATTCCATGGATTAATCCAAACATCATGGTTCATGAAATAAAAACGTATCATGATGCTAAAACAGTTTGGCATCTCCTTCATTCGATCCATCCCAAGAAGTCTTCCATGATTAAATCTAAAGTTGAAAAACTTCTATGCGATGGTTACATCTATCGAGTCAATTTAACTGATTGGGTGTCAAATATTGTTCCTCTCATGAAGAAACAGGGAACAATTCATATATGTGTTGACTATCAAGACATAAATCATTCTTGTCCAAAGGATAATTATCCCACCCCATTCATTAACCAAATTGTTGATGACTGCACTGGTTGTGAGATTTATTCATTCATGGATGGATTCTCCAACTATAATTAGATCAAAATTCTCAAAGCAGATCAACCTAAAACTACATTTATTTTTCCCTCGAACATGTTTACATACCAAAAACTCCCTTTTAGATTGAATAATGTTGGGGCTACGTTTTAGAGGGCTATGAATTACCCTTTCCATGATATCAAACACATTGTGAAACCTTATCTAGATGATCACCCTGCTCACTCGAAACATCAGGTTGATCACCCAATGCATCTTAGGGCCATTTTCTTACGATGTAGGCATTGCAATATTTGATTCAACCCTCAAAAATATGTGTTTTGTGTTATCTCTAGGTGACTTCACAGTTTTGTTATTTCAAAAAATGGAATTCGTATCAATCCTCAAAAAGTTGAGGCTATCATAGATCTACTTGAGTCTTCTTCCCTCCTTCAGCTCCAACGACTCCAAGGGAAGGCTAAATTTCTACAGAGGTTTTCCCTAATTACACTGAATTGACCAAAGGATTCGCTCACCATTTAAGAAAAGGGGGTTCCCTTCCATTGGGATGACACTTCTTAAATGGCATTTGATGCCTTGAAAGATGTACTGATTCAGGCATCTCTGTTATATCCCCTAGATTACCAACATGATTATTTCCTATATCTCACTATTGTAGTTACTACCATCACAATGGTATTTGTCCAAGACGACAATGTAGGGACTTAACATCCCATTTATTACTTGAGTTAGAATCTCAATTATACCAAAATCAAGTGCACTCACATCGAAAACTTATCTTTAGCAGTTGTTCAAGATATCCAAAGCTTCCTCCACTAAATAATACTCCAGAAAACTATGGCCACTTCAGATTGCAACCCTATGACTTACATTTTGTCATGTCAATTGTTAGGTGGGAAGTACTCCAAATGTATCATCATCCTGTAGGAGTTTGACCTGGAATTCATCAAATCCAAGTCAAAGAAGTCCTTAGTTTTCACAGAGCTAATTTTCAACCTTCCCACTGGTAGTTCTAAATCCATGTCTGAAAATTCAATCCTAGACAATTCGTTCTTTCTGATCTTATCATCTGACCCTTGGTAAAGAGACATCCTAGTATACCCCTAGACCCAAAATTTCTGATCTAATAACTCTCACTTTGAGAAATCATGCATTTTATATCAATCCAAAGATTATATAATCATTGGTGACACCCTTTATCCCCGTGGTATCGATACAGTTTTCTGAAGGTCCCTCACCCATGAGGAGGTTGATAAAGTCCTTAATGAATGTCATTTGGGGGCATATGATAGTAATTTTATCTGGTTATGCCACTACATAGGAGATCCTACATGTTGGTTACTTTTGGTCCACCATTTTTCGCGATTGTATTCTCGCTATCCAAAAGTGGCATTCATGCCATATCTTTTATCATAAGACCCGTGCTCCACTCGCACCTATGCATCCTGTTGTCACTGTAAGTCCTTTTGAAAAATTGGGTAATGATTTCATGACATGTAATTCTCACTCAGTCAGGGGGCATGGCTATATCTTTGTAGAGGTTAATTAATTTACCAAATGGGCCTAGGCGATGCTTACATTTAACAATACCGGCGAAATAACTGCATACTTCTTTTTCAACCATGTTAGCACATGGTTTGGCATTCCACAAGCCATGTTTAAGGACCATGGAAAACATTTTTGGAATCATATGATGTTTGAAATGACTACCAAGTTGGGACATTCCCATGAAAGTTCCACTCCCTACTACCCGTAAGTGAATGGACAAGTTGAGGCTATCAATAAGGTTCTCAAAACTATGCTTCAATGTATGATAGGGGTCCATTATCGAAATGGAATTTTCTTATTTTTGATACCTTGTGGGCATACCAAACCTGAATTAGGAATGCTACCAGATTTACATGGTTTCAGTTGGTTTATGGTCTGCAAGCTATCCTTCCCATAGAATGTGAGATTCCATCTTTGAAACTAGCTATAGAACTTATTCCTACCACTTTTGTAGAAGAGGAACGCCTTTTACATATGATGCACTTAGATGAGACACGACGTGATGCTGCTTTAGCTAATGAAGCTCATAAGAGATGTATCAAGTCACAGTATGACAAGAGTTTTAAGCTTCGTATCTTCTCAGAAGGAGTTGTTGTTTTGCTTTACGATCAAGAATGTGATAAATTAGGTTAAGGAAAGTTTGAGCCAATGTAGCTAGGTCCATACATTGTCAAACATGTTCTTTCCAAAAGGGACCTATGAGCTAGTAAATTTTGATGGAGTTCCACTGGTGTAGCCTAGAAATGGGTTGTACCTTAAAATATACTAAGCTTGATTTTGCATAGTACACTATGTACAAGATGTATATAAGTGTGTTGAGTGTGTTTGCAGTGTGTCCCTTCAAAGTATCCTTTGGTTTCTATTAAATCCGTTTACATTTGGTTTGAATATGTTGGCATCCTTGGAACCATTTGTTGGTTATGCTGATGGTGCTAGTCGTAGTACTCAAAACATATCTTCCACATCATGGGCCATATTCACTCCAGATGGCAAGTTAGTGAGTCTACAAGGTATTTGTATTAGCTTCTCTACCAATAACATCATTGAGTATAACACATTGATTGAACTACTTTATGATGTTATTTCACATGGTACTCATTGTATAGTCATTAGATTAGACTCACAACTTGTAGTATTAGTGTTTACTAATGTCTACTCAGTTAGGAGTCCAAATATGCTTCACATTTTCTTAAGGGTACTGTAGAACCTCTATTCTACACCTATTTGTCTACCATTTTCCTCAACTTTTCCTTATCTTTCCTTCACTTTTGCCTCATTTTCACCATAAAACCTCTCAGATCATTACATTCAGTGTCAATAAGCATGATCAAGCAAGTTCTGCTAATGGATGACTATTTGTTTAGTTTTTGACTTACTTGCAGGAATCCCGCAGCTATCTGATGATCTCGCAGCTATCTGAAGATCCTGCAGCCTTTTTGTTAAACACTATGTTCCACGTGTCGGTTTGCTAGACGAGCCACATGGGCACTCAGGTATCAGTGTGCTCGAGGTTCCTGTCCCTTTGTTCCAGCCATCCACGTCATTTTTACCCATGGTCAAAGCTGGTTAAGCCACGGTCAACTCAAGGTGGTTTAAACGGTGTTTGAAAGCTGTTTGGTCACGTCACCTTAAATGGTGATTTGTCCATGTTCTACAGATGGCAGGGGACGCAATCCAACATAGGATTTATTATCCATGACGACAGAACCACTAAACTCGTCCACGCAGCCGTGATGTGTCAAAGGACCTTTAATACGCATACTGTTTTATTGTTTTTCTGTTAACTAGCTGTACGAGTAGGCTATCTTAGAAACTCCTATAAATTGATGCGTCTGCGTACGCTCAAGAAACTTTTGGATTAGTTGTAATTTGTTGCACTTGTGTTGAATTTAGAAGCTTTTGTGAACTCTGTTTTCTAGTGCTATTCCAGCACTCTGTTTTGTAAACTTTTTGCAAATGGAGAAATCAATATAGCACTGTTTTGAAGTTTCCAGATCTTTGAGTTCTCTTGTGGCTGAATGAACAGAGGGCCCCTACTCATCTCAGCCTTTGTAAAGTATTTCATGTGCAGCATTTCATTATTTTCTTATTTATTTCCTTAAGCATGTATAGTTTCATTTACTTGTTTTCCTTTCTTTTCAGCTGATCAGTGTTATTTCTTTGCAGGTTTCTTTTAGCCCGGGATTTATTTTTATATGTGTTGTGTTTGCTTTACAGCTAATGGTATTTGAAGTTGACAATTCAAGTGCTGCCTTTGTCTTTATAGTTATTTTTTAATCTTATTTCTCAAAGAGCTGTTAACATACATGAATGATCTTCATCATAAATTATTATCTTTTAAGATCAAAATATCACTAACTTGCAGCTTGTTTGGGTACTTTTTGGACTGTTCTTAAGCTACTTTCTTTTCGTGCTTTACACAGTACATGTGCTTTGAAGCATCGAGTTAGAAAGAGTAAATCATTACCACTAGTCTTTAGAGTAAAAGTTTTGATTTTAAAGTGCTTCCTAGACTATTTCCTCACTACTTTCTAATCATGCTTTCCATAGTACATATGGCTGAAGTAGAGAATTAGAAATAGCAAATTATTATCATTAGTCTTTCAAGCATATTTTTCTCACTTTTATAAATTCCACTTAAGCCACTTTCTTTCCGTGCTTTACACAGTACATGTGCTTTGAAGCATCGAGTTAGAGAGAGATAATCTTTATTCTTGGGTTTTAAAAGTGATTCTCTTTTCTTTTATTAGCAGCAACTTGAACGGTGTCTAGTGCCATTGGTAGTGGTCATTTGCTTTCAAGTTTATTTCAAGTCATTTCAATTCATTTATTCTTTCCAAGCATTTCCTTTCAAGCAATTAGTTAGAGATCACTCCACACACACTTCCACTCATTTAGAATTCACTCTACACACACACCATCACTCACTTGTTTATAAATTCTCACTCCATCTTAGGAACATAATTAACCACAACAACACCCCCCAACGATAAGAAAAACTCTAAGAGGTTACTTAAGTACATATAGTACACCCTCACTTCATCAGCTTACGAGCCCCGGGTTGACAATAAATACTAGCAATTTAGATAACAGTAAATTGACTAAACATTTTGGCGCCGTTGCCGGGGAAGTGAAATTAAGTAGCCATATTCTTAGAGGAAAAAAAATATAAAAAAAAAAAAAACTTCAAGAAAAGAAGTTAATAACCTATCTAAGTATGCTCTCCTCTTGCACTTTGAAGTGATCTGGAGGATCAGAAAGGAGAAAGTTATTGATCTAATAGTTTCTTGAGTATGCTCTCTTCTTGCACCTAGAGTGAACTGGAAGATCAGAAAAAGAACTATTTAACTTGACTTGAAGATAAAATAAAAATGACATGCATAGAGCTAGAGATTCTAGGGGAAGGTTTTTAGCTAGAGCTCGAAGTTCAATTTTTACAAGTCCATCTGCTTCAAGAAATAGACAAGAGACACCTCCCTTATCTCCAACCGAAACTCCTAGTCCTGAAATTCAAGAGCCAAGAGTTGACTCTCCTATACCTTCTATTGAGTTTGAACTAGGAAGAGACTCTTCTCTTTCTCCTACCAGAAAACCAATTGTAATTGAAGAAATAGACTCACCTGAAGAGGAAGGAGAAATCTCTTCTCATTCACTCTTTGTAGAAGAACCAGAAGATTTTGAAATCCCTAGGAGAATCATCATGGCAGAAGAAGAAGGAGGAGGTAGAGGTAGAGGAGGAGGAGGAGGAAATAACAATAACAATGGAGGAGGTAGAGGTCCCATTGGAGGAAATAGAGATGGGGATAACACATTTGGGTTTCCCATTGTTGATGAGGACTCCCGAGCCACCATGAAAAACATATCACCATCCGTTCTCCCAAATTTTCATGGATTAAGAACTGAGGACCCTGAAACATTCTTGTTTGAATTTGAAGTTGTGTGTCGAACTTATGACTATCTGGATGATACTCAGAAACTTAAATTGTTCCCATCAACATTAAAAGATCAAGCTTTGAAATGGTTCATGGGGTTACTTACTCAGTCCCTTAGGACCTGGGATGAAATGAAACAAACCTTTTTGGATAGGTATTTGGACTATTGTATGCCTACTAATCATAAGGATGAGGTTTTTAAAATGATGCAAAAAGAAGATGAGAGCTTAGAAGATTTACTTGAGAGATTTCAATATAATTTAAAAAGAGAAAAAATGAGCACCTTGGATGAAGAGACCTTAAAAGCCCTCTTATTAAAAGCCATTAGGGATGAATGGATAGATATCTTAAACATGATGGGGAAAGGGGATATTTCTCAACTTCCTCTCAGTGATATAGCAGAACTATGTACGCATCTCTCAAGAGGCAAATCAAAAACTCAAAAAGGGCCTAGAGATCCTTCTCTCCTTAGGGAAAATAAATCTGCAACAGGATCAGTGAGTAGGGCTGAAATCGGTAATATGCTAGATGAATTTAAAACTGACATCTTAGGGAGTCTTAGTGAACAAATTGATACCCTTAAGATTCAGAATAAACAAAAAGCAGAAGCCGAGGCTATGACCATCTTTTGCCCGAAGTGTAGAAAGAAGCATGCTTTAAGGGAATGTCCCTTGGAAGCACAAGTTGTGGAAACCTGTGTAATTTGCTCAGAAACTCATGAGACCAAGGAATGTCCTTCAATCCCTGGCCTCAAAGCAGTCTTTCAAGAAGATCCAAGTACACTTGAATCTCTTTGTTTTGTTGCAAGAAGACCTTGGCAGGGGCAGCAAAATCAAGGGTTTAACAACTCTATGAATTTCCAGCCCCCACCAAATTGGAATCCTTGGCAACAACCTTGGTCACAACCACAAAATCCTTTCCAAGCATGGTTGCAAAGCATGCAAATGCAAAATCCTTATGGGAGATTTGCCCAATTCTATCAATATCCTCAATCCTTTCAGAATCAGCAAGCTCCCCAACTTCCAAATCAAGGTCAACAATTGTCATTACCATTCCCTCAACAACAACAACCTCCTCCACAAAATCAAAATTCTCAACTCTTGTTACAATCTCAGCAGAGGCCAAATCAACTTCCCTCTCAACCTCAACCAAACCCCAATAATAGGAATCCTCAAAATGCTTATGTGATGGAAGGTCAACCACTTATGGAAGGTCAACCATTCCCTACCTATATGGTTGTCCCTCTCAATGAGGTCCAACTCAGATCAGGTAGAATCCTAGACCAACCTTCTACAAGTGCTCAACAACCAAGCATTTCTGAGGAAGAATCTCTCAAAGCCAATAAGGGTTCTGAAGTATCCCTTCAAAACCCAAGCATTAAAGAAAAAGAAAAAGAATCAACTCCCTTAGTAGAGCAACCCACATCTTCAGCTATTCCTCCTTTTCCTGAAAGATTGCAAATTGATAAAGGAGTGGAGAAGCAGATTTGGTTGCCTGACTATAGCTTTCTAGATGAATTGAAAAATGTCTGTATCAAGATTCCCTTGTTAACAGCCATTAAGGAGATTCCCATTCTAGCAAAGACAATAAAGGAGATGAGTTTGAAAAAAACAATAAAAAGAACCAGAGACACAAAAAGGATACATCTAGTTGGAAAAATTGCAGACATTATGATGGGTAAAATTACCATGCAAAAATATGTAGATCCCGGTAGCCCTATTGTTAAAACTCACATTAATGGGGTTGAAATCCCAAATACCTTGATTGACTTAGGAGCCGCTATCAACATTATGAGTAGACAGACCATGGATCAGTTAAAACTTCCTAACCTTCTCTTTACACCTACTTTGCTGCAGCTTGCAGACAGATCAATCATTAAACCTGATGGTGTATTGGAAGACATTCCAGTCTCACTAGACTCTTGGGAATATCCAGTTGATTTTATGATTTTAACTCCCAAGAACAATCTAGGAGGACATCCTCTTATTCTAGGAAGACCTTGGCTGGCCACAGCTGATGCTTTCATAAGTTGTAGGTCGGGAGACATGTATATATCAGATGGTAATTCTACCAAGAAATTCAACTTGTATCCTCCCGCAAAAGCAATAACAGAAATAGGAGAAGATGAGTGGATTGATGATGAGGATACTCTTCAACCTGTTCTAACCATCTCTGAAATCAGTGAGGACAGTCAAATTCTAAATACATTAGAAAATTTTGAGGCACCTTTAGAATATGACTCTTCACAATTCCAGTTAGATGCAGATATTGAATATCTTTCCTCTAGACAGATGTCTCTCTTCTCAATGGAAGAGTTTGGTAGTTCTACAGTTGAAGTCTTTCCAGGAAAAACATTAAATATCAACAAGAACTTGGAAAGACTACAACAAGAAGAATTAACTAAATTGTTGCAAAAACATTCCACTGCCTTTGCATGGGAATATACTGACATGAAAGGAATCGACCCTAAGACTTGTATTCATCATATTTACATTGAAGAAAAAAGCAGACCTATTAGGCAGCCACAAAGACGGATAGATCCAAATCTTAGGGAAATTGTGAAAGAAGAACTTCAGAAATTGCTCAAGGTAAACTTCATTTACCCCATTTCAGATAGCCAATGGGTTTCTCCCTTGGTTATAGTGCCCAAAAAGAATGGTAAATGGAGAGTTTGCATTGACTATCGAGAATTGAACAAGGCAACCTTAAAGGATCATTTTCCTCTACCTTTTATTGATCAGGTATTAGACACTTTAGCAGGTAAAAAGTATTTCTCATTCTTGGATGGTTTTAGTGGTTACAATCAGATTCAGGTAGCACCTGAAGATCAAGACAAAACCACCTTTACTTGTCCTTGGGGTACTTTTGCCTATCGAGTACTCCCTTTTGGTTTTTGCAATGCACCTGCTACATTTCAAAGGGCTGTACTAGGAATCTTCTCAGATCTGATTCATGATTGTGTAGAGGTATACATGGACGATTTCACAGTCTATGGTAATACATTTGAAGAAGCTTTGGCAAATTTGGAAAAAGTACTGGTAAGATCTAAGGAAACAAATCTTTCTTTAAGTCATGAAAAGTGTTTTATGATGTTTACTGAAGGGATTGTTTTAGGACATCATATTTCAGGAGATGGAATCAAAGTTGATAGATCTAAAGTAGAAGTCATCTCTAAGTTACCTGTTCCAAATTGCCAAAGAGATGTTAGAAGTTTTCTTGGGTTTACTGGTTATTACAGAAGATTTATTGAGAACTTCACTAAGATAGCATCCCCTCTTTTCAAATTACTCACTAAAGATTGTGAATTTAAGTGGGATCCTGAATGTCAATCTTCCTTTGAAGCTTTAAAGACTAGAATATCTTAAGCACCCATTTTAAGGGGTCCAAATTGGAAACTCCCTTTCCACATTTCTACTGATGCTTCAGATACAGCTTTAGGAGCTGTTTTGGGACAAAAGGATTTGATCCCTTATGCCATTTATTACACGAGTAAGAATTTGACTCCTACTGAGTTAAATTATACTGTTACTGAAAAGGAGTTTCTAGCCGTTGTTCATGCTATAAACAAGTTTAGACACTATATAACCGGCTATGAAACATTTGTCCACACTGATCACTCTGCCATTAGATACCTCATGAACAAACCAGTCACTAATGGTAGAGTTACAAGATGGCTTTTGCTTTTACAAGAATTCAACATAATTGTGTTAGATCGACCAGGTAAACAGAACACAGTAGCTGACTTCTTGTCTAGAATCCAAAACACTAATGAGGACTCTCCGGTAGAGGATAAATTTCCAGATGAGTATTTGTTTGCAGTAACTACCAAAACCCCTTGGTATGCTGATATTGCTAATTATTTAGTTACTGGAAAATTACCTTTACATTTATTTCCTAATGAGAAAAGGAAAATCATTCAGGATAGTTCACTTTATTCTTGGATTTCTAATGAATTGTTCAGAACAGGGCCAGATTTGATGATCAGAAGATGTGTACGAGAGGATGAGATGCCTGACATCCTTAAGGCATGTCATGACGAACCTTGTGGCGGACATTTTTCTGATAAGAGGACTGCCTATAAAATCCTTTCATCAGGATATTATTGGCCTTCCCTCTTTAAGGATGCAAAGCAATATGTTAAAAGGTGTGACAGTTGTCAAAGAACTGGGAGACCAACTCTTTCAAATGAAATGCCACTACAGCCACAGGTATGCATCGAACCTTTCGAGAAATGGGCTCTAGATTTTGTTGGACCAATTAATCCGCCATCCAAGCAAAATAGATATATACTGGTTTGTACTGATTATGTTACCAACTGGGTAGAAGCTATAGCATTAACTTCTGCTACTGAAAATTCAGTTGTTCAATTTCTTTTCAAGGATATTTTCACTCGTTTTGGTGTCCCAAGAGAAATTGTAACAGATCAGGGAAGCCAGTTTACATCAAGGATGGTGGAAAAGCTGATGGAGGAATATAAGATTAAGCATAGAACATCTACTCCATACCATCCGCAAGTGAATGGTCAAGTAGAATCTACAAATAAAGTTCTTGAAAGCATCATCACAAAGACTGTTCATCTTTATAGAAGAGATTGGGCAGAAAGGCTTCCTGAAGCCTTATGGGCCTATAGAACTACATGGAGGAACACTACAGGACATTCTCCCTATGAACTTGTTTATGGGAAGGAAGTCCTGTTCCCCATTGAGTTCCAAATCAAGACCTTCAAGACAGCAGTTCAATTGGGGATGAGCTTATCAGAAGCCCAGAAGCACAGAATGGACCAATTAAATGAACTAGATGAAATGAGACAAGATGCAATTCTAAGAACCGATCTAGTTCAGCACCAAAGAAGCAAATGGCATGATCGACATATCAAAGAAAAGAAGTTTCAAAAGGGTGATTGGACACTCTTGTTTGATTCAAAATTTAAGGACTTCAAAGGAAAATTGCAAACTCATTGGCTTGGGCCATATGAGATTGATGAAGTCTTTAATAATGGAGCAGTTAGAGTGAGGACTATTGATGAACTTCAAACTCCCTTTATTGTGAATGGCCACCGGTTAAAAGTCTACCACAAGCCACTCTCAAAAGAGGAGTTTGTTAAGTTATTCCAAGGCGATTCTGAAATGAGGCTGGTGGAGAAGAATTCTTCTCCTCCATCAGCCTAATCTCTGTTTCTTTCAATTTCAATAAAAAAAAAAAAAAAAAAAAAAAAGGGAAAAAAATAGAAAAAAAAAAAAAGAAGAAAAAAGAAAAAAAAAAGAGGAAAAAATGAATAAATGCATGAGCCTGAAAACCAATCTCTGATTGGCAGTCTCATGCAGAAAACATAAGGTGAAAATCAGGGTCACCTGACACCTAATGTTTTCCAAAATAAAAAATAAAAAAAATCTCTCTCTCTTTCATTTCCATTTCATTTATTTCATCTCACCATTTTCTTCCATCTTACCATCTTCACTTCACCTCACTGCTTTCCACTCACTCATTCATTCCTTCATTCCATTTCAATTCATTAATAAAGTTTTTTTTTAGGCAACTAAAGTATTTTATGCAGCTGGAAGACTTCATTACAGTTTCTGCAGCCATTTGACAATCCTGCAGCCGATTAGCTTTCCTGCAGCCTTCTGTACCTGCACAAGAAACACAGTTTGTCTGAAGAAAATATTCACAGTTCCAAATCATCGAAGACAAGGAGGAAAGGTCATGTGCTAGCAATAAAGTTTACAAAAGGTTAGTAAATCATCAGAAGCCAAATCAAAAGTGATCCGAGGTATGTTCAAAACTCTAAACCTATGGTTATTTCATTATGCGGAATTTTCTGGGTTATGTCTTGTTGGCCACTAAACGTAATGATTACCCATTTTATTTTTCCCATGCGACTACAAATCTCCGAATCCTCCACGTCTACCAGCTCATAATAACCACGATTTTTGAAATTACATATGGCTGTTTCGGTCATTAAGGTCCTATACCCTAATGATGTAACCTACCGCATTACGTCTCTCAGTTCTCGTCCCGCAGCCATGTGTCATTCCACAGCCGAAATTGGAGAATGTAGCTGTTCCGTTCATCATTTCAAAACCCTCTATGCTCATAACACCCTATTCCTCGCCATCATCTCCCTTATTTCGTTTTCACTCACTACGATTACCTCCATATACCATCCTTTGTTTTCCCTCTGCCGTATAGCCCGTAAACCTGTGATACAGTCGTATTACGACTGTTAGTCACTGTTTTCACTGTGTCCACGCTAATTCCACCGCTTAACTCTAAATTCAAGCCATGAATTCCCGGTGTCTGAGGCTGTTGATGCACCGTATACCCTCTGTTCCACGAAGTCTGAACAGGAACCGAGGAGTTACTGTGTGAAATTACGGAGTTACTATGTAAGGTCACCATCAAATTTGTGTTTAAACAGAGCTGAGGAGTCGATGGGAAAGCTTTTGAGGGCTGAACCCGAAGGTTCGAAATTCTTGGAGGCATATCCTCAGGTTGAGGTGGCACTACAAAGAGCCAATTGGTTACAATGTATCAGAAAGTTTAAGGGCTACCATAAAGAAGTAACCAAAGCCTTTGCAAGATCATTTAAGGATAAAGACAGTCAGGCAATTGTGGGTGATTTAACAATTACAGTCAGCGAAGGAAGCATAGCAAGGGCTACCTCTCTTCCACAAACCGGTGAACGTTGGTTCAAAAACCGGGCAGTCCAGGATCAACAATGGAAGTGGATTTTTAAAAACCCAGGTATGGACACAAGTGTTTTCACCAAAGGAATTCCAATTTCCCATGTTAAAGAAGAATGGAAAATTCTATTGTTATTAGTACAAAAGTTTTTCACCTGTGAAGGGAGATTTGGAGTGTTGTATGTCTATCATGGTAAAATTATGCTGCAGTTTCAAGGAGAACATGATATAAACCTTCCTTATTTCCTATTTCAAAGCCTTAGGAAAATGTGTTCCATGGCTCAACGAAATCCACGAAATGTAGAAGCTTACCTCTGTCACCATGGTCTTGTAAAATTATTGATAGAAGAACAGTTAAAAGAAAAACAAGACACATGGGAAAAATTCCTTGTAAGGAATCATTTTGCAGAGCCTGGAGAGTCTTCTATACCTAGAAAAAGCAGAAGGAAGAGAAAAGAAAGTATCTCTGAGACCGATATCTTAGAAGAACAAACTGTGGCAGAAATAGAAGTCCATCATCCTGAACCTGAGATTGAACCCACTGAAGACAGTGCTCAAGAGGTCATCTCAGAAACCCTCGCTGAACTTGCCAAGGAAGCTGCCAAAAAGAAAAGAGAGGACAAAAAGAAACAAAAACAAGATAAGGGGAAATCCATAATCCGAGAAACTGACCAGACCCCAGAGCATTCTAGTGGTGAAGAAAGAGATAACCAGCCTTTAGCATAAAGGGTAGCTAAACTCCATGAGAAAACTGCCCTCTCTGAGGAAGTAAAAGTTCAAAAACCAAAGGAAAAGGCACAAAAAGAAACACAGAGTGCTGCCACTGTAAGAAGGAGTAGTAGATTGCAGAATAAAAGGAAAGCCACGAGGACACTCTTCGTTGATCTCAGCACACCTGAGAAGGGTGCTACACAAGCAGACCTTGAGGATAGTCCATCACGTGAGGCAGCTACTCCTTCAAGAGCTGACAGTCCATTTCAGCCGGAGTTTGAAACTGAAACTGAGCATGAATATAGTCCAAGGAGGTCACCAATTGTTGACCCAATTCAACAAGAGGTGTACAACTATTATGAGACATTGGAGCAAAACACTGCTAGCCCAAGTAATGTCATACCTCATGAGCAGCAAATAGATTTACTTAAACAAGAAATCTATGAACTTGAAGTGTTGAACCGTCACATTAAACAGAGAAATGAAGAAATGAAGCAGCAAGCTGATATTGCCAAGGCAATCCAAGATAATACCTATCTTCACATGAGCATGTGGCAGAAGAAACACAGCAGACTGAAGAAGAGATGCAGAAGGCTGAACAGAGCCTTAATTAACTTGAAATTCAGATGCATGTTCAAGAGGCCAAAGGTTAATGTTTCTACACAAAGGAAGAGAAGGAGGTTGGATGTCCTAGCTGAGGCATCCCAGCAGATGGATTGAATTGTGTTTTCATTGCATGAGGACATGCAATACCCTCGGAGTGGGGGTATGTAGAACCTCTATTCGACACCTATTTGTCTACCATTTTCCTCAACTTTTCCTTATCTTTCCTTCACTTTTGCCTCATTTTCACCATAAAACCTCTCAGATCATTACATTCAGTGTCAATAAGCATGATCAAGCAAGTTCTGCTAATGGATGACTATTTGTTTAGTTTTTGACTTACTTGCAGGAATCCCGCAGCTATCTGATGATCCCGCAGCTATCTGAAGATCCTGCAGCCTTTTTGTTAAACACTATGTTCCATGTGTCGATTTGCTAGACGAGCCACATGGGCACTCAGGTATCAGTGTGCTCGAGGTTCCTGTCCCTTTGTTCCAGCCATCCACGTCATTTTTACCCATGGTCAAAGCTGGTTAAGCCATGGTCAACTCAAGGTGGTTTAAACGGTGTTTGAAAGCTGTTTGGTCACGTCACCTTAAATGGTGATTTGTCCATGTTCTACAGATGGCAGGGGACGCAATCCAACATAGGATTTATTATCCATGACGACAGAACCACTAAACTCGTCCACGCAGCCGTGATGTGTCAAAGGACCTTTAATACGCATACTGTTTTATTGTTTTTCTGTTAACTAGCTGTACGAGTAGGCTATCTTAGAAACTCCTATAAATTGATGCGTCTGCGTACGCTCAAGAAACTTTTGGATTAGTTGTAATTTGCTGCACTTGTGTTGAATTTAGAAGCTTTTGTGAACTCTGTTTTCTAGTGCTATTCCAGCACTCTGTTTTGTAAACTTTTTGCAAATGGAGAAATCAATATAGCACTGTTTTGAAGTTTCCAGATCTTTGAGTTCTCTTGTGGCTGAATGAACAGAGGGCCCCTGCTCATCTCAGCCTTTGTAAAGTATTTCATGTGCAGCATTTCATTATTTTCTTATTTATTTCCTTAAGCATGTATAGTTTCATTTACTTGTTTTCCTTTCTTTTCAGCTGATCAGTGTTATTTCTTTGCAGGTTTCTTTTAGCCCGGGATTTATTTTTATATGTGTTGTGTTTGCTTTACAGCTAATGGTATTTGAAGTTGACAATTCAAGTGCTGCCTTTGTCTTTATAGTTATTTTTTAATCTTATTTCTCAAAGAGCTGTTAACATACATGAATGATCTTCATCATAAATTATTATCTTTTAAGATCAAAATATCACTAAATTGCAGCTTGTTTGGGTACTTTTTGCACTGTTCTTAAGCTACTTTCTTTCCGTGCTTTACACAGTACATGTGCTTTGAAGCATCGAGTTAGAAAGAGTAAATCATTACCACTAGTCTTTAGAGTAAAAGTTTTGATTTTAAAGTGCTTCCTAGACTATTTCCTCACTACTTTCTAATCATGCTTTCCATAGTACATATGGCTGAAGTAGAGAATTAGAAATAGCAAATTATTATCATTAGTCTTTCAAGCATATTTTTCTCACTTTTATAAATTCCACTTAAGCTACTTTCTTTCTGTGCTTTACACAATACATGTGCTTTGAAGCATCGAGTTAGAGAGAGATAATCTTTATTCTTGGGTTTTAAAAGTGATTCTCTTTTCTTTTATTAGCAGCAACTTGAACGGTGTCTAGTGCCATTGGTAGTGGTCATTTGCTTTCAAGTTTATTTCAAGTCATTTCAATTCATTTATTCTTTCCAAGCATTTCCTTTCAAGCAATTAGTTAGAGATCACTCCACACACACTTCCACTCATTTAGAATTCACTCTACACACACACCATCACTCACTTGTTTATAAATTCTCACTCCATCTTAGGAACATAATTAACCACAACAACACCCCCCAACGATAAGAAAAACTCTAAGAGGTTACTTAAGTACATATAGTACACCCTCACTTCATCAGCTTACGAGCCCCGGGTTGACAATAAATACTAGCAATTTAGATAACACTAAATTGACTAAACAGGTACACCTTCTAGAAAGACACTTTGATTACATCCAATATCAACACATTTCTAAAAATTTAAATACATTGACAGATGCTTTAGCTAATCATATTTTAGATAGACATTTGCGACACATATAAATAATTTCAATACACATCACATCAATTTAAATCGATAATAGAAATGTATGAAACACTGTAGTTATATAAAATGTTTGGTTTTACAAAAATTGTACCTGAGACACACGGCCACACAACCTATCATATTGTTGGCTTGATGAGCCCTGACCTAGGTTCAACGTTAGTCAACCAAGCAAATCCCTACACTACTAACCCTTTTGGCATCAGCCTGTGGAGCGCGAACAGAAGTCTCACCTGAAGCAGTATGGGGGGATGCAGGAACCAAGTTTCCGCACCCTGAGATGGTCGCAATGTCAATCTATACTTCCTAATCCTACCTTCGTGCAGATCAATAAGCTTTTAGGGCTTATCGATGTTCCTTCTCTTCTATCCTTCAGTACCTTTGCGAAGGTACCCAAATAATCTTCACACACCCCTAACCTGAGGTCCAGGCACTTATGCGCCTCTGTGGGTACATTACTATATAAGTTCCCAAGTTATCTTTAAGTGTTATCTAATCTACCATGCATTTACAGTTATCTTCACGTAATCCTATATTATTGCTCACATTCAATTAATAGATATAATCGAATACATTTGTGCATTAAATAAGCATTACCCATCCTAACTCTCTAATAACCCCTAGCAAACCTCAATCCAAGATAAGCCCTAAAACCCTATGCAAATGGATATAACCAGGAATTATAGCTCGAAGGTAGAAACGATAATCAATATAACCAACACGGTTCCTAAAATGAACATGAAGACTAAAACTATAGAATTCGTGAACCAATATGAGTCCACTCTGAAAGAGGAAACTAAAGATGGGACTGCACAGAATTATTCATTTCCATCTCAACGCTAGCCTTATTTAAACCTCATTGAGTTCTGACTTATTTCACTCATGGATCTAATCCTGATGATGAACCATGGAGGTTGGTTTGAAATGCTGATTCCAATCAAACATAAATGTGATGACTCTGGAAGACAATACTACAAAGAATATAGATCGCAAAAGCCTCAAATCAATAAGCATTATAATGTAAACCCAAATTGTATCATAATATAATAAGATGCATTAAATTTTAATGAGACAAAATACACAATGATTTGCAGAATACTTCTCGTTATTGATATCTCAGGTTCAATACAAACTCTATCCACCTTGCGCATATAGATGTAGGGGTCCGCGCACTTAGCTATGGACTTCCACCCTAGGCCTCTGCGCACTCAGCTGCAAAGCCTCTACCTAAGACCCGAGAACACTTAGAAATATTACCCAAAATGCTTCTTTCCACTACTACTATTCCCCGCTTAGACTCTTCTAAGACTCCCTTTTTATACAATCCCATGGTTCGTGGACCATGGGTAGATCTTTACAGCCGACATGAGACTTTACAAAATAAGGGCAGATAACCCTTTAACATCTTTGCGCTCCATGACCACAAAATGCTGATAATTTACATATTTATTACAAAATTTGGGCCTTCTGCCCCAAAACATGGGATTTTAACCCCAAAACTGGATGTTGGGGGAACCCGTTCCCAATAGGCCCCCAACACAAACATGGTGACTCATCGTCAAGTCACTCTATGGGTTCAAATATCTTAGTGCGAAGACCCACAAGCTCGACCTTTATGACTGCTACCTCGGCGGTGCACTGCGTGATCGCCTACTTTATTTCCTCTTCCAACTGCTCTGTTGTTGGCCCTGCACTGTTAGCCTGAAGCTTCTACTAAGTCTCCCACAGACTAGCCAACTTGCCTTCAATGGAGGTCGTGATCAAGTATGCCTTGTCCAACCAAGGCTTCAAGTGCGCCTTCAACAATGCCTCTTTGTGCTGAGCTACATCTACCTGCTCCTTCAAAGCCTTGGCCTCCTACAGCTTTACGGGTCTCTATGTGAGGGAAACAGTACGCGCTGTCCCTTTTACCTCATCGTAGTGCCACTGTAGCTCTTGTTCCTCTATTTCTAACCTCTGCACAGTACGGTCTTCTTGTAGGATGGTTAGCACTTCGAACGACTATTTGAAAAGCATTGTGCAGTCCACCACTACACTTTCTACTACTGCTTTTGCCTCTGTTATAGCAGTCGCAGGTTGCTCCTTGACTTCCGGCGAAGTCGAAGGCTGGGCCCTTAGCTACAATTCTGCAATTTAGAGGTTTAGCTCCAGTTGAACCTTTACTGAATCTGTGTGGGCTTCACGCACCCCCATAATGAGTTTGCGAATGTGCACATCTACCAGCTCATATGCAGGAATGGCCAACTCTGGGAGCATTCGGCATGCTTCCTCCATGATCTGGACTATGCGCTTGTTCTTATTGGTCACAATGTTTGCAGTGGCGATGGTAGAATCTTGCTGTACGGAAATCTGAGCATTGTTAATGTTCTACTTGTTGATCACCTGCAAAGCGCACTGTTCGTGGACCCTAAGTTCCGCAATCACCCCATCCTGTAGTAGGTGGAGCACCTCGCTAGGAAGCTCTGCCAAGTTCATCCCTACTCCCTTGAATGCGCTAACATCGGGCCTGTCAGGTTCGATCTTTGTTGTCAGTGCTCTATCTAGCAGTACTATGGCTCGAGATTCCTTCTCACGTAGCATCCCAGCAGCTTTTGAAGTGCCAATGGCCAAACTGGTGGATGTCACGCCGGCCTGTGATGCCCGAATTCGTAGCTCTCACAGATTCACCTGAATGGTCCCTAACACCTACTGTTGTTGCTACTCAAACTGCTATAGTAGTTCCATAGTGGCATACCTCATCGTATCTCCAATGTGGTTCAAATACCCCTCTCTTAGGGTGATCGGGTCCATGGACATCTTGCTAGCCTTGGACTTCTTACGCAACCCTACCTTTTCTTGTCCCCTTGGATGCTTGATACAGAACAGAGGCGTCTGTGGGTCTGCTCCTCCCTACTCTATATGATCGTCCTCTTCTTCCTCTTCTTCTGGGGAGGGTGACTTCTCTTTGTGTAGCCACGCCCCTCTCCTCCTGTTTGTCTACCTGTCTCTTGTGTGGTAGCGCGGTCTTCGTTAGCCTTATCCTCAACCTCCTTTCTCCTTTTCTCAGCCAGATGATCCATATTGAGCTTGGCTTCATCCTTCTTCCGCTACATGACTGTCTTGTTGAATCCCACCGTTAAGTCCGAGGCAGTGTGCCATTCTTTCGGCCAGATGTCAATAACCACTTGAATCGCATCATCCATCACCAAGTAGGGAAATTCATTCCACTTCTTCTTGGGGTCCTTCTATGCCCTTATGGATACATGGTGGAATCAACCTTAAATTCTGTGTACGATTGCAATTTATCAAAGATAGTAGGCGACAACCATGGCTTGCAGTTGATGGCCATGTGCACATTCATCTCCATCAAGATCCAAAATATCTTGTTGTCCTTGATCCGCTGAGGATCCTTAGTCACCCATAGAGAAGTGTACTTTGCGGCCTCAGGCAGGTCTAGCGTGACTGAGGGAAATTGGTTGTCTTTAGGTAGCTTCTAGGCTACTAGCACGATGGACAGCAAGAGCCACGCATAGTGGAAGGTCTTGCTGAGATCCTGCGACTCACAGCAGTTAACGAGGAACTTACCACAGAGGTAGCGCGCCCAATTAAACTGAACCTGCTCCACGCATTGGGCCACTAGAGCTACGATGGTCACTGGTACTTCATTGGAGCAACACTTCTGAATGACCTTCCCTGCCAATATTTGTGTGGCCACTTTGATCGTAGGGTCGGAAATACTTGTAATCACATAGTCATGCAACTTCTTTACTAATCTTAACTTCTTCTTCATGGCCTTTGTGAGGGCTAGCTTGCCTGCCTTTCCACCAAACATCATAGCCGAATTCTACCCTAAGTATGACAGCCTCGTGATCCTATGGATTAGTCAATCAGTGATGGGCATTGGCTCCTCTAGCCACAGACACCCATCATGTACCAAGCACAATAGTTACTTGATTACCAGAAAGGTAATGGGTGTACGATTGTAGTGCAACACCCATAGCAGGTTGAGCAGGCCTACCTTATCCACTCCTTTGAGCTATTTCTGGCATTCCAATGCAATCATCCTGGTGGTCTTATGGAGGACATGGTGCATCGGCTGGTCTATCGCCAAGTGAGGGAATCACTCAGTGTCAGCTAAGTTCCAGTCCTCCAATTTCAACATTGGAATCTGCCCCAAGCACGGTCCTTCAAAAACAATCTTGTCTGGTAGCAGAGGTGAGTATAAGGTGACCTTGCTCTCGTCCATGTCCTTACGCACCTTGGCCTTGCCCCTACGCAGAGGGATGTACTCAGGCAATTTAGTAATGGGGTTAGACCCCTCAACTTCAATGTCCTCTGTTTCTATCTCAAGATCCTCATTATCCATTGGGATATCTTCAATTTCTTCCTCCTACTACTGTAGGTTAATGGTTTTTTCCTTTTCTTGAGTGGTGGGCTTGTCCTTCAGCAAGTTTCTCCTGAGTGATGTGCACACTGGTGGTGTCATGGCTTTCTTTCCTTTCACACCTTTCACACCTTCTAGGGTCTGGGTAGGCCTTGGTCTAGGCAACTGTAGCGACTTGGGTATCTCTGCAACCTTCGGATTAGTTCCCTCTGCTTCCATAGCAACCTCTAGCATAACCCATTCGGCTGTCGTTGCTTCCCTAATATCTACGGTTTTTGCCGATGTCGACATGACGCTATTCAACATTTCTTATGTCTCCTTTGGCAATTGCTCAAATGCCGAACTCACTATTAGAGCTTCAAAGAATTCAGGGTTCATACGTGTCTGAGAGCTCAACAACTCAATGCTCAAAATGCCAAGTGTTCTTCGTTAGGCAACCACATGTAATTTATAGGCCATTTTGACTTCAAATTGGACTGTTCCCCCCAAAATTAGTTCATTAATGTCAGATTGGTGGTATATTTTCAAGGATCTTGCCCATAAATTTCGTCTTACGTTCCGCCCCCTGCTCCATTTGGCCGCTTTTTCATTGTCAAATCATGAACAATGACTTTAACAGTCACTTTCCGGCTGACCTGCACAGTCTTATCCCAGGTAGTGTAGCCTTTTTCATGCTTGTGTGATCTCTGTGACATCTCCTCATTCCGTGTAGTTTCTTCATCGCACAGTTCCCCAACCTGGGCAGTGTAGTTTATAGTCCCGTGCCTCCTTTCAGCTGCCTGGAGCGCTAAGACTATGCTTCCTTCATATAGTCACCTAGCCGAATCACCAGTGTATGGCTTCAATCGACTACCATTCACCTTTCTTGGAAGGGTTCCCCATTTAACTTAACCAACTGAACTGCTCCACCATCAGTAATATCTTTGATGACATAGGGCCCTAGCCAGTGCATCCTAAATTTCCTTGGAAATTTATCAAACTTGCTGTCATATAGAAAAACCAGATCATTTACCTTGAAGGTATTTAGTCTAAAGTGTCAATCATGCCATTCCTTTTCGAGCTCCTTTTGAAATTGTTGATGAAATTCAGCTAGAAATCGGTCCTCCGCAAGCTCTACTAGCTGTGCGAGCCTCTCTTCCAAGGCTCGACGGTTTGCCATTCCTATGAGTGCCACTATGCATAGAATAGGTACAATCTATTCCATTGGCATCACATCTTCTATGCCATACACAATTCTAAAAGGCGTTTTCCTAGTCAAATTCTTCCAAGTCATTCTGTAGGCCCATAGCACTATCAGTATGCACACATCCTGGTCACTTCTCTGAGCATTGCAGACCTTTTTAAGTGCATTCTCTAGTATTTTATTGAATGCTTCCATCATCCCATTGGCCTGTGGGTCATAAGGCATGCTCTTTTGATGATACACCTAAAATTATTCCGCCAACGCGCAGATTGTTTCATTAAGGAAGTGTGTATCGTGACCGATCATCAAGATCTTTGGAAAACCAAATCTTGTCAATATGTATTCAAAATGAAACTTCACTATTGTCATGCCAGTACAGTCCTTCACAGGCTGAACCTCTGCCCACCCGGTCAAGTACTCTGTCATGGTGATGATGTACCGCACACCCGTTTTCTTTCTCGGATCCTGAATTGGTCCCACAAAGTCAATCGCCCATTTCTCGAATAGTTGTAAAGTCACTTGCAGTATCAATGATAGTTCATTCCTTTGTAGTGGCCTGCCAGTCCTTTGACATGTGTCACAGGCCCTACAATATGCTTTCGTGTCCTTATGTAGGGTTGGCCACTAGAATCCAGCACGCAAAACCTTTTGCGATGTTGCTTTTCTTGCATAATGTCCTCCTACAGCTCCTCCATGAGCCTCCACGAGGATGCTGCTTCACTCAAATTCGAGTACATAGAATCACAATATTTCGTCTGACCCCATTTTGTACAAATGTCCTGCAATGACAGAGAAGTCTGTTGTGTGCACTACTAACTCCTTCTTCTGCTGGCTTGTATAACCTTCTAGAGCAGTCCCCGTTGTCAGGAATTGTATGATATCTTCAAAGTGACTGTGGGCGATGCATACCGCAAAGATTTATGCATCAGGTAGTCCTTCCTCCAAATTAGTGGGCTCCTCTCCCGTTTCGATGCACGACAAATGATCTGGTCCCACGTTCAATTGTATAGGCTTCACAATAACTTCAAAATCACACTACTGGAATAATAAAAACCACCTGCAGATCTTCCCCCCCAACACATGCTTATTAACCAGGTATTTTAACGTAGAATGATCCGTATACATCTTAAAATGTCCACCTAGCAAATAGTGCCTAAACTTTTGGAGCATGTATACCATGGTTAGTCCTTCACGCTCTATAGTGGAATAGTTCTTCTCAGCCTTGGACAACTTCCTGCTGGCGAATTTTATAGGATGGTCCAATTCCCCCTCACCCGCCTGTGTCAGCACAGCCCCCAATGTGATACATGAGGCGTCCATATATGCATGAAATTCCTTCTTCCAATCTGGAAAGACTAGGATTGGCGTGGTGACCATTTTCTCTTACAGCATGTCCAAGCTCTTCTAGCGTTCATCACTCCAACAGAACGTAGCATCCCTTTTCAAAAACTTCTCCATGGGTGCAGTGATTTGGGCATAGCTCTTGATGAACTTCCTATATTATTCAATATGCCCTAGGGTTGTGCGTAGCTATCTCACATTCATTGGCACCTCCAAGTTGATTATCACCATGATCTTCGTGGGTTCTACCATCAATCCCTGTCTACACACCACATGCCCTAGAAGGATACCAAAAGGGACACAAAACAAAAAATTCTTCAGATTGAGCATGATCTGGTATCTTTAACACGGATCTAACATTAAGCGCAACCTTTCCACATGACGCTTCACCAATCCAAACATTGTCCAATCGTCAAAGTACACCTCCAGGAACTTATGAATGAATTCTTTGAATGCCACAATGACTACATGCGAAAATATTTCTGGCGCATTCTTCAGCCCAAAAGGCATTACAGTATACTGAAAACATCCCCACTTCATCAAAAAGGTCATCTTTCTTCTATCTTCAGGTGCGATTTTGATCTGATGATACCTAGAGAACCCATTAGTGAAAGAGTATGCTTCTTGGCTGCCTACATTATCCAAGACTTCATCAGTGAATGGGGTCGGGAAGGGGTCATGCATGCAAGCATCATTCAGCTTCTAGAGATCCACGCATATCCTTATTTCTTCTTTCTATTTCTTTTCCTAAACCACTATTGGGCTTACCCAATTGGATTCTTCTACTGGTTCAATAATTCATGCCGTGAGCATCTTATCCAACTCAGTGCGAACCCTTTCCTTATACTTAGGATTAAGGTGGTAAGGTCTTTGTTTTACAGGCTTCGCGTCCGATTTCAGGGTGATCTTCATGACACCTAGGTCTCCTATTATCCATTTTAGATCAGAAAACTTTATGGGGAACAAATCTTGATATTCGTAGAGGAGCTCAGCAACCTTGTCTACTGTTGCATCATCCCAATAGTCCCCAATATTTGCAAATTTTGGTTCTGCCTCTATGCCAATGTTGACCTGCCTGGTTTTCAGTGGCACGGTTATGTTAGGATCCTCTATCTATAGACCTTCAACCTCATGGTGATCTTCTGTTTCCGAAATATTAACTTTTCGAGGATCCTCACCTTCTTCTTCAATGGTCACGTTATAGCATTCCAGTGCATGGCTTAGTTGTGTTATCCAATCAGGTTGGATCAGGTCCAAAGGATCTTACGGTATCTTAAAGATCGCTAATTTAACCTCTTGTAGCGCTGCGTCAATATAGTCAAACCCATCCTCAAAGTTGAACATCATTAAAAATCCTTGGCATAGGATGTCCCATTCTTCAGTGCCATGGTGAAGGTTGGTTTCCAAATACCAATTCATTGGTATGAAACCCAGGGTATGACAAAATAGATGTGCCCATTCAGGCTGGGGCTCCGTGCCATAAGCCTTATTCCATTTAGCTAGGTGATTGCATAGGTCATCTCTTCCATCATACTTATCCATCATCCGAACTTTTGGCTGCCCAAAACGTATTCTCATCATCCTCCTATAGTCGTGCCAATCACTGAAACTATCCTTATGCGTACCACACCATCTTGTAGGAATAGCACGCAGTACCTAGTCCAAGGCCTAGAAGAGATGTTTCTTCAGTACTTCTCTTTCAAATTCATCCAAAAAGAAATCAACATTAGCTAGCCCATCATAATGAGGTAGACCCCTGAATTTGGATGACATGCAGCGCAATGACTTGGTCATCATATTACAACGTAGCGTCGAAACTTCATGCAGCCAGTTCTGCCAATGCTCCAATTCTTCATCTGAATCTGATGTGAAAGAGATTTTGCAATCCCATGCAATGCATCCATCTGCTGTCAGATTCACCCAATCCTGGTCTCGCGTTGTTATCTTGTAAATATGGTCCAGATTGTCATCACTTTCATAATCTCAAACTGGTTTTGTATAGCGTAGTCCCTACATGGTATCCAGTGGCACCACTACGCTGAGTGACATGTTTTCAAATATCATCTTCCGCTTCTTCTAGTTGATTAACCTATTCATGTCAGTGGCCCAATCGATTCGAAGGAGCGCAGGGTAGGGATTGCTATCATCCACAATCTCTATTACCTAAAACTCCCTCGGTGCACTTGCACCCACAATGTCAATTGTGAGCCCTTGTAGCCTCCCCATTGGGATAATTTTCTGTTGATTTTCCATTCTTAACTATATGAGAGACCACTGGAGTGCAAGTCTCCCCATTATTTCCCAGGTCTGTTTTGATAAAACATTCACGTCGGACCCTAGATCTAGGATAACATTGTCCATCTCATATTCCCCTATCTGCGCAGTGAGTCCCATCTCCCGCCCAGTCCTTGCCTTGTGCTTGCCAAGCTTCCTGACCACACGTGGTTCACCAATAGCACCATCCTTACCAGCGCACCAATTGATCAGTTCCTGCAAGCCCTTCACAACCTTACTATCATGGAGCAGCTTCATGCAGGTCTCTAAGAACGTGGTAATCATGGATGGGTCCATTTCTTCAACTGGTTTCTCCTAACTTCTATAGGTAAAGGCCTCAATGAATCTTTTCTTTTCTTCCATAAATGTTTCTTTTGTGCTCTCCAAATCAAACCCAGTCTCCTTTTTTGGTGCTTTGCAAACCCATTCACCTTCTGCAGGTTGCTTCCCTTTATCCTCCCCAGTCGTGGTTCCACTTCGAAGCATAATGTTTACCTTAGGGTCTTCCTCGTGAGTCTCAACCCTCATCATCTGGAGTTTCTACGTCGGTTGCAGAGGCTGCACCCCCTTTTCATGAATCTTAACCAACATTAGGCAATCCTCAGTCGCATGGTGAAACTAAGTACAATAGCGGCATGACAATCATGTCGAATTCAAACAGTACCTCGTGTAGTGTCCTAGGCCTTTGCAATTGTAACAAATCAATTATCCTCGGCCTCTCCCAAGACCTCCTCCACCTCGGCCTTGGTCGCGGCCCTGATACTCACCTCGCGTTCCCCCAACACTTTGGTCTAGAGGCCACATTTCTATCTGCACTCTGTATGCAAGTGTCCTATCCATCATCAATTCGTAACTTTGACAATTGCACTCATCATGGCATACTGATTGATAGAAATTGTAGAACAATTGTTGTGGTGTTTGTACAAATTTCTATAGAAAATTAAAATTATTAGTCATATATTTCCCTGCTACCAAACATATAACACACCATAGTGCAGGCCCTGCACTTGGCCTTGCCATGGCTTCTGGTTGTAGAGGAATTGGTCCTCCTACTGCAACATATTTCGCAAAAACTGGGCAGTGATCTTTGTCATGCCCCTGACCCTTGCATTTTATGCACCATACTTCTTCGCGTGCATCTAGATGAGAAGTTCTATCCTTCTTCAAACTTTGCATTTCGAGACAAAGGTTTTGCAACTGTGCATGAATTTGTTGAACCCCCAGATTCAGATCTTTCATCAACGTTTCATGCAATCTCATTGCAATCTCCAAGGCTTCTTCCTGAGTCGTAATCTTTTGCTGTGACAATGCAACCCTTAGGTGATGTAGGAGCGAAGCCACGAACCATTCACGATGCTGCCCATCCATCAAATTCATATTATCTTCGCGGATTTTACACTTCAATCTCTGATCTAACTCCCAAGGGGTCTCACCTAGTTTCATCGCAATTTCCTTGAATCCCACAATCAACTGCGCTTTAGACTTAGGCCTACTGAATTCTTTATTCAGTGTGGTTTGGATCTCTACCAACGTGGGTGCCTAGTTATCACTAGAGTACTTGATGTACCAGGTTAGCATGTGATCCTGTGAAGCACTAACCAATTTCGCCTTCTTCATGTGATCATCCATGACGCCTTGAGCTTCCCATACAACCTTTATGACAAACCAAGATTGTTCTAGCTCCTCATTCCCTATGCCCTTGACTATCGGTAGTTTTACGGAGTTCGCCATATTGAACATTGGAGGTGGTGATGGTGTGGGTGATGGGGTGAGCGATGGAGGTGAGGATGGAGGTGGTTTGGATGGATATGATGTGGGTGGAGATGGTGTAGGTATTTGCAGAAACCCTTGTCTTATCAACTGACTAGCGCTCAGGGGAGAAATTTACGGTGTTCCTTCATCGTCACTTAAAGGAGGTCCAATCAGTGGGCTATACTCAGGACCTTTTCTTCCTCTGTCCCTGAAAGGCTTTCCACTTCGCATAGCTCCAAACATCAAGGTAATCGCATAACCCGCTATTCACACAAGAGAATCTTAATCCAAGTATTCAGTGATTTTAAATACTTACCTAGCGGTCCTTTGAAGAAGTGGTGTTCTACTTCATTGTAACTGACAGAGGTATCGACCACGAACTCTGTAAAAAATCCTCCTATGATACGATCGAGCCAATGGTCGACAGTGTTGGCGATCTTATCTTCAGAAGCTTCCAACCTCCTTACTAGATTCGGTGTCCAAACAATTAGCTTGTCAAGCCTCCACGTTCCTTGACTGTCTGCCAACTTCACGATCCACTTGTATAACTCAACCAGGAAGGAACAAAAGAAGATTTCGTGTATTTCTATGTATAGGTATCTATCCAACCACTGTTCTTTCATCAATCATGGATTCTTGTTTTATTGTGCCACAAATTCGAGGATATTTCTATACAACCAGGTTTCAATTTCTTTCTTAGTTGGATTCCAATGATAGACATCACACATCTCTCATGTAGATCTTGGTCCCAGCAACGGAACCACTTGTTGGCTTGATAGGCCCTAACCTAGGTTCAACATTAGTCAGCCAAGAAAATCCCTACACTATTGGCCCTTTCGGCATCAGCCCATGGAGCGCGGACTGAAGTCTCACCCAAAGCAGTATCGGGGGATGCAAGAACCAAGTTTCTACACCCTGAGATGGTCGTGATGTCGATCTATACTTCCTAATCCTGCCTTCGTGCAGATCGATAAGATTTTAGGGCTTATTGATGTTCCTTCTCTTCCGTCCTTCAGTACCTCCATGAAGGTACCCAACTTATCTTCGCGCAGCCCTAACATGAGTTCCAGGTACTTACGCACTTCTGTGGCTACGTTATTGTATAAGTTCACAAGTTATCTTTAAGTGTTATCTAATCTACCATGCATTTACGGTTATCTTCGTGTAATCCTATATTCTTTCTCACGTTTAATTAAGAAATATAATCAAATACATTCGCGCATTAAATAAGAACTATAATGTAAACCCAGATTGTATCATAATATAATCAGATGCATTAAACAGAGACAAAATACACAGTGATTTGTAGAATACTTCTCTTTATTGATATCTTAGGTTCAGTACATACTCTATCCACCCTGCTGTTATAGACATTTTTGTGCCTTACAGCATGGAGCATGAAATGTCAATAATCTGAGGGATCCAAAGTCCCTAAACATGTTGTTCCTACCCCTAGAGGAACAAGGTCAGCAAACCACAGCACTTCAGATCAGTTCTCCACTGAAAAACACTCAAAAACAGGTCAATTTTGGATCAAAGCAGCTGCTCCACTAAGCATCTGCACTGAATGTCAAAAGATCTATGGTGTACCTGCGCTGCATAGCAAGTGCAACAAAGGCTACCTGCGCTGGGCGTACTTTGACATGTGGAGGAATCTTTTCTCAATGTGCCAGTGCCCAGGAAGCTTCCAAAATGACACTTGGATCAGAAGATTCGCCTAATGATGAGTAAAGAGGTTCTTAAACTCCAAGTGGAAGGTAGAAACTCCGAGTGGACTCAAGGACTGAAGAACAACTAGAGTTGAAGAGGACAACAAGTCACACATCAAGCTGACTTATCTTCACTCCAAAACTCTATATAAGGATCTCATTCCATGGGATCTGGAGGCAGGGAATTTTGTGAAAAGAATTGTTGTTGGTTTACAGTTGTGAGTATTGGGTGATTGCTTGAGGGAGGTGAAGAGGAGATTTCTTTCCATCGGGAAGGTGATGCTGGATTGGACCTCTCACGGTTGTATCACCGCCTGAACCTTACTTCCTTATATTAATAAAGCATTTGAGGTTCTTCTATTCGCATGTGTTTCAATGGCGTATTGTCTTACTTGCGTATTTGATTTATGCTAATCCTTGAATCAATTATGAATGCATGCTTCTTGTAGTTTCCTTTTCTTGTCTTGTTCGCAGGATCTCGTGTAGCTGGGCCCGTGAGAAGACTTGGAGCTGGGAGCGAGCGGCAAATAGAGGAGATTGGATCGACCATTTGCGCAAGACATCGGTAAGTGGATCTCTTCCTTTCATCTCTTGCATGTCATAAAGAAGTAACTTTAGATAGCTTTGCTTCAGCTGTTGCTAAGGAACTATCACCCTTAGAGTGGGATAGGGTCATTCCGTGTTGGATACTTTTCCCCGCAACACCTGCGCACACAACTACAGGGGTCTGCGCACTTAGCTGCGGACTTCCACCCTAGGCCTCTGCGCACTCAGCTGCAGAGCCTCTACCTACGCTAAGACCCGAGAACACTTAGAACTTCTTACCCAAAACTCTTCTTTCCACTACTACTATTCCCCCCTTAGACTCTTCTAAGACTCCCTTTTTATACAATCTCATGGTCCACGGACCATGGGTAGATCTTTACAGCTGACATGAGACTTTACAAAACAAGGGCAGACAACCCTTTGACATCTTCATGCTCCGCGACCACAAAATGTGGAGACTTTACATCTTTATTACAAAATTTGGGCCTTCTTCCCCAAAACATGGGCTTTTAGCCCCAAAAGTGGCACTTCAGGGAACTCGTTCCCAACACATATCCAAAAGTATACATGAAAATATGGTTGTATGCCTCCTAGTAGACTAATCATAACGCTCATGATAACATGCCATTGTAGGAGATATCTTGTGCAGTAGCTGACCCATATATCCTAACACTCTAATAGTATGTCATTGTAATCACAGAGGAAGCTAGTCCACCATGGTCTTAGCTATACCATATGTTAACCCCTCCATACGACACTCCACCTCTGCGAGGGCATCAACTTTGTTGAGATCCTGTAGTACTTATCGTCCTACTGTAGCAACCTGTACTGGTGTTGGTGCCGATTGTGGGTCTCCTGCACATTGGAGATATGAGACACCAACAGGTTGGATGGGTCCAATATATAGATGTACAAATCAATAGTTTAGTCTCGGAAACATTAAAAAACACATTTTTTTTGTAAAACTCAAAAAAAAAAATGGTCAAGGTATCTTAACTATAGCACCCCATTTCTCTCCCTCCGAAATTGTGAGCGATGGGTCTCTGCAGAAATCTACCCTTGCGTATGGATAATCATATATCGTAATAAATTGCATGTATATGCATCTGAAGAAAATCGATGTGAATCTCATTGATAATAGACCTGCATGGTGGGACATGATATATATCCACCTCCTCATCTGTGGAACTCTTGGGTCAATGGGTTCGACTGAGATATGCTGAGGCCGTAACAATGGAATCCTATCTAGAGTGAAGGAGATCAATATTGATCGATAGCCAAAGTTATTTAGTCTCCTATTTTTTATTTAGTCAATTTTTCTTTCATATTTACTCCCGCACTCTAGTTGAAGACAGTTGGCTATATGCATTCTAGCGCATACTGCATATATGACCTATTGGCGAAATGTAGTGTAGAGATACCTGCTAATCTAGTGATAATGAACATGATTGTTCTTAGAGGAAATCGAACCACATCCTTTATGCTGATTTTCCCATCCTTGGTTGGCTGGGCTCGAGGTCTACAATGAGTGGTGACATAGTCCTTGATTGTTTTTCCTCCCCTTCTAAAGCATGTGAAAGAGACGGGGCATATAGACTAGTCAAGAAATATATGTCATCTACCTTTATCTTGAGAAGAAATTCTCCTAGTTTGAATGTCTACACTTGAACATCCCATGCACATACAAGATATTGAAGTAATTCCATATGTTGCCTCATTCTAGGAATCTAGAAGAATTTTAGCAATCCACAACCCCTTAGTGCTTGGATGGTAGCAGGATCATTGTATACATTCATATATTGTTCTTCATGTTCTCTTTCCCTCCATATCAGAGACATTTTGTAGCAATGGAGTCCTGAAACATCACAAAGAGACTTATTAGGATCAATTCCATGCAAACAACTTGATAAAATTTGAGAGAAACTAATGGAAAAAATTTGTGTTTTTCACCCAATGCACCCCCCTAAGGGAGGATAGTGCATTGTAGCTCTCCATCCAGTGTTAAGTGTCGAATATCAACACACCTTTCGACCTTCTGGGGGTGCACTAATATAGGGGCACAATATTTGTTCCCTAGGTCCTCCAAAAACCAAAAAAAGTACATGAAATGGTACATGGCACCATGAAAAGAAAGAGAAAGGCCTTAGCTCCTACCTGGAACTAACGATGCCTAAAATGATCCTACAGATTGACCACAATCAACTACAGAAGATCAGGGGTAAAAAGAAATCATAATTCCAATGTCAAAAGGTAAATATGAAATGGTAAAAATGAATTGTCATTTTTCCATTATTTCATTCATATTTAATGTTTTGACCTTGTTACAATTAAATTTGATCATGAAACAAGTATTTTTTAATCCTTTTGATGATGTTTTGAGTAGGTCGATAATTTTTTAATGAATTTTGTCATGTTGTGAATGGAATAGGATCATTTTTAGCAAGAGTAAATTTTTATCCTCATTAAGATTGTCAAAAATAAATAGGTACTGACCAGTAATGGTTGGGGAAATTGGCAAAATGGGATACTCCATTTGTTAATGGAAACAAGTCATTATTGAATATGACACTCTTCCACTTCATCTCTATGGTTGTTGGATTGGGAAATCTGCTTGTCTTTTCGTTTATCATACCTTTTCAAAGCCTCCGTTTTGGTTTTGGGTCAAAGTTGCCAACTCAATTTTAGTGTTGTCATTGTGTTCAAGAGAAGTCATTTAGTCGGTATTTGCTACAATACTCTTAAGCTTACATTTCATGTTTGTCATCCCTAATCTAGTTCTATATCAACACCATTTTGATCATTCTGTCCCAAATCATCATAGTTGTTTCATGTTATTGATGGGGGATACATCAAGACCCTCCTACGACGAGTTGCTTCTTGTCGACATCAGCTCATTATCCATGAAGTTGAATTAGAAACACCCCTTTGGTACCTTGGTACTTTCATACATCAATGTAAATATTCCTCACTCTTGGTGATGGGTTTACATCATTGGCCTTCGACCGAAAGCTTTTGTGTGGTCTCCGACATTAACTCATTCATTCACACCATATGAATTGTATTATTGTACCTTGATAGCCATTAACATCATCGATGATTTCTCTCGTGTCTATTAATGGATTACATCATGGGATGCTAATAAAATGTTGTCTACCATGGTGGACTTCAGCTCATTAATTCACATGGTTAGACTCGCACATTGGTTGGTCGTGTGAACAAGATAGAAGACCCCAGGTCTAGTTTCATCCATCCGGGTTGTGATTTCAGGATTAATACAAGATGACAATGTATGATGGCTATGATCATACAGAAAATCATCCATTCATGGGTCAACCATCATTCATTTGTGGAAATGTATTTTAGTCATTCTACGTGTAATGTTATCTTATGTGTTGAGTACTAAAGAAGGTATGTTTTTGATAATTATTTCAGCATCTTTTCATTAAAACTTACAAACCTTTTCCATCATGAACTCGGTAGATGATAAGGAATTGTAATAAAACCTGTAAGATTTATGTGCAAAATGAAAACACTGACAATTGTCATTTTCTTATGCAGGAAGAAGGAAAAATGAAAGACTACCATTCCAAAGGAAAGGACAAGGCCAGGTTAACCACTGTCCCTTTGACGGGGAACCGTATGCAAACAAGGAAAACTAAATCAAAGCGTATCAGCCCTAGAAAGGAAATGGAGATATCGGCTCGACGCAAGAAAGTAAAGAGATAACTGAGGACTAACAGTTCAGCGAATCCCTCAGGATCCTTTGACCCTGAGGGATCGCTTCTTTAACTATTTTTGCACCTAGACATCTCCGCCTTCACCATTATAAAAAGGGGCAGCACTGTTAGCCGGGGAGTCTATTATGTTTTTATGTAATTTCTCTTAAAGTTAAGACTTTGATCATCAACTCTCGATTGAGAAGTGATCCCCTGTAATTTTGTCTTCTGCATTAATACAAACTTGGTTGATATTTCATCTTCGATTCTGGAATAACTTCAAGCGGTGTACCCCTGGAGGCTAAGGGCTCGACCCTGGAGGAACATCTGATATGTTCTGTTAGTTTACATCACAAGATCTATTATGTTTGATTTATTGAGTAATATCATTTCTGAAGACAGAACCATTGTATTAAATTTGCAACGTATTACTGTTCCTTTAAGTGCTGATATAATATTGCTGGTCTTTATAGAATATTGTTGCTGTTCAATTACAGAGTATCTGTGTGTACACTTATTCATTGGTATTACTGAACTCATCTTAGGGATTATGTTTCCTTGCGATTGTTGAATTTATAGACACTGCTGTTCCATTCTGAAATACAGTCGTATTATTTATAACTGAGATTGACAACCAGATTACCAAAATTAGATTACTATTAAGGTGTGTCGTGTGCATGTACGAGTGGCTTTCAAGCACTGTTCTATAGTCCATTGTTAATCAGTGTTGTTCCATGTCTGTGTGTTGTTTGATTCATCCTTAAAAGTGGAGGATTTCCATTTGATTCCTGTAAGACACGATTATTGCATTTGATCTTGTAGACTAAGGTGTTGTTGCTTATCAAACTTAATTGCTGTTCCATTTCAGGTTTGTTGTTCCATTTCTTATTTGCTGTTCCATTTCTTATATGTCGTTCCATTTCCTATTATTCGCATGATTGTTACTTTGGTGTGAAGAATGATATAAGACTGTAGCAGGCATTGACATTTACTGTCTGGCCCCCAGATCAACGATCTGTTCCCTGATTTCCTTTGGCACATCAGTTTATAAAGGGATGAGTTACTACTACTGAACCCTTGACTGATAAATTGCTTAGTTTTCTGAGTGTATGGTTTAGTCTTTCAAAGTAGTTTGTTGTAAACAAGCATCTCTTTACTCTTGTATTGTTGAGCACTGTACTACTAGCATTACTCTGGCAAATGATAGCCTAAGACTGAGACACTCTTTGAAATAACAAAATGTTCCCGGATTGACAAATTAATGTGAGGTAATTAGAGGTGAAAGAGACCCTTTTTATAGCTCGACATTTTGGTGCCGTTGCCAGGGAAAGAGTGTAGCCATTTGTTTCTTTTCAGAGTAGTGAAAGATCCTGCTAGGGAAGAATTGGGTTTTAAAAATGGAAGGTAAGAACCTACATGTGGAGCACGTAATAGCCCTGCTCCTCTGCCCGCTTTCCTGTAGATTTGTCATTGTTTTGTCGGGTAGGACCTAGCAGTTGATTTGTGTGCATGACTAAGTAGAAAAAGCCAGAAAAGAATTCCAAACCTCTACCCAAGCCAAAAAAAGCTAAGGGGCCGGTGACCCTTGGCCAATCAACCTTTATAGACGAAATTTTCAAGAAAGAAGAATTTCAGCCTTCAATAGGACCCAGAAAAGTTATTTCCAAACAACCTACTAGTTCCCTTCATTTGTAGCCTTTGTTGAGGTGCATAGTCAAACTGAAGAACAGGATTTTCAAGAAATTGAAAATTCTACTCCAAAACTATTGCAAGAAGGGAATTTCAGCAATCTTTGTGAAGGAAGAGGAGAGACAGGGGAAATTGAGGAACCAAGGTCTCCTCTCGGGACAACTAAGCCATTGAGTAGCCCAGATAAGGGAAGTGCTGCAAAGATCATTTTTGAAGAAACTCAATCTCCTTAGACATCAGGCACTCTCATTATCCCAGATAGAGGAAGCGTTATTAAAACCATTCATGTTAAATCCATTCCCTCTCAACCTAGGAACACTCTCCTAGATATCCCAGAAGGTTATTGGCATATATTTGACCAAATGGCCCAAAACCAGCCAAACACCCAAACCTCTACATTGCAATACCCCATAGTGGATACTGCAGCGAATGCACCTATGAAAGCAATTCCTCTTCAACATATCCCTACATTCCATGGTCTTACATCAGAGGATCCGGATGCATTCCTATTTGAGTTCGATGTGCTGTGCAGGGGTTATGACTACACCACTGACCCCCAGAAACTGAAATTATTCCCCTCTACATTAAAAGGGGCTGCTTTGAGATGGTTCATGGGACTAGGTGGCGGAGTTATAAATAACTGGGATCAAATGAAAGAATCTTTTCTAAAAAAATATCAAGACTATTGCAGGTCTAGAGAACTAAAAGACGAAATATTCCAGATGGTAGCTAGACCAAATGAAACATTAGAGGAGTATGTGGAACGTTTTCAGTATAATCTTCAAAGATCTCCTTATGCATCACTACCTTTACCTGATAATGTGTTAAAAACAACATTAATTAGGGGTATGAAGGAACAATGGATTGAAACATTAAACATTATGGGAAAAGGAGATATTTATCAGGAAAATTTTACTGACATTATTGATTTATGTATCAAGAGCTCGAGAGGCAGCACAAGATTAAAACCGACAGAACATGATCGGTTTGTATGAGATAATAAAATTTTGACAGAAGGAGTAACGCGTGCAGAAATTGGAAATTTATTAGAAAATTTCAAAACTGATATACTAGGGACGCTAACTACACAACTTGATATTATGCAGGCCAAACAAAAGTAAATGGAGGTAGAACAGAACTTGGCAATCTTCTATCCCCGATGCAAGAAGAAACATAGCCATAAGGAGTGTCCACTAGATGCAGTCCAAACATGTGCTATCTGCACAAAAGACCACCTTACGGAAAGTTGTCCCTCACTTCCCGGATTAAAAGAAGTATACAAGGAAGCAGAAGAAGAACTACAGTTGGTGTATCTGCTCAATCAGCACCGTCAGTGGCAGTCGCGATAGTCTGGTATGTTTTCAGACCCAACTTCTTCTTTTCAGCCTCCACAGTGTTATGCTCACCAATATAATATGTGGCAAAATAAACCCCCCCTTCCAAACTGGTCACCACAGTCATTTCCTTCATTAACCCCGTGGCCGAATCAAGCAAGCCAATCCAATTGGCCAAATTTCCCCTATGCCTCATCATATTGGCAAAGTAATGCATATCTAGCACAATGGACCCCTCCTACTTCACAAAATCAAGCCTGGAAGACAAACTGGCAAAGACTGATGCATCAGCCAGTAGGAACTATTCCACTCCCTCAACCTACACTGCCAGCCTTACAACAAAATCCCCAGTCTAATCTGAAACTGCAACTCCTTGCCCAACCCAACCCTAACCAAAATAACGGACTGGTCCAATCTGTCCAAATAGTAGAAACACCAGAAATAGGAGCCGACCTGAGGGAGTGTAATGATCTTCAGCTAAGATCTAGGCGTATTATTGAAACTAAGGGAGACAAGATAGTTCATGTTGAAAATTCGTTATCTAGAGAACAACCGTCACAAGAAGAGGATGTGAACAAACAACAAACTCATAACCAAGAAACCACACCCTCTCCCCCATTCCCAGAATGATTAATCATACCTCGACGTACACAATATCATGATTTTGACATTCTGGGAGAATTACAAAATTTGTACATAAAAATTCCATTCCTCCAAGCCATTCAAGACATCCTGATATATGCAAAGACTATCAAAGAATTGTGTGTAAAGAAACCAAGGAGGAATATAACAAACAACCCAAGAGTCCAAGTAGTTGGCACTCTATCTGACTTATTATCAGGAAAAGAAACACCCATTAAATACGAAGACCCAGGAAATCCAATAGTAACCGTGCAAATTTATGGTCAAACCTTCCCCAATGCCTTAGTTGATCTAGAAGCTGCAATCAACATCTTAACAACTACTACTTGCCAAAAGCTAGGCATTACATCTATAGAACCCACCTCTACCTTACTAGAACTGGCTAACCGGTCTGTGGTTAGGCCAGAGGGCACACTACATGATGTCATGGTATCTGTTGACTCCGGGGAATATCTGACCGATTTTTTGATAATAAATCCCAAAAACCGACTTGATGGACACCCATTGATTTTAGGTAGACCTTGGCTTGCAACTGCTGACCCTATATTGGCTGCCGACAAGGCAATATGACCATAACCAGAGTAGCGAATATAAAAAACTTAGCTTTATATCCTCCAGCACAGCCAAGTGTCACAATAATCAAAACTAATAAGCACCCTGTATCATACCTTACTGATAACATTAGATCTCCATTAACTATACAAGAGGCACTTGATTTCAAAGACCAAACAGAAGACGATGCCATTAATAATTTTATTAGTCAAACTGAACTCACATCCCGCACACAATGTCACATGATAGAGGCAGCATTCGATAACAAATTAGAAGAAGATCCTCTTAAAGATACACATGATCAAACAATACCTGTTACCTCTGTTGCAAATAGTAAAGTTGTGGAAATTGAACCGGGAAAAACCTTAAACATTAATGCCAACCTCACCTCCGAACAAGAAACAAAGCTCATCCATTTATTGAGGAGATATAAAGAAGCATTTGCATGGGACTACCCTGATATGAAAGGAATTGATCCCTAATTATGTACACACCACATTTACATAGAAAAAGAAGCAAGACCTGTTTGCCAGCCTCAAAGGAGACTTAATCCTCACCTAAAAGATGTGGTAAAAGCTGAACTTCAAAAACTTTTAGATGTCAATTTCATCTATCCCATATATGATAGTAAATGGGTCTCTTCGCTTGTGGTGGTACCAAAAAAGAATGGGAAATGGAGAATTTGTGTGGACTACAGAGAACTAAATAAAGCAACACAAAAAGACCACTTCCCTCTCCCATTCATCGATCAAGTATTAGACACTTTGGTAGGAAAGAAATTCTTTTCTTTCCTAGATGGCTTCAGTGGATATAATCAGATCCAGATTGCCCCTGAAGACCAAGACAAAACCACTTTTACTTGTCCTTGGGGAACATTTGCCTACAGAGTTCTACCTTTTGGCTTATGCAACGCTCCTGCCACATTCCAAAGGGCTATCCTCAGCATTTTTGCAGACTTAATAAATGAAGGACTTGAAGTATACATGGATGACTTTACATCGTATAGAGAAGATTTTGATCCAGCATTGGACAAACTGGAAAAAGTCCTACAACGCTGCATTGCTACCAGGCTTTGTTTAAGCCATGAAAAATGCTATATGATGATGACTGAAGGACTTATTCTAGGACACTATATTTAAGCAGCTGGCATTCAGGTAGACCCAACCAAAATCAAAATAATTTTGCTTATTCCCACTCCTACAACTCAAATGGAGGTACACAGTTTTCTTGGATTTTCTGGTTATTATAGGAGGTTTATAGAACATTTTTCACATATTGTTGTACCTCTGTATGCACTAACAGGTAATGTTGATTTTCTTTGGGCAGAAAAATGTGAACATGCTTTCCAGGATCTAAAGAAGCTTGTGTCCACAGCCCCAGTCCTTTGAGAACCAAATTGGGATTTTCCATTTTAGATATCATCAAATGCCTCAGATATAGCCATTGGAGCAGTCCTTGGGCAGGAAGAGGATAAAAAACCATATGCAATTTATTATATTAGCAAAAATTTATCCCCTGCTGAATTAAATTACACTGTTACTGAAAAAGAATTTCTAGCTGTAATACATGTTGTCAATAAGTTCAGACATTACATTACTGGATATCCTGTTATCTTGTATACAGATCATTCTGCCATAAAATATTTAGCAAACAAGCCTATCAAAAATGGAAAAATAACTAGATGGCTGATTTTATTGCAGGAATTTGATATTACAATCAAGGATCGACCTAGAAAAGAAAATCCTGTAGTCGATTTTCTCTCAAGAATGCCAAAGCCAATCGATGCAGCAGCAGTTGAAGATCAATTTCCAAATGAGCATTTGTTTGTTGTTGTTTTTAAAACGCCCTGGTATGCTGATGTTGCCAATTACCTAGCAGTAGGCAAACTACCGAAACATCTACCCCCTAATAAGTGGAAACAGATTGTTCAGCGGAGTGCTCAATTCTCTTGGGTTAGAGGCTACCTGTTCCACACAGGGGCAGATATGCATATTAGAAGATGCGTTTGGGAGGTTGAAATCTTTGACATTTTAAAAGCCTGCCATGACGGACCATGTGGCGGACATTTCGCCGATCGCAGAACTAGACATAAGGTGCTGCAAACAGGGTATTATTGGCCTACAATTTTCAAAGATGCAAAGAAATTTGTCCAAGCTTGTGACAGTTGCCAGAGAGCAGGACGCCCTGGTCAGTCTGATGAGATTCCCCTGAACCCACAACTAGTTATTGAACCATTCGAACGATGGGCCCTTGATTTCGTTGGACCCGCTAACCCACCCTTGAACCAGAAAACATATATTTTGGTGGCAACAGAATATGTCACCAAATGGGTCGAAGCAGAGGCATTACTGAGAGCTATAGAGGATTCTTTCATACAGTTCTTGTTCCATATATTTGTGTGCTACGGTCCTCCAAGAGATATAATTACGGATGGTGGACCACAGTTTGCTGGGAACAAAATAGCTGCAACACTCAAAAACTATCATGTCCAGCATAAAATCACTACTCCATACCACCCATAGGAAAATGGTTAGGTAGAAAGCAGCAATAAAATAATAGAAGCAATCCTAACAAAAACCATTGCGTCACATAGACGTGATTGGTCTGCCAGACTACCAGAAGCGCTGTGGGTTTACAGAACAACATGGAGAAGTACCATTGGTTACTCACCTTATCAATTAGTGTTTCGAAAACAACCCATCTTCTCCATAGAATTCGAAATCCAAACATTGCGAACATCATAGGAAGTTGGCTTAGATCTAACTGAGGCACAGATTAATCGATTACAGCAGATCAATGAGCTGGATGAAATCAGGCTCTCTGCACTCCAAAACACTACACTCATCCAACAACAACGAGCTAAATGGCATGATGCTCTCATTAAAAATAAAGTCTTTCACGAAGGAGACTGGGCACTTTTGTACGATTCCAGGTTTCAGGACTTTCCCGGGAAACTCCAGACTTGTTGGTTGGGACCATACGAAATCCAGAAGGTACATGACAATGGTACTCTTACTCTAATTACTATTGACGGTTTTGGATATGCCTTCAAGGCAAATGGCCATCGAGTTCGACTTTATCACAAACCACTCACTCAGGAGTCCTTCTGCCAGCAACTATGCCAAGACTCTGATATGGAAATTTTGGGGGATGAAGAGAAGTCTTCCTCACCTGTGATTCATTAAGTTATTTATTTCCTTTCACACTTTGTACATAATTTCTTTGTTTTGTTGAATTATTTTTGTATTAACACTTTGTTGTTACTTTTCGAGCAGCAGCAATTTTATTATTTTCTGCTGTTCCTTTTCTCAAAGGGACAACATTTTCGTTTTGTTGTTCCTTTTTCAAAGGAACAACACCTTTTGGATTAGCCATTCATTTTTCTTTAACTTTGCCTTGTGCTTTTGCTGTTCCTTTTCCAACGGAACAACACTTTTGATTTTTGCTGTTCCTTTTCCAAAGGAACGACATTTGTGCTTTCTGTTGTTCCTTTTCCAAAGGAACAGCATTTTCGATTTTTGTTGTTCCTTTTCCAAAGGAACGACATTTGTGTTTTTGCTGTTCCTTTTCCAAAGGAACAACATTTTCAATTTTTGATGTTCCTTTTCCAAAGGAACGACATTTGTGTGTTCCGCTGTTCCTTTTCCAAAGGAACAACATTTTTGATTTTTGCTGTTCCTTTTCCAAAGGAACGACATTTGTGCTTTCTGTTGTTCCTTTTACAAAGGAACAACATTTTTTATTTTTGCTGTTCCTTTTCCAAAGGAACAACATTTGTGTTTTTGCTGTTCCTTTTCCAAAGGAACAACATTTTCGATTTTTGTTGTTCCTTTTCCAAAGGAACATCATTTTCGATTTTTGTTGTTCCTTTTCCAAAGGAACGACATTGGTGTTTTCTGCTGTTCCTTTTCCAAAGGAACAACATTTTTGATCTTTGCTCTTCCTTTTTCCAAAAGGAACACCACTTATATTCTTTTGCTCTTCCTTTTTGAAACAACAACATCCTTGTATTCCTTTTACTTATGCTTGCTCCCTTTGCTATTCTAAATTAAGGATGCCCTACTGTCCTTGTTCTTTCAAGTCTTTTGAAACACATCTATGCACTTATGCAATGGATACAAAATCACAACATACTGAAATCAGTGAATTATAAAATCACTATTCTTATAAGAAATTTCTCTGAATTGGTAAGAGGACAGAGGGAAGGACACACTTATCCATTATCTTTTGCTGTCATTGTTCCACTAACTCTGCTCTGATTGGTTATCTTTATCATGTTGGTTCCTTTTAATCCTCTTTGATTATTATTCAGGAATAAGAGAAAAGCATTTGTATGTTCCTATTGAGATGTTAAGACTTTTTCCACCATTCCTACTCTTAAGGAGTGTTGAACCACCCTTTGTGTATAAATGGGAAAGTACTTTATGAAAAAGAAAGGAAAAAAGAAGAGCAAACAATGATGTTTTAATGACTTGTTTATATAAGTTGTCAAATGCAGGATAGGGGGTCTCATCAAGAGCCAGCCTACCATGATCATGAGGAAGAAAGTGAAGTGGCATTCCCACTATGGCCACCACACCAGGGATATGGTCCAAAAGGTATATCAAATTAAGAACCCTTGGAACAGGAGGTCTCATCACGAGCCGGCCTGCCCACCTTTCGCTCCTTCCTCGTGAATGGCATTATGGCTAACTGGTCACCAAGCCAGCATAATGGCCTACATTTTGACATTGCACAACATGTCCTAAGCATACACAAAGGATCATGGTTCCATGGGTGAAATAAAAAACTCTGCCAAGGTTATGGACACCTGTCGGCAGCAGAGCACTGTTAATGGTATTGAAGTCACATTATTTACACCAATAGGTAATTATCAGCACCCTTCTGTTTCTTATACCTTAGTAATAAATCACATAAGAAGAATGTATATTATTTCTTGAACCATAAAACACATGTAAATCTATTATCACCAATCATGACAGAAAAGTTGACAATGACCGCATGACACTTTGTATGCATGGCAACTGTCCTATCTTCCCAGCCTCGCATCATATCACAACAGTCTCTCACTTATTAAGCGATCCGACCTTGCACCTCGATTTCAATAACCTGCTACTTTTGTAAACATGGCATATTTCCATACGTTGTTCCTTTATGACTCTGTTCCAGAGCAGATCGGCACGCCGCTCCTTTATTTGATGGTCGGGACGACCTATCACATTGCGGGGGGGGGAGGTTAGCCTCATCATTCCCTGGATTACGTGTCAGACCACTATTCGGGAAATTGCATACTTGGGAATAGCATGTCTCAACGGTATACTATTTATTTATTTTTGCATGGCTTGTTGTTCCTAAACCATTCCCATAGTATGCTCTACAGCATTAGTAAAGCCCTTTAGATTTTGAGCGAGTCCTGCGTCTGTTAGCTTCTCTGTGTTTTAATAGCGTGAACAGATGTTGTTCCATTGTCAAATTCTGAGATTTTACAGGGAAACCACAAACATGGGAGGAAGATCGATTCGGAGAGAACCACAGGTGTTAATAGTCTCTGATGCTGCACAGGAAATCCTGGCAAGAGCAGGATGGTTAACTTATCTCAATCACTTACAGGAATCCAATGAGACTGTAGCAATTGAATTCTTGCAGAACTTGCAAGAGGATCACTCCACAGTGAGGGGGAGACACATAGCAGTCACCGATGACATAATCGCAGAGGTCTCAGGACTGCCAGCCGCTGGACCTATATGGACGTTAAAGAAGGAGAGATTGCAGAAGATTATAGAAACCTTCCAGGAGGAAGGCCAGAGCCTGACAATTAGAGGAAAAGCGGTTCTACCAGCAGCATTAGGAGAACCGTGGGTGGAATTGGCGAAGACCATTCAGAGCTACATCACCTGTGAAGGCAGAAAAGATGTGGTAAGACCATGACACCTTAAACTTTTAGCTGTATTAAAGCAAAAATGCTCTGTAAACTTACTTGCATTTTTGAATTCATTAATTCATGATGTTGCACGGAGCATGAAAAAGGCACAACATGTAGAATCAGTCATCAGTCACCATGGGTTGATACAGTTGATAGTTAGCCATAGCCTTACCTAGCAACAGAGCAGCTGGGAAGAGCTAATTGCCATGATAGATGGGGGATTGACCACACCATCCCCAAAACGTAAACATGCCACCAGTACACCTAAGCGTCCAGAAAAACGAAGGAAATCGGTCCGATTAGCACGGATTAAAGGGAGGATGGAAAAGTCCCAAGGAGATACTAGCCAACTAGTAGAGGTAAATGATTCAGGGGATAAGCAACCCCCACGATTAGAAGGAGAAGAAAATGACAAAGGAATACAGGGAAATGAGGAAGGAGAAATGGAGGAAGAAACCAAGCAACCTGAGCAGGAGGAGGAAACAGAACAGCATGAAGGTAGCACATTGCAGAATCCATTGAGAGAAGATGAATTGGCCAAAATTTTCGCCAATATGGGTGAATATGGCCAACCTTCCAGCCCACCATATCTCCATGCTGCGGAAGAACCAAAAGAACACTCTGCTCAGGATAGAAATGCACCTGAAGAATTACATGTCGAGGAGGTAGAAAAGGAGAGTCAGCCTATTCATGATGAAAATATGATATGAGAGGGAAGTGATGCAGAACAGGAATAATCCGTTCCTAGCCAGAATACACTAGAAGAAATTCTGGAAGAAGGGGAGGCAAAAAAAAAGAAGTCACCCAAGAAATAATAGAACCAGCTATGGTTCTTGCCCCGGAGCAACTAGAGCAGAGCAAAAAAGAAGCACCCCAAAGAGAAAATCAAGGAATTGATCCAGATCATAGTCTAGGCCATAGTAAACAGTCTGTTGTTCCTTCTAAGGAAATTGAGGAAATTAAGAGATTACGGAAAGAACAGCAAAGACTGCTGAATATAATAGTTCAGCTTCGACAACAGATCAGGATTTTGAAAACAAGAAAAAGGGTAAAAAGGACTTCGAGGGGGAGACATGCAACCATTACAGCAAAACCTCTCAAGAAAAAGGTTCAAAGGACCAGAGTCCACCCTTTTGTTCAAAACCCTGTCGAAAAGCGGTCTGTTGTTCCAAATTTTGTTGAGGAGTAGTCTGCTGTTCAAAATCAAAAGGAACAGCATTTGACTGTTACCCATAATGTATTGGCCTGTGACAAAGAAGTACAGACAGAGGCACAGTCCCCTGAAGGAATGCGAACCATGAAAAAATGCAATAGGAAGATTCAAGTAAACCTCTTGGTCTCCAATATCATTTGGGATAGTGATCTGAGGAAGGTAACCCTACGAGAGGGTTTGACGTAAGCTCGGCAAGCAACAGAAAAGCTCATAGAATAAATGGTTCCTCGAGAAAGGTATGAAGAACTACAACAACAACTAAGGAACGTCAATCTATCCGAAATCCAGGCCTTTGAAGGGTGGCGAAGGGAAGAAGAGAAAGTCACGAAGGTAACTCATAGGTTAGATATAGTTATTAAGCAGATGGATACCTTATGTTCTTTGTACAATGACATCCTAGCATGTAGAGCCCCTGCTAAGAATTATGCCTTGTTTTTAATGGAACGATATTTGCAATTGAAAATAAACGCTGTTAAAGCAGGCGCCCCTATACAAATTAATACCATCGATGATTTTATAAACTGCTGTAAGCACTATGGGGTAAAAGTTCAAAGATTATTGTGTAAGTTTTATTTGCATAACCTTGTGTTAGACCAGGAGACCGAGCTAAACCCCTGCTCTTTTGTTGGGGATATCCAATTATAGGCATTTATTTCATTTGGGGTTAATCAAGTTAAATGGCTTAAAGCCTATAATGCTTTCCAAAGGCAAGAAGACGGATTAGACTTGTGGGTAAGAGCTGAGCCTAGGGATCTAGTACAGTTGTGGAGGGAACATAGGAACCTCATGGGGACTCCACGCATAATTGAAGCATTAGGACCCATTCATACAACAATCAATCAGCAGGGAATAGAATACTTTTTCACTATTAAAGACCTTGCCATTGATGCGGCTAAATTTCGATACCAGATCTCTAATCCGAATATCCAACTCAGGGAACCATTTAAGTATGAAAATTTTAAGTTAGCTACCAACTGCTTGCACCTCTATGGCGAAACCATTTTGAGGGCAGGGCCATCCTGGTTAGGATATAGGTTCCGGAGTCCAATTATTTGGCACCCTGCACCTGGATACCAAGCCCTGTACGAGATGCCTGAGGGTCAGACAAGCCATTTTTTTGAACACCTAGTTATGCATCATGGTTGTAGACCTCCACATGAGATTCCATCTCCAGCCTACTCTCTCACTGCCTTACATGTCAACTACAATGTTTTCATGAGGGCATGAAAAAGGGTAAGCAGGGGGGTGTGTGGAGTACTAAAGAAGGTATGTTTTTGATGATTATTTCAGCATCTTTTCATTAAAACTTACAAACCTTTTCCATCATGAACTAGGTAGATGATAAGGAATTGTAATAAAACCTGTAAGATTAATGTGCAAAACAAAAACACTGACAATTGTCATTTTATTATGCGGGAAGAAGGAAAAACGAAAGACTGTCGTTCCAAAGGAAAGGACAAGGTCAGGGTAACCGCTGTCCCTTTGACAGGGAACCGTATGCAAACAAGGCAAACCAAATCAAAGCATATCAGCCCTGGAAAGGAAATGGAGATATCGACTCGGTGCAAGAAAGTAAAGAGATAACTGAGGACTAATGGTTTGGTGAATCCCTCAAGATCCTTTGACCTTGAGGGATCACTACTTTAACTATTTTTGCACCTAGACATCTCTATCTTCACCATTATAAAAAGGGGCAGCACTGTTAGCCGGGGAGTCTATTATGTTTTTATGTAATTTCTCTTAAATTTAAGACTTTGATCATCGACTCTCGATTGAGAAGTGATCCCCTGTAATTTTGTCTTATGCATTAACACAAACTTGGTTGATATTTCATCTTTGATTCTGTAATAACTTCAAGTGGTGTACCCCTGGAGGCTAAGAGCCCAGCCCTGGAGGAACACTTGTTCCTGTACTATTACTTTTGGTTTATGCATGGTTTACTCATCAGCGTTATTTGGTAATATGATATTTTCTGTTAGTTTACATCACAAGCTCTGTTATGTTTGATTTATTGAGTAATATCATTTCTGAAGACAGAACCATTGTATTAACTTTGCAACGTATTAATGTTCCTTTAAGTGCTAATGTAATATTGCTGGTCTTTACAAAATATTGTTGTTGTTCAATTATAGAGTATCTATGTGTACACTTATTCATTGGTATTACTGAACTCATCTCAGGGATTATTTTTCCTTGCAATTTTTGAATTTATAGATGCTGCTGTTCCATTATGAAATATAGTCGTATTCTTTATAACTGAGATTGACAACCGATTACCAAAATCACATTACTATTAACGTGTGTCGTGTGCATGTACGAGTGGCTTTCAAGCGTTGTTCTATAGTCCATTGTTAATTAGTTTTGTTCCATGTCTGTGTGTTTTTTGATTCATCCTTAAAAGTGGAGGATTGCCATTTGATTCCTGTAAAACACGATTATTGCATTTGATCTTGTAGACTAAGGTGTTGTTGCTTATCAGACTTAATTGCTGTTCCATTTCAGTTTTGTTGTTCCATTTCTTATCTGCCGTTCCATTTCCTGTTATTCGCATGATTGTTACTTTGGTGTGAAGAACGATCTAAGACTGTAGCGGGCGTTGGCATTTACTGTTCGGCCCCCAGATCAATGATCTATTCCCTGATTTCCTTTGGCCCATCAGTTTAGAAAGGGATGAGTTACTACTACTGAACCCTTGACTGATAAACTGCTTAGTTTTCTGAGTGTATGGTTTAGTCTTCCAAAGTAGTTTTCTGTAAAAAAGCATCCATTTACTCTTGTATTGTTGAGCACTATACTACTAGCATTACTCTGGCAAATGATAGCCTAAGACTGAGACACTCTTTGAAATAACAAAATGTTCCCAGATTTACAAATTAATGTGAGGTAATTAGAGGTGAAAGAGACCCTTTTTATAACTCGACATTGAGCATGGGTATGCCTCCCTCAGTAAAGATATCATGATGTAAATGTATTGTAATAGATGAATCTCTCGATCAATTATTTTTGATCTGGACTTGTCACAACGTAAAGCACTTCAACCATCAGTTTTCATTTCTAACTTTTCTCCTTAGGGGGAAATCTATTGTAACCCATTTTGTTGCATCTAGTCAATAGGCCTTCAAACGAGACCAATTCACATCCTTCAATATATTATCATCATCCCCGCATAAATCGCTAAGCATGACTTTGATGAATCCCTTCGTTTCTGCACTTGAGTGCTGAGTTTCCAAGCTTTTAAGGCCTAGCGCACCCTGGCCTTTTAGGAACCAGTGTTGACCACCAAGTTGACCCTCTCTGCACCTGCACTGATAACCAGCAGGTTGTCCCTATTGAGGGTGCGCTCATTCTAAAAATAGTGGAAAAATAAAAAGAATCTTGAAGCTTCCTCTTCCAAAATATTCCTGAGGTTGTTTCAACCATTTACCCTCAATAAGAGCCTCGAATCCTATCTGATCCTACCTTGGAGTTTTCACCTCTTATCCATTGAATTGATACTCCCCTCTCAAGTGCATCTCAAACCTAGATTGGTAAATGGATAAGAATTCATAAACTAACTCCCTCATCTATATATTTACAACCATCCATTGACACGTGGTTGGAGTTTGGAGGTTGATTCTACCCTCATGTTCTTGCTTTGAGTGTCATTATTCCATGCATTAGGGTGACATAGAGGTATACTTTGTGGCAATAAAAGGACAAGTCAACTTGGGGAGCTCATCTACAAGATCAACTCCTATTTTTGGTTGTAAGTATCTCCATTTCTATTAATACAAAGAGTAGATTGTTTTCCTATATATGATGTTATGATTTCATGTATTTCAATACCATGTTAATATATGGAATGAAGTGATTGGATTATGCTACATAAATGTGTTGTTTTATTGTGCAGGTTCTAATTATAGAAATTAGAGCTGGATTGGAGTGTAGAAGCTGAGGAAGGAGTGAAGGTTGCGACGGATTCCAGGTAGGCCTCATCCCATCATTCAATTACTTTAAGGAAGACATTGCGCCATTTTCTTTTTGTTGTTCTAGGTTAGTCCACCGGGCCTAGAGAAGACATGCTTGTTTGCAGTCGTAGATTTCTTATAACATAAGTGTCGAGGAGAGAGATTTTGGAGAAAATATTAGCAATCTAATCCAACCAATTCCATAACCGAATCTAGAAACCGCGAACTCCATGTAATTCATAACCCTGATCTCTTCCATTTAGATCAAAATTTTGATAGTGAATTTTTTAAATTATAAAATTCATTCTACATATACATGAGTATGGAATTATCAAGCCGCATATAGGAATCCCTATACGTGAATTATCAAAGGGAAGGTCGTGTATATATGCGGCTGTCTCTTACATAATTCACGTTCATGCATAACTAAGTTCTTAAATCAATTTCTAATAAGTGAAATCACTCCATTTGCTTAGGATGTCGATAATTTGGAGAGAGAGAGAACACAATGATGCGATAATGAATTCTTAGAAGATTAAGAATATTTGGATGGATTGAGAAATTGTGGTTTTCTCAAATTCTTTGTGACGCCCAATATGAGAGCTCAAAATTGATTATTGGAGATGTTGATCAATTATAGGGACCCAAAACAAAAGAAATGTTTTATAGGCTCAATTCCTTTGCAAATTGAAGTGGAAGAAATATTCTTCATTGCAGGTCTCTGCCAAAGGGGAGAATCAGTCAATCTGAAAGACAAAGCCAGCAGGAGACTTAATATTAATGATTATATTCTTGTGTACTATGCACCATACACTAACAAAGTTGGATCACAAGTGCCATTTAAACAAATAACGAGCTTGCCTATCAAGATCATAATTTTCACCATTGCAAGGATAACAAGCTCAACTTCTTTACACTAGACCTCACGACCAACTATGTTTATAGAAGTGGAATGCTTGAAACCAGTAGTGTATGATTGGTGTAAAACACTCTTGGTCAATATGAGGAATCAATTTACATCAGTCAAATGGTGGAAGATAGAGAACTTTGGTTATGGTACAATTCTTTACTCATTTTTCTTTGAGAATAATCCTACGCTATGACCCAGAGTGGCATCTGCCATCAACAGTCCTAGAGATCCAAGGATGGCCAGATGGTCAGACGTTATCAAGATACTTGGTGAAGGCGAAGTCACCTAGGAATCCTTTGATGACGAGTTCTTCCAGTGGTGGGAACAAAAGGTCGTGGCCATAGAGGATTACCTGTATGCAGTACTATAATTCTGAGAGGACCTGGAGTTAGTACTTCCTGAGGGAGTTGCATGGAGAAACATTGGTAAGTTATTTGAGTTTTTTGGTTTTTAAAGATAATCTCAATAAATTTAAAGTGTTTTTTTGTGAAACAAAAATCCTAACAAGATTAAATGATCATGATGCATATGTGGTGTCGCTTCTTTTTCTAGCACCTAAAGAAAAAGTGCTTCAGGAGATATGAAAGCTTCCTAGAGACAACCACGAGTTGAAGGGAAAGACCAATGCCTAGGTCATCTTAAAGAGTGCTTGATAGATTTATATTAAAGACTTGCAACACTTTGGTTTGTCAAAAATAATGAAAATGGGTTTGATTCAAAACCTTTTATAAAGTTACAATATATGAAGTAGCTTGTACACAAGAGGACTCAAGAAATAATGTTCAACTCACAGGTGGCCAAATCAGATTAGGCATGTGCATTGATTTAATTGTTGAAACATAGGTAATGGGAGAAGACAATAGAATAGAAGTCCATCATATAAATATTAAGTTCTAAGAATCATATATCTTAGGACTTAGGAGAAACGAGAGAGGGGAATATTTATGGAATGCTGAGATACATGGAGCATTGTTTAAAGAATTAATTCCTACAACAATGCAGGTATTATCCACCAATGTTTTGATTTAAATTAATTTGCATATGAAGGAAATACATCTAGATTCTACTTAACGTAATCTGAGAAGAACATTCAACACACATGATAATACAGAGAGAGAAAAACATACTGAAAATATAATAGGTTGGAATCACCTGAAAATTTGTATTGATCTCTTGAGAAAAACCAACATACAAGGAGATTCATACATGCCTTTAGAAAACCAGGAAAGGGTCTCGTAAGGCAGAAGTCTTTCCCAAAAATTTTGAACCTTTCTTAAGTGTTTCTTCCCTCCATTTATAAGGAGAAGGAGAGATTGAAAACAGTTACAAAATACCCAGCCTAAGCTACAGATTTCCGCTTGAATAACTATCTCAGCATGCAAGCTCTGTCGTCTAAAATTATTACAATGGAAATATGCCTTTCTTGAAAATACAATACTCATAATAGTAAAAACAACAAAAAAAAGTTAACATGTGAATTTGAAATGATGATCCTGTAAAAATATATCCACGCCATTTCCTTGGGTGGCCTCTAGGCCAGCCACATCTCTGCCACCTTATGCCTCATACTCACTCAGCTGGTTCCCTGTCACTTTTGGTTTCAACATTTTTAATTCTTTACTTACAAGAGTCGGGAGCGATCACTCATGATGGTCATAACAAATTCTCAACATGTCATCCAAATCATCTGTCACCCTTTCTTTCTTTATCAATCCTATGGAACTTAACATGCCCTTTGAAATGGTTATATAATTGTATTGGAGCTCATAGATCGAAGGTTTTAAGTTGAACAGACTCTATAAAATTGTAATCACCGATCTCCTTTGGCCCCCTTTGACTTAGCCCTTTGCGCTCTGTTTCTTTGGTATTTTAAGTTTTGTGACCAGAGGGTGAAATCATAGGCCCATGTATCAGATCCTAACAAAATCATAGCTTTTATGTGGTATACCACTTGATAATATACAGGGGTGAAACCTTTAAATATGCCTAGCCTCGGGGGCTTAGGTGGAAACTACATGATTGGGGCCTAGGGACTCAACGCCAAAGCATTTTGGGGCTTAAACCCTTGGATGGAATGGGGGTTGATTATTTGAAGCATTACTACATTACAATGGTCCAAATGTACAATGTTGGGCGCAACCCAACTTGGTCTAGATTTTGGCAAAGACTTTGCATTTTGTGCGGCGGAGCACACAGTTGAGAAACGGAGAAAATTTTGAGGAATTAAATATACCGCGCGGTGTCATAAGGGCTTTGGGGTGGGTCAAAGCTGCTCCTTTTTGTAAAAACGTGCGATTTTGTAAGGGATCAATGGCTTTGGGGGCATATTTTCTTATTTTAGGGAGTCAATGGTATTTGGACCATGGCATTTTGATGATATAACCCTACAGTGTAATAGTATATAGAGGGTAAAATAATAAGAAGAGAAAATATTATAATCAATCAGTTTTGATCCATATTAGTGTTATGGATGAATTATTGTGATCTATAATTTGGTAGCAAAGGAGAGGCTCCACAACTAAGTGCACAGAGGTCTAGAGAAGAGTCAGTAGTTGAGTGCATATACAGACTACAACTTCGTGCACAGACCAAGAACTGGTTATTGTTCAAAGATTCATTATATTAAGTAACAATTCTTGTGGATGTATCTCTACATTAGGGCGAACCATGTTTATTTGGTGTTTTTATGTGTACATTTTCTTATTATTTGTTGTAGAGTAGTAGTTATTACAGTTGCATTTTGCTTCAACACAGTGATGGTTTATGGTTTCATATAACATGTTTAAGTGATTAATCTAATGCGGTGAAGTGATTTATAAATGCTAAGAATAAGATAACATAATAATAACATGTCTCCTAGTCCCTCAAGGCTACAGAAACTTGGTTCTACATCCTCAGATAGTCACTTCAGGTGAGATTATGATCTGCTTGCAGGTCGTTGCTGAAAGGACCAGTGATCAAGGGTTTTGTTGGTGCACACCATAGATTGAACCTGGGGCAACCCAAATCGAGCCAACAAATGGTTCCGTTGTCGGGACTGGGATTTTTTTGAGGGATATGTGGATGTGGTACCCATCGAAGAAGGAGATTCAAGACTGGATAAAATGGAAAGAGATAGAATTTGTGGATCAAGAAAACATAAACTCTCATTTGACATCCAAATCTTGGTTACAAAAGTATATTTTTACAGACCAATATGATATGTTCTATGCTTCTTTTCTCGTTGAGCTGTATGAGTGGATATCAAGATTGACCGAAAGGAAGAACTGTTTTAAGGGTGAAGAACCTATGGTGTGGAATCCTCAACTGATACAATGACTCAAGAGCACCCACAATAGTGTCTGTTATAGACATTTTTGTGCCTCGCGTCAAGGAGCAGGAAATGTTGATAATTACAGGGATCCTGAGTCCCTAAACATGTTGTTCTTACCCCTAAAAGAACAAGGTCATCAATCAACAGCACTTCCAATCAGTTCTCCACCTAAAAACACTTCAGAATAGGCTTATTTTGGATCATGTTAGGTGCTTAACTGAGCTTCTGCGCTGTATTGCAACTGTCCCACTCTGTACCTGCGCTGGAAGTCAAAAACAATGAAGGCTACCTGCGCTAGGCGAGATTGGCCAAGTGGCACAGTCATCCTGCAAGGTGTCATTTGCCCAGGAAGCTTCCAAACTGACACTTGGGTCATGAAATTCGCCCTGTGATGAGTAAGAGGTACTTGATCACCATGTGTAAGCAAGGATCTCCAAGTGGACACAGGAACTGAAGATTAACTGAAGATGGAGAGGACACTAGTCAGCTATATGCCAGCCTCCAGCTGACTCATCCTTTCCTCTTCCCTCCTATATATAGAGCTATTCTATGAGGTCTAGGGGGGCTGGAATTTTGTAAAAGCAAGGAGGTGCTGTTGGTATACTGTCAGGATTATTGGGTGATTGTTTTACTAGAGGTGAAGAAGAGAGTTCTTGCTGCCGAGGAGGTGCTGCTGGATTGGAGCCAACATCATTGGTTGTAACTTCCTCTGGAACCCTGTTACTTTCTATCAATAAAGTTTGCATGTTCTTCTATATACTTGTTTTACATAGATGCTTTTGTGTTTACATGTATATTTGATGCAACCTAATCCATGCTTCAATTATGATTGCTTGTATCTCGTAGTTTGCTCCCTTTTGTTGTGTAGATTCTGCGTGTAGCTGGATCGGCTTGGAGAGCAAAGAGCTGGGAACAGGATACAAAGCGAGAAGGACAAGGATCGACTAAGCGCAAGACACCAGGTTGGTTGACCCTCTTTCCATTCTCTCTGTGCTTTCATAAAGTGGAACATGAAAACTTTATCATTCAGTTGTTGCTAAAGACTGTCACCTTTAGAAAGGGTTAGTGTCATCCGCATCGGATACTTTTCCCCACAACAAACTGGCGACTCCGCTGGGGAGATCCTAGTATCTTGTTGTTGTAGGATTTTGCTATTCATTTCTTGAAGAAAGGAGTACCGAATCGAAAAGCTTTTGACTCTATCAAAAGCGAAGTAGAGGGTTTTGCTACTCTTGCTCCTTTGCTGAGCAAATTCAAGATTTAAAGAGCTAATCTACAGATGAATCTTTACTCTTAGTGATAGATCTTTATCCTCTTGATCATCCCTTAACCTGTACTTAACCCATAGCATTTTATTTCAGTCAAAACAGTACATTTTTGAGCTTTTTATGACCCGGAATTCTTAGCAGACGTAACTCTCGTAAGTCAGTGCAGGCTGTCCACAGGCAGTCTGCATTACAGCGCAGGTGCTCCCTTCGGGAACTGCGCTGAGAGTCAAACTGGTGAACTAGTGCCTGCGCTGGTCCAGTTAGCCTTAGTCTAGCTCAGCTCTTCCTTTGTGTCTTGGCCCTGTTTGCACTTGTTTTTGGCTGATTGCTTGCTGGTTATTGTATTTGCTGTAGACCACTTCTCCTTGACATTATTCCGCCTCAGTTGTGTGATGAAATTGTAAACGTTCTTTCAGTATTTCTTGTTTCAATTACAATTTCCCATTGTGAAAAGCGAACCTAGTAGCTATGGCCTCTTAGATCCTGAATTGTAAAAGCATTTTTGTGGTCTTATGAGTTAGTGTTATTACTGTTCATAGCTGTTTAAGTTGGTTTGTTTTCACTTTATGGTTTGAATTCATATATTTTTGGTGTAAAACAAGTACCTGTAAAGCGTCTTTTCATTTAGACAATACTTGTTTGTTTACGCTTCAAATTGAATTCGAAAGTCATACAACAGTTTTCCTTTTGTTAGCATCAACATTAAAGGAAAAGAAAAGAAATACATGCATCTTGCATTTGCATTTTTGATAAGTTTGGGTGTCTGATCTAGGAGAAAGTGCATTAGTTTGTGCTTTGTGCTCTGTGTGGAAAGATATTGTTTTTCTCTCCCCTCAGTAGTTAAGATTTTCAAAGCTAAAAGGATTGTGAAAGCTTGCTTATCATTTTAGCTGCATTTAGGAATTTGTACCAATACATCACGTGGTGATCCTGAAAGACAAACTGATAAAAAGATCAACTTAAAATATATTGAATGAATCTAAAAACGCATTGTAACATAACGCTCACAATAGAGGTCTAGGTAGAGACGTGTTCCGGCGTCGTTAAACATAGTGACTGTCGATCTCTACGAAGGTGGGTGATTCCTCCTGAGGGACGATAGCACTAATATGGATTTGAGCTCCCGCGTACCGTCGCGTATATTGGGAGACCCCTATAGGCAATTATCCTTTATCCTTAGGAAGCCGTGTCGACCGCCCTACTGATCGCGATGCAGTGAACACAGCATTCACGAAGATCGACCACCCGTACCGTAAAACGTATTCTGTGGTTTCGCGAAAGGTTTGGCACACCCTCTGCCTAGATCTCCAGAGCAGTTTCTTTTGGCCCTTTTCAAACTCTATAACTGAAAAGGTCCAACCGAGCATTTGTCACTTCAGGCTCGTTAATACATCGAAGGCGACTAGAGTCATCTTTAGCTTTTTCTCGACTCTTAAAACATGAAAAAGCAAAGTTGTGTCTAAAAGCGTCTAATAAAATTCATTCAATACGGAAACATAATTCCCCTTTTTGTATTTTAGTTGATCAAGTAATCCGCAACCGTGGAGGAAAGTCAATTAAAACCCCGTCGTTCAGGGAGACTTGCGGGTCGACCATCTTTGTCTCCAGAACCGAAAGTAGTACGAGCAAAGCGATCTCGCTGGACCAGATCAAAATCTCCTCTTGAAGTTAGAACAGAAGTTCCAACAACATCTGAGATTCTGGTCACTCCCGATATTTCTGGAATCCCTGCCTCTATTGAAGAAGTTCAACGGCAACAGAAGGACAATTGTATTGATCCTAGTCTGAAAACAAGTACTTGTTTAACTGAACCAGTTCCATCTGAAACCGGTCCACAGAGTCTTGTTGTTCAAACAACTGTCGCTGTTGAGGCAACCCCTTCTTCGGCACCAGAAATCTATTACGGACCTGACGGTCTGCCTCTTCCTCCTGGTCTGATTGCAATAGAGGAAATCGTAGAGGACCAGCAAGCAAATACTCCAATTCATTTTGGAGTAGGTTCCACTTTTTTTCCTTCTGCATCAGAAGTTTGTCCATCACCACAGGAAGTTCCTGAAGAATCGTTAGGAAGTTTATTGGATAGACTTAAAATGTCTGAACAACCGTCGACATCCAGAACTGTGCCAAACGACACAGCGACAGCAGAAGCTCCTGCTGCCATTCCAACGATGTTTGCCGGCATACCATCCGTCCCAACTAGTTCTCATCAACTAGAAGGAGTCCACCCAGGGACTATTATGACAACTTGGTCTGTTCCAGTTTGTTCTTCCGGTATAATACCAGGTAATTCTTATGTTGAAACTAGACAAATTGATCCCTTTGGGAATCATTTTGGGCCATCCAGTCCTCAAAGGCCATATACACCCTTGAGCTCCGGATTGTTACCATATGGGGGGCAATATGCCTTTTCACTTCCTCTTTCGGGAGGATACCCATACGGCAGTTTTCAACCATATTCAGGTTTGACTGAAGTAACGACGAGTGGTTGGGTACCTATGTTACCCCAACAACCAAGAGTTGTATATTCTATGCAACAAAGTGTACCTATGTCTAGTATCCCGACGACGCCAGCAATTGTAACCGTGTCGCAAGTTCAATCGATGCCTGTTGTATGTCAACCACAAGTTGTAATGCAACAGCCAATTGACCCTGCAACACATCCACAATCGCCAACTGCCGGGACGACACAGATACAAACGGGGACCATAACCCCGCATCTTGGGCCGTCGGTTAGTGTTGCACAACAAAACATGGCTTCACAACCATGGATGGTGCAATACCAACAACCTCAGTTTCAACAGGTATACGAGGGATCTGAGCAACAGATCTTTGCGAATAGTGGGCAACCCTATATTCAGAACGGGTTAAACCAACCACTTTACAGTGGCCAAGCCCACCAGCCATATCAGTCATATCAACATCAGTTGCATTATACTGGTATGCAAAGACCTACTGCTCAGGCGATTCCATCGTACCCTGGGTATGCCTCGCCAAACCTGAATCAGCAGTTGCCATTCGTGGCGACCTTAGAATTACTAGATTTACATCGCTTGACGAACGATCCAATCGCCTACGCCCATTGGTGGCCAGCGATTCCTCACAAACTTCCTTCGGACATTCCTAAATTCAATGGAAATCCGGGCGAAGACCCGTCGAATCATGTGATGACATTCCATCTGTGGTGTTCGTCGAATACCTTGAATGATGATTCGATAAGGCTTCGCCTTTTCCAGAGGACATTGACTGGTCCGGCGGCCAAATGGTATATTGAATTACCTAGAGCCTCTTTCGACAATTTTAGTTCCTTAGCCACGACTTTCTTGACACATTTTCAGTTACCTATAAGGTACGAAACTGGAACAGAGATCTTGACCAATTTCAAGCAGACAACGGCCACACATATATCTGATCATATACATGAATGGCGTCGTCGGCGAAGAATGGTAAAAACCTATGTTCCAGATCAGCTATTAGCTGAGTGGTTTATAAAGTCGCTTCTACCGGCAATTACAGAAGATGTGGCCAAGGGAGGCGTCGTAACAGAGGAGCAGGTTATTGCTCGTGCTCAATATTTGGACTTAGTATATACTCAGTCGGGCACGCTCTATGATAAGATACCTGATGCCCCCAGACCAGAATTTTCAATCCCTCCTCCTCCCGGATCGAATAGTGACTCTCATGCTGGTGATGGCGTGATTGGAACTGCAAACGCTAAGTCAACAAGGGATTCGAATAAGAAAGCCCGTAAGACTTCGAATCAAAAAGCAAATCAGGAAATTCTTGCTTCGGAGGTAAACGCTGTATCTACGGATAAAGACAAAAACTCCAATCAACCAGGAAGCAAGAAGAAACAAAACAAAGGGAAGAAGAAGAATCAAGGTGGATCATCCCCTCAAAAAACTTCTTCAAACCCTCCTGGGAAAAAGAAACAATTTTATCCATGTCAAATATGTGATGAAAATCATTCGACAAAGGACTGTCCGTTCAAAGCTGAGTTAAAGAGGTTCCTAAAAAGTTCCCAAACTTCAGTTGTGTTGACTGATCCGTTTCCTGCCCCAGGTCAGAATATGGTTGATAGTGGAAATGCTTCCCCGTCTCAAGTGCTTATGCTGTCGGTTTCCAAGCAAAGTGATGCTTTGATATCGACTAGGAATAAAGATTATGGGAATCCGCCGGTGTCGAACGACAAAGGGAAAGATCAACCCAGTAGTTCGACAACGACTTCAGCAGAAGTTGTACCCCCCCTCACGCATGAATTAACAATAAAGCCGCCTAAGGGAGTAGTCCACAAGTCGACATTCAACCCTCGCGCCAGAGCGGCGCAACACTATAATGTAGTGGAGGATTTGGCCCAATCGCCATCTGCTATGTCAACTCTTGAGGTACTACAAAATTGCCCATCCCAAAGACAGGCATTGTTATCAGCAATTGGTGGAGTGGATCCTAAAGATTCCAATCTTGTATCCTTTGATCACAAAGGATATGATCCTCAGTTACCAGCGCAATTAGCTTTCCTTATTCAAGTGAAAGCACTCAACAAAACTGTTCATAGAACGATTATTGATGAGGGTGCATCGACATGTATCATGTCGATGAGTTGCTGGAAAACTCTTGGGTCTCCAACCTTGTCGCGATCTTCGACGACATTGAAAGCATTTGACGGTAGGTCGTACACTCCGTACGGTATACTAAATAACTTTAAAGTTGAACTAGGAGGAAAAACAGTGGAGATTGATGTTGAAGTCATTGATGGCAATCTTGACTATAACATTCTACTGGGAAGACCATGGATATATGCCATGGCAGCTGTAGTGTCGACATATTTTAGGAAGATCGCATTCCCGTTTGAAGGAGGGATTACGATCGTCGACCAACAGAATTTCCTCCCTAATGGTTCACAAGTTACTGGAAGCATTCCCCTGATCCATGGGAGCGACCATTCGATAAAAGATATAGGAGTAGGCTTGCTAAAAGATCCCACGATGATGGGAACTTTCGCGTTGCCACCTCCTTCCCATGAAGGGAATATCCCGTTTGTAGCAACATGCAACATGGTATCTTCATCTAAGGTCGCAGAAGACAAAGTCGTCATGGATCATCAAGTGGTTTTGCCACCTAGCCCTATTGAAATATTGTAGCAATCAATGTTTCAGGCATGGGAGGCAAGCCCAAATGAATGCTCGTCAAGCGTTTGGGTAGATAGGTCCGAAGATTATGGTACCCCATTAGATCCATGGTCAAAAGTTCATGGGACTGACGAAGGAATCTTACAATCAATGATGATTGAGGGGGCACCATGGAATGATAACCACCATCGTTCCCTTCTTCCAGAGTGTGAAGAAGAAACTCATCACGACCTATACCGCCCTTCAGTGTTTGAATTCCTAACAAATACTGTAAATACGGTGGATTCAGAGAGAAACCTATCCAATATTGAAGAGACTGTAGCCATAAACATCTCGACAAAATCTGATGTTGTTGAGAACATTCATGTCGGCAAAAGTTGTTCCCCTTCAGAACTGGAAATATATAGTGCTCTCTTTCGCGAATTTAGAGATGTCTTCGCATGGTCATATGATGAAATGCCAGGCATTGACTCGAGCATAGTTGAACATGAAATTAAAATGTATCCTGATGTCAAACCAGTAAGACAACGGCTTCGGCAGGTACATCCGAAGAAATCCGCTGCCATTAAGGCGGAAGTTGAAAAACTCCTCCATGCTGGATTCATCTACTCGGTTCCTCTAACCGATTGGGTATCGAATATTGTCCCTGTTATGAAAAAACAAGGGACGATAAGAGTGTGCGTCGACTATAGGGATGTAAACAAAGCTTGTCCGAAGGACAACTACCCTACACCCTTCATCAACCAGATAATTGATGAATGCGCTGGATGTGAAATCTTTTCCTTTATGAATGGATTTTCCGGGTATAATCAAATAAATATCCGCCCACAGGACCAGTCTAAGACTGCATTCATCTGTCCGTGGGGCACATTCGCTTATCGAAAATTACCCTTTGGTTTAAAGAACGCAGGGGCGACGTTTCAGAGGGCAATGAATTATGCCTTTCATGACATCAAGAACATTGTTCAACCTTATCTCGACGATCTTCCGGCTCATTCGCGAAAACGGACTGATCATCCGCGGCATTTGAGAGCGATATTTCTACGTTGCCGACATTATAAGATAAGACTCAATCCGCACAAGTGTGTGTTTTTCGTCGGTTCTGGTCGTTTACTTGGCTTTGTTGTCTCTAAGGACGGGATTCGTCTCGACCCCTGTAAGGTTCAGGCAATCATTAATTTGCCTCCACCTTCAAATTTGCTTCAGATTCAGAAACTCCAAGGGAAGGCAAACTTTCTGAGGAGGTTCATTCCTAATTACGCAGAACTTGCCAAGGGTTATACTCGTCTTTTGAAAAAGGATGTACCTTTTGTCTGGGACCAGGTTGCGCAAGCTTCCTTTGACGCTCTGAAAGATTGTCTAGTAAGAGCATCATTAATGTACGCCCCGGACTATCAAAGAGATTTTAACCTGTATCTTGCTACAGCAGATACGACCATTGCGATGGTCTTAGTGCAAGAAGTCGATGGAATAGAACATCCTATTTATTATTTAAGTAAAAACTTAAATGACACAGAAAGTAAATATTCCTATGTTGAAAAACTAGCGCTTGCTGCTGTTCAAGCGATTCAAAGGTTTCGACATTATGTCCTCTTTAGGAAAACTACCGTTTTGTCAGATTGCAATCCCATGACATATATACTGTCGCGACAGTTGCTTGGGGGCAAATATTCAAAATGGATAGCCATCATTCAAGAGTTTGATTTAGATTTTGTAAAATCCAAATCGAAGAAAGCTCTAGTTTTCGCGGAATTATTGTGCGATCTCCCATCGTCGTCCAACGATGAAACATCAGAAGAGTCAATCGTGGATGAAAATTTGTTTCTGATATCAGTAAGCGATGAGTGGTATGGAGACATCATAGTTTATCTCCAAACCCAAAAATTTAGGCCTAATACCTCACACTCGGAACGGAAACGTATACGATACCAATCTAAAGACTACATGATCGTCGGTGATACACTTTACCGTCGTGGTGACGATACGGTTCTGAGGAGGTGCCTTACCCATGAGGAGGCCGAAAAAGCCCTGAATGATTGTCATTCAGGAGCGTGCGGAGGGCATCAATCTGGATATGCAACAGCACAAAGAATCTTACGAGCAGGATATTTCTGGCCAACTATGTTTAAAGATTGCATAATAGCTGTCAGAAGTTGCCATGCATGTCAGATCTTTGATAGCAAAACCAGAAGACCACCCGCACCCTTACAGCCGATAGTTGTTGTTGGGCCCTTCGCCAAGTGGGGCATCGATTTCATGCAATGTAACCCCACCTCGACCGGGGGGCATGGGTATATTATAGTCGCTGTTGACTATTTTACCAAATGGGCCGAGGCGATGCCTACATTGGATAACACTGGTGAAACAGCTGCCCTTTTCTTTTTCAATCATGTAGTCGCTAGGTTCGGCGTTCCGCAAGCTATAGTGACAGATCATGGATCGCATTTTCGCAATCACATGATGGTTGAATTAGCTGCCAAACTAGGGCTATCGCACGACAGCTCTACCCCGTATTATCCACAAGCCAACGGACAAGTTGAGGCAATCAACAAAGTCCTGAAGCGTATGTTGCAAAGGATGATCGGGGTTCACAAGAGAAGATGGCATCTAATCCTGTACTCAGCACTATGGGCTTACCGAACCTCGGTAAAAAACGCCACTGGGTTCACACCATTCCAATTGGTGTATGGCCTGGAGGCAGTTTTACCGATCCAGTGCGAAATTTCGTCTCTTAAACTCGCAATTGACCTCCTCCCCGGAACCTCAGAAGAAGAGGCTCGTTTCTTAGAATTGATCCAGTTGGATGAAAACCGTCGTGACGCCGCTTTGGCGAACGAGGCTCATAAGAAACGAGTCAAAGCACAGTTCGACAAGAATGTCAAACCGCGCATCTTCTCTGAGGGTGACTTGGTTTTGCTTTACGAACAAGAATCCGATAAATTAGGAGCAGGGAAATTTCAGTCCTTATGGATGGGTCCTTATATTGTTAAAAGGGTGTTAGCAAAAGGAGCCTACGAGTTAATGGATTATGATGGAATACCACTGGCGCAACCCCGTAACGGGTTGTACCTCAAGCGTTACTATGCCTAAATAGTAACCTGAGTGCTTTTGTTGTATTTTGTTTTCGCTAAAATGTTTGTTTCGGTAGTAATCCACCCTTCTCGTTTGTTGCAGATGTCGAATTATTCTGACACATATGTGGGATATGCCGACGGAGCGAGTCGTAGTACGTGGAATTTGTCCTCCGCTGCCTGGGCCATTTTTGATCCAAGCGGCGAGTTAGTGAGTTTCAGAGGTGTGTGTATCGGACGGTCGACAAACAATATCGCTGAGTATAGTGCGTTGATCGAACTCCTCTCTGATACCATTGCTCATGGTATACGCCGGCTAATTGTTAGGCTAGACTCACAACTTGTGATACTACAACTCACTGGTATATATTCAGTCCGCAATCCAGCTATTTATCGTATGTTTCTAAGAGTTAAGATTTTGGAAAGAGAGTTTGATTCAATTCAATACCAACATATTTCCAGAAACTTGAACACATTAACAGATTCATTGGCAAACTATGTATTAGATAGACATTTACAACATATATAAAAAGAGATGCATCAGTGCTATGTAAGTGGATCACAAATAAACTGAAATAAACTCCGAAAATCAAAATATATAAAGCTGTTTATAGTTTGTACATAATGTGCTGTAATCAAAACAAAATTGGTCATATGACCTAGAACTCAAAAAGATGCTAGGGGGCAACCTAGCCTAGTGGTGCTCATGAAAGTACGTCACGGTCTGTGCGATCATGCGCAAGAGACGAGTCCATCGTCTAGGCACACCGATGGTGTGTCGCTGCAACTGTAAAGGTAACTCATCAATCTGTACATCTGGAAGACCACGAGTAAGGCTCTCAACCTGCTCCTGCACAGCTGCAAGTATCTCAGTATCACCAAGGTCGCGAATAACGACTCTCCTAGCAGGCTCTGCTGCTGGGGCAGCAACTGGCGATCGTGGACGAGCTACTGGATGAGCAGGACCAACATCTGCATGCACCCAAGAGTTTAATCAGTTTTGAACAGTAAACATCATGAATAAAAACAATAAACAGTGATATGGTTAGAGATTTTACCAATAGCACCCCATTGCTCGCCATCCGGAAGCACCAAGTCCGGATCACCTCGGTAGTCCATACCCACGTATGGATACTTAGAAAACGCCATCTCCTGACGCTCAAACCACCTAAAGAAGGACTCAGTGAATGTAATATGAGGTTGACCAGCATGCCGGGACATATGGTCAACCCACCTCTGCATGCGTGGCTCGGTCGGAGAAGGCACATCAAGCAAGATGTACTGAGGCTGCATCAATGGGATTTTCTCCAAGACAAAGGCAGTGAGAATAGAACCAAATCCAAAGTTCTTCAGCCCCCCGTCCTTTACCTTGGTCAATTGACTTTTCATCTGGATAAGTACTGCATCACACCAGTTAAACACTTTCGGTTGGAGACACTCCAAGGCGTGCTGCATATAAGATCTGTTGGCAACATGCAAAGCTGCGCTACCGGCCATCCTACCAATAGTAAACAGAATGGACCTGAGAGACCTGTCAGTGATGTCACGGATATTGATCTTGCCGTCTTTGCTCGGCTGTGAACCCTCCCGACAATACTGACGAATATAGTCTCTGGTGGAAGTAGTCCCTCGGGCCGTACCTGACAAAGAAATGGGAGCACCCCGCCTTGACAGCCCAGTCAAGAAGTACATGTCCTCTATGGTCAAGGGGAAGGACTTCCCCCTAATCTGGAATACTTGGTTAACAGGATCCCAAGCATCAAGCATATACTGCAGTAAAGAAATCTGTGCTCTCATGCTAGAAATACGGAAGAACTTCAGCAGGCCACAGTTCCGAAGCGCGTTCACCGTGACTGGGTCATGGAGTGCAACCATGTCCTCTGCTTCATGTTCTCGTTCTCGCCATGTAAGGGACATTTTGTTCAAAGTTCCCTACAATCAAACAAGAGAAAGAGTAAGTTCCTGATTTTGATGAAAATCTGGCGAAAAATCATCAAAAAACTCATGCAAAATCAGCTCTTTTAGGCCCAGCGCAGGCAGAGAGTGTTCCCCCTACTCTGGAACTCAGTCTGCCTTAAGGCTGCCTGAAATACAGCGCAGATTTCGAAAGGGGAACCTGCGCTGATGCCAGGGCGACCTAATGAAACCCCTGGGGCCCAGAAGCTCTGAAAAACAGGCATGAAACTGAAGGGCTAAGGTTTAGCTCCTACCTGGTCCAAACGGCGCCGAAAATCGTCCACAGAATCTCCCGGAATCAGCTGGTGAAAATCAAGGAAGAAGAGGCACCTCCAGAGCTCCAACAAGAAAAATGCAAATGAAATGGTAAATGAGAGGTAAAAACCCCTTTTTATGACTTTTTACACCGTTTAAAGTTAAATATTAGGATTATATTCTCGTTTTCATGCAATTATTACCCATTTCTAACAAAATTTGTTGCAGCAATTGATAATGAAGTACTACATTTGAAAAGAGAAAAGCTAATGAAAGTAAAAAATGAAATTTGACCATGAATCGAGCAGTTTTACCACGGAATTTATGCTCGTTAAAAAATAGAAAAGTGTGGGCAAAGTTTTTCCGCCAAAGTTCAAGCTCATTAAAAAATGAACCTATCTCGGTAAATAACCATTGCGATCGTAAATTTATAAGCCTTAAAAGCCTTGGTCGTGTTCTCATCCATCACCTCCATTTCATTTGGCCGATCGTTCACCCCCATGTGTGTTTACCTATTTTGAGGAACAACTGCGAAGAGTGATTTCACCTAGCCCTTCTTGTGACACTACCGTGATTGGAAATTCCAATTTGTACCTGGAATCAGTTGCTATCCCTGTTTATCACTCATTCCTCAAAAGACGAGTCTTCTTTGAGCTCTTTTCACTGACTCGTAAAATATGAAAAGTTTGCCGAGTTTTTGGCCTTCTAGCTCGTTAAACGACCGAAAGCTATCCCTCCTCTAGATTTTAATCTTTTTGGACCTGAGGGATTATTGCACAAAAAGATCGAGCGCTTGTCTTGTTCGGCTCGTAAAAATACCGAATAGCCATCCCTTCTGTATTGTTTTATACTTTTTCGGACTTAAGGGATTAGATGACGAAAAAGGAATTATGGAGTTGACTTTCTGTACCTTTTTAGACTCTCTAAAAATGAAAAGGACCGAGTTTTCCTTGTCGTTAGACTCGTTAAAATGATTAAATAGCGACAAACTTGTTTTTAGACGAGAACGAGTTTCCCTATCGCTAGGCTCGTTAAATCATAGCGATGGGCTTGCTCGAAGGGCAGGTTATAGAACAAGCATATGTTATCCTCCTCAAGCTTGACAAAAATAAAGAGGTACTGGTCAGAAATGACTGGGGAAAAATTGGGAGAACATCAAGGTTTAGAGGTAGCAAGTCACTCTTGAACATGACACTTTTCCTCAGTATCACATCGGGTTGGGTTGTCTCATTCACCGGTTTCATCACCATGGTCCTCGCCACACCATCCATTCGGGGTAATGCTACCGATCCATCACATCAGTGTCGTTGTATGTTCAAGAGGGGTCATTCAGAAAGTGTCAACCGTGTCCCATCCACTACCATACATTATCCTTCATCCATTTCATGATCGCCACCCTGAATCATATGTCACAGTTTGTTTCCACCTCCACTAAATCATTAGCTCCGTTCCGTGTCATTGATGTGGGATTCATTAAGGCCCTCCTTTGACGGATCACTTCTTGTCGACATCAGCTCATTATCCAAGAAGTCGATCTAGGAACACCCCCATCAGTACTTTGAAGCTTGCATGCCTCAATGGCAAGTTTCTCACTTCCGGCGACAGGTATACATCAATGACCTTCGACCAGAAGATTTTGCGTGGCGTTCGACGCCAAGTCCTTTATTCACGCCACGTGAATTGTACTGCCGTACCTTGAGGGTCATCGTCATTATTGGTGATTCCTCTCGTGCTTGTTAACGGTTTTCATTATTGACCGGTAATCAAGTGATGTCTTTCCATGTTCGACTTCAGTGCAATTCTCACATGGATCGACTTGTACTTAGAGTGAAGATCGAACGAGTTTGAAGACCCCGGATCTAGTTTCATCCATCCGGGTTGCGATATATATTCAGGAAATATAAAAGCATTTGCCATGTACATCATTGCAGCAGATGATCATCCTCCTCAAAGGATGATAATTTTAGCGGAAGATTATCAGTCTGTCTCCAGACGATCGTCTGTCATATGTACCAAAATGTATTTATAAAAGCTGAGCATGGGAATGCCCGCCTCAGCTAGACCGTGAAAATTGAATGAAAGATAATGTATTGTATTGTATTGTATTACAGGGCACTCTCCTCAGCACTGGAACGAACTTCGGACCCTCTAGCTAAAGCATTTCACCCGATTAACGGCCTCATACTTTAGGGGGCAACTGTTATAGACATTTTTGTGCCTCGCGTCAAGGAGCAGGAAATGTCGATAATTACAGGGATCCTGAGTCCCTAAACATGTTGTTCTTACCCCTAAAAGAACAAGGTCATCAATCAACAGCACTTCCAATCAGTTCTCCACCTAAAAACACTTCAGAACAGGCTTATTTTGGATCATGTCAGGTGCTTAACTGAGCTTCTGCGCTGTATTGCAACTGTCCCACTCTGTACCTGCGCTGGAAGTCAAAAACAATGAAGGCTACCTGCGTTGGGCGAGATTGGCCAAGTGGCACAGTCATCCTGCAAGGTGTCATTTGCCCAGGAAGCTTCCAAACTGACACTTGGGTCATGAAATTCGCCCTATGATGAGTAAGAGGTACTTGATCACCATGTGTAAGCAAGGATCTCCAAGTGGACACAGGAACTGAAGATTAACTGAAGATGGAGAGGACACTAGTCAGCTATATGCCAGCCTCCAGCTGACTCATCCTTTCCTCTTCCCTCCTATATATAGAGCTCTTCTATGAGGTCTAGGGGGGCTGGAATTTTGTAAAAGCAAGGAGGTGTTGTTGGTATACTGTCAGGATTATTGGGTGATTGTTTTACTAGAGGTGAAGAAGAGAGTTCTTGCTGCCGAGGAGGTGCTGCTGGATTGGAGCCAACATCATTGGTTGTAACTTCCTCTGGAACCCTGTTACTTTCTATCAATAAAGTTTGCATGTTCTTCTATATACTTGTTTTACATAGATGCTTTTGTGTTTACATGTATATTTGATGCAACCTAATCCATGCTTCAATTATGATTGCTTGTATCTCGTAGTTTGCTCCCTTTTGTTGTGCAGATTCTGCGTGTAGCTGGATCGGCTTGGAGAGCAAAGAGCTGGGAACAGGATACAAAGCGAGAAGGACAAGGATCGACTAAGCGCAAGACACCAGGTTGGTTGACCCTCTTTCCATTCTCTCTGTGCTTTCATAAAGTGGAACATGAAAACTTTATCATTCAGTTGTTGCTAAAGACTGTCACCTTTAGAAAGGGTTAGTGTCATCCGCATCGGATACTTTTCCCCACAACAGTGTCTAGTCAATTTAACATCTTAAATTGCTCTACATAAATTGTCAATCCGAGTATCGTAAACCGATGAAGTGTGGTACACCATATGTGCTTAGTTAACCTTTTTCTTACTTCGTTGTTTTATAGATTTTATTTTGTTTTGGGGTTTTATTTTTGTTGGTTTCCTAAAGTGTTTAATGCAAATGGAAATCCTATTCTAAGGTCTTAAGAATACTTTTAAAGGTCAAGTATGGATAGAGATTCCAAGACAAGGTTTATGTCCCTAATGGTAACTTCCAAAACTTAGCACTTCAAAAGATCTCAAAACATGCTATTGATCAAATCAGTACTTGAACAAAAGTGTAAATATGCAGCTACTTAAATCAAACAAAATATGAAATACTGGTCATGAAATCACTATCTCTACTGCTTATCTAAATACAAAAATAAAAGTTAAGCTATTGCACTCAAAAAAATCAAAAATTGCAAACTAATAAAAATCAAATCAAATCACATCATTCATAGTTCGATTCCTCGCCAGGTAGTTTAAGCTATGGCTTTCAGAGATAATCGTCAATGATATGAGCAAGTTGGTATCTAATTGCAGGAAAGTAAAACTAAAATCAAATCACATCATTCATAGTTTGATTCCTCACCAGGTAGTCTAAGCTATGGCTTTCGGAGATAATCGTCAATGATATGAGCAAGTTGATATCTAATTGCAGAAAATTAAAACTAAAATCAAATCACATCATTCATAGTTCGATTCATCGCCAAATAGTCTAAGCTATGGCTTTCAGAGATAATCATCAATGATATGAGCAAGTTGATATCTAATTGCAGAAAAGTAAAACTAAAATCAAATCACATCATTCATAGTTCGATTCCTCACCAGGTAGTCTAAGCTATGGCTTTTGGAGATAATCATCAATGATATGAGGAATTTGATATCTAAACTAACTGAGAAAGCAAATGAATAAAACTGAAATAAAAGCATAACTGGAATTGAAAAGCTAAAAAAAACAAAGTTAGCAGAGAGGCAAATCTCATGTCACTATTTGATGCAAAAACATGTAAAGAAAAACTAATCTACAATCAATCGGTTGAACACACTTAAATGAATTAAAATTGCATGAATGGAAAATCTAATCTATCAAACTTGAAAGCAATCAAATGACATAATGAAATCAAAGCAAAATTACAAAATGAAATCTACTCTACCTTACATTCTAATATGCTCCATGACATCTACTTCACATCTCCTTCCATGTTGAGAACATCAAAGCTTTATTCAAATTCTTCAAAATTACAAAGTACAACAAAGCTCTCCAAAGTTTTAAAAAGCCATCAAGGAAAGCTAAGACTCACAAGCTAAGCTCTAAACTCTAAGCTCTAAGCTAAAAAAACTAACAAATGAAGGAGAGAGATCTCCTATTTATACAAAAAGATGAGAAGCCATCTCATTAATGAGAGTCCATGAATCTCTCCCTCTACCTCTAGAGTCCTAATCAAAATACGAACTGATAAGACACATGTCTTCTTAGAGTTTCAATACAATTAGGAGATGTGACACATATCCTCATGATCCCATGATTCTTTCCACTAAAATTCGAATTTGGCCTTAGAGTGCCATATAAGGGTCTTCTAGAAGCCTCCTTTCAACCTACACATGTCAACAATCTCAACCCACTTGTTAGGTATAAGCATATGCACATTATTTTCTAATTTTTAACCACAAATTCACTTAAAAAGGCTTAGAATTAATAAAGTTTGGAAAAACATAAATGTGGCCCAATAATAATGAAAGTGGGATGAATGTAGTGACATAGTAGTGAAATGGAGGTGATATAATGGACATAATAGTGAAAGTGTAATGGAAATGAATGACATTTTCAAGACCCAACATACCCCCCAACTGAAGTTATTGCATGTCCTCATGCAATATATATTACATTAACTCTTTTGATCCTTGAGCTTTGGCTTAACTTTGCATGATATCATTTGATAACTTCATATTTCTGCAAAGTGTTTTACTTGAATTGCAACATGGTTGGTTCTTGTGTTACAACCAATTTTTTTTTTGTTGCATTCTATTTTGATCTTTGAACTTTGCATAATGATATTTTGATTATTTTTGCAAAGTATATCTTTATTGGATTGCATAATGGTTGGTTCTTGTGTGACAACCATGATTTTGTTTGTATCCAATTTATCCTTTAAGCACTTTTTTGAAAAGCCATTGTATGTTCATAATAACAATGTAATAGTTAATATATGTTGGAAGTATGTGGGCTCCTGAGTATGATATCGACATGGCAAGATATGAAGTTGAATTTATTCCCCCCCCAACTGATGGTATTGACAATTTTATGAAATGAGGAAGAGAAATGTTTTTCCAACAATTATCATTCTAGATTTTATGGAATTCTATAGTAAAAAGTTAGAAAATGACGTACCTAAACTTACCCTTTGGAATGGATGAGTTGTATGTGTGGTGGCTGCAAAATTCTGATCATATTCTTCTTCAAGTGGCTGAACAAGAGGAGTCATGGATAAAGAGATAAGATGATTTTTTATTACTTCTACTAAAACTTGCTAAATTTGCTCCAAAATGCTAAAAAGAATAGTCTTCATGTCTTCAAAACTCATTGGCACAATTCCTACTATGTGAAAAGATGTTCTGATGTCGAACATAGTAGGAAATTGTTGACTTAGTGGCCATTAATGGATGCCACTAGTCAACACGAGAACTCTCACCATTGATGACAATGAGAGTCAATATGCCCAAACACATCTTGCTAGGTACGAATGATTTTGCCGATGTCGAGTCACCTAGAAGATCTGACGAACAAGGGACATTAATGTATTCCCATTGTTTGTCAGCATGAGCACTTGCCATTAAAGCATGCAAGCCTCAAGGTGTTTTTACAAAGAACTTAGACTCAAAGGACTATGGACTCAATAATTTGCATTGAAGTAGGGCTTATTTGCGAAATGAAAATGACAAGGAATGGAAGATGAAAATGGAAGATGGCAATGGAGAGTAGAAATGGCAATGGGCAATAAGCATGTGAATGAGTCTCTTGCTTTTATTTGTGGGTTATGAATGGACAAAAAGAGATGGAAAGTGTATGTGAATGTAAATGGAAAATATGGAGTGAAATGAGGTGAATGGTTTATTATGAAGTATGGATGTGATGGAGACAACAATATCTGAAAGTTCTTCAAGTGTTTGGATCTAATTTTGCATCAGCATATTTCCTCTTTGTTGCTGATTATCCTCTTATAAAAAAAATTAGTCTCTTAGAGAGACACCATTCTCTTGTAGTCATTTGTCCTTCCTCTTGGAACCTGCAAAAACAATTAATGCTTCTTTTGCAATGGAATGTAATATTATCAAAGGAGAGAGATGACCAATCTCTCTAGTTATGATATTTACACAAAAATAAGAATTTGTATTAATGAAACAAGTTCTCAAAGGAAAAATCAAAAGAATTTATACCTGATTTGGAATTGGTGCCCCAAGTTGAATGTTGCTTCCTTTCAGCAATTTATTTCATTATTTTCCATTTCAAACTATAATGATGGATTTATTATTGTCTAGATCTTGTTGAGATCTTTCCAACAATACTTGAATCATCAAAATCTGATTTTGTATGAGAAAGTTAGGCTGATTTGAACAATGAGGTTTTTCAGCTGCGGAATTGGACTTTAGCTGCGAAATGTCGATGGTTTTTGTAGCTAAAAATCTTGAATAAAAAGTTAGCCATTCATCTTTCATCATCAGTCCAAAATTAATCAATACCTTCATAAAAGTGAGCAAATAACATATTCATTTCATTGATTCAAAATTATTAATTTTTTTTCTTGACATGCGGCGACTTAGTGTGGTGACTTAGTGATAACACACAACTTGACTTCCCTTTGACCGGGGTCTTTTTCATCAATTTAGATCAAATGAATAGGACACCATCCATGTACTAACATTTTCCCAGCTACCCATGTGGCTCGTTTTGTCTCTCGACACCTGTAACCTACAGAAGTAATAAAATGGCTGCGGAATTGCCAGTTAGCTGCGGAATCAGGCTGCTTTCTGCAGCTAAAAGACAACCAACCATCAGTTTTGAAATTTAGCATGCAATCCTCCTACTTCTGTATGATCAATAGCAAGATCCATTGGTTCCAAGGCATAGTTCTCAAGGCCGCTGATTAAAGGAATTTTAGAAACTGGATTCAACCATATGCTAATTATTGATTTACTCAAATTACTTAAAACCAAAGCATATAATCCACCCTCGCTGTAAGCGCAATTTGATAAAGATGAGCTTGATCGACTCTTTTCATGGGATTACGGGTTGACAGAGGTTGTTTTATTGCAGAGCTTTTGGCTGAAAGTATGGTCAAACTACCAAATACGTCATAATAAAGTTAAACACGTACACAGAACTTGTCAATGGAGACAAAATCCATGAGTATCAACATCTGTGCCAATATTTTAGCAAGTAAAACACCGAGTCAAGGGAATAGCTGTTAGATGGGTGCTTGGAGAAGTGCCATATTTGATCGTCTTATTTTCAAACAGGAAGTAGCGGAACAAGATTAGACGGGTGGCGGAAGACGTGTTTTCTCAAACAGCCAAAGCATGCCATGTTTAAACTGTTCTTTGTTCATTTAATAAAAATATTTTTTTCTCACATATTCAGTGACACGGTGCATGACCTGGAAACCAAGGAAATCAGATCTGAGTGGATTTCTCAAAGAAATCGAAATATGGCCGCAATTGTTTAAAAAAACCACTGTTTTTTCTCACGTGACAGGCAAAAATAGGCTTCATAGAACCGAGAAATTCTCTCAAACCGCCACGAATTTCTTAAAACGGTTTCTGGGTTATCTAATTTACCCTACTGGCGAAAAAAACCAATGTTTCATTTTTTTCAAATTTGCCTTCGTTTGGCCAAATCGTGCTCTCAAAGTTTGACATTTTTCTATGTTTTGCTTTTTTTTCTAAATTGTTGTGTTTGAATATACAGGTTCATGAGCGTCTTGGAAAATTATTGCAGTAGTATTATGAGTAGTCACAGTGGCAATAACCTACCATATGGAGATTTTCTTTGATTGTATGCGTTTGGAGATAGTATATGTCCGTCAGATTTACCTAAATCAACACACCTGTTTAAGTAATTTTGATCTGCATTTTGAAATTCCACTATTGAGCTCAGTGCTAATGGAATAAACTTTATATTGCAGATTTGTTGAAGCCGAACTGAGGATAAGCATCAATTCGTTGTGGCTGCATGTCACAATTCATTTTCTTGGCTTCTCGTTTCACGGTTTCGATCCTTAATTGATTGTTTATACTCCAAGTGCAATCCCTTGTTATACTTCATTTTGTTTGCCAAAAAGAAAGCTCTTAGCCCTACGTGGTTTTCATGGAGTAGGTTTTTTCTTTGTTTTTCTGTTGTTGTTGTTGTTGTTGTTTTTTTTTAATTTCCTTATTTTGTTAATAAAATTATATATGTTATATTTCCAAAATTAAAAATATACATATATGTTTTACTAAACAAAATAATAAAATTTATTATATTCTTTTTAATGTATTCTTTTAAAATTATTTTGTTAATAAAATTATACGTTATACTTTCAAAAATTAAAAATATACATATACATTTCATTAAACAAAACAATGATTTTTTTAATTTTATTTTTTATTTTTCGAATCAATTGAAATGATGAAGTTTATTTTGTCCGCGTTTTTTTTTTCCTTTTTTTTAACATAACAATTCTTTTTCTGATCCTCTAGATCACACAAAGTGCAGGAGGAGAGCATACTTAAGAATTATGAAAATTTTTTTACATAACAATCCTTTTTCTGATCCTCCGGATCACACAAAGTGCAGGAGGAGAGCATACTCAAGAATTATTATTTTTTTTAGATGTAAGAAATAAGGTCTCCTAATTACACTTCCCTGGCAACGGCACCAAAAATGTCTAGTCAATTTAATGTCTTAAATTGCTCTACATAAATTATCAATCTGGGTATCGTAAACTGATGAAGTGTGGTGCACCATATGTACTTAGTTAACCTTTTTCTTACTTTGTTGTTTTACATATTTTATTTTGTTTTGGGGTTTTGTTCTTGTTGATCTCCTAAAGTATCTAATGCAAATGGAAATCCTATTCTAAGGTCTTAAGAATACTTTTTAAAGGTCAAGTATGGATGTAGGTTTCAAGACAAGGTCTATGTCCCTAATGGTAACTTCCAAAACTTAGCACTTCAAAAGATCTTAAAACATGTTATTGATGGAATTAGTACTTAAACAAAAGTGTAAGTATGCAGCTACTTCAATCAAACAAAAGATGAAATATTGATCATGAAATCACTGTCTCTGCTGCTTGTCTAAATATGGAAATAAAATTTAAGCTATTGCACTCAAAGAAATAAAAAGTTACAAGGAAAGTAAAACTAAAATCAAATTACACATTCATAATTCGATCCCTCGCTAGTAGTCCCGCTATGGCTTTCGGAGGTAACCGTCAATGATATGAGCAATTTAATATCTAACTGCAGAAAAGTAAAACTAAAATCAAATCACACATTCATAATTCGATCCCTCGCCAGTAGTCCCGCTATGGCTTTCAGAGGTAACCGTCAATGATACGAGCAATTTAATATCTAATTGCAGAAAAGTAAAACTAAAATCAAATTACACATTCATAATTTGATCCCTCGCCAGTAGTCCCGCTATGGCTTTCAGAGGTAACCGTCAATGATATGAGCAAGTTGATTTCTAAACTAACTAACAAAGCAAGTAAAGAAGACTGAAATCAAAACATAACTGAAATTGAAAAGCTAAAAAAAAAAATAAAGTCAGCAGAGAGGTATATCTCATGTCACTATTTGATGCAAAAACATGTAAAGAAAAATTAATCTACAATCAACCGGTTGAACACACTTGCATGAATTAAAATTGCATGAATGAAAAATCTAATGTATCAAACTTGAAAGCAATCAAATGACATAATGAAATCAAAGCAAAATTACAAAATGAAATCTACTCTACCTTACATTCTAATATGCTCCATGACATCTACTTCATGTCTCCTTCCATGTTGAGAACATCAAATCTTTATTCAAATTCTTCAAAATTACAAAGTACAACAAAGCTCTCCAAAGCTTTCCAAAGCCATCTCACAAGCTAACAAGCTAAGACTTAAGACTAACAAATGAAGGAAAGAGATCTCCTATTTATACAAAAAGATGAGAGCCATCTCATTAATGAGAGTCCATGAATCTCTCCCTCTACCTCTAGAGTCCTAATCAAAATACGAACTGATAAGACACATGTCTTCTTAGAGTTACAATACAATTAGGAGATTTGACACATATCCTCATGATCCCATGATTCTTTCCACACAAATTCGAATTTGGCCTTAGATTGCCACATAAGGGTCTTCTAGAAGCCTCCTTTTGACCTACACATGTCAACAATCTCAACCCACTTCTTAGGTATAAGCATATGCACATTATTTTCTAATTTTTAACCACAAATTCACTTAAAAGGATTAGAATTAATAAAGATTGGAAAAACATAAATGTGACCCAATGATAATGAAAGTGGGATGAATGTGGTGACATAGTAGTGAAATGGAGGTGAAATGGAGGTGATATAATGGACATAATAGTGAAAGTGTAATGGAAATGAATGACATTTTCAAGACTCAACAAATAGGATATCAAGGGTTGTCAATTTCTGGATTGATAGTATCCTGGGAAGATTCATTACTAAGTTTGCTTTAGAATCGACCATGTCCTACAGTGAAGCAGAATGACGATTCTTCAAAGGACCTCAAGGTAAGTATTTACAATCTTTGAAACTTTGGATTAAGATGCTTGATGAGCACTAGTATTGCAGCAAGAATCCTGCAACTCTTGGGGTTATCAAATTTACTTTATCAACCCCGGGTTCGTACAAACTTGGAGGTGACAGTGTTGTATACACAAGTAAATGTGATGGGTCCACTCTTTGTCACTGCTAAGCTTGCGATAGACCACTAAGGTTTTTCAAAACAAATCTGTATTGATTTAGAAGAAGCTTGATTATCAATGAGGAAAAGAGAAATATACACTAAGGGAAAGCTTGTGTACTGCAGTAAGGAAAAATACTGAAATCAAATGCTAAAACACACCATTTTTATAACTAATTGATAAGAGGCTTTTCTTTAAAGAATGCTAAGTTAACATGTATGCAATCCTACTATCTTAGGCATGAAAATTAAAACATCAAACATTCTACTACTGTGCATGTAAATGAATAAAATAACTTTGTTTTTCTTCTTCTTTCTTCTTCTTTTATTCTTCTTTTTTTTTTTTTTTTTTTCGAGAAAGCGTGAAAGCTAACTTCTTTTGGTGATGTGGCAGATGGCTTAGGAATGATGTTGAATGGTTAGAAGGCTTGGGAGACAAGTGGGGGTCCTTTTCTAGCTTCCTAGTGGCTTTTTCCATAATTTAGCCTCAAAACATGCCACTATAGGTCAACCTACAGGATGTCCTAATGTGTTCTATAGGATGTCCTGAATTCCTACAGGATCCCCTATATTCCTATAGGATACAGCCGAGAGAAAAAGGAGGGATGTTGAAAGGTGATGGAAGGCTTAGGGAAGGTGGTTGGTGGATGGAATGAGGCTAGGGAGTGCCTAGGACCAACTCAGAACTCAAAACCAGAGTTGGGAGATGGCTGGATTTTCTCAACAAGCTTGGAGAAGTGTTCTTGTGAAATGATGAAGTTGGTAAGGGTTTTGGTGAAAGAAAGGAATGGTCATGGATGGATGAAGTTGGGATGAGGCTTCTAATCATGAAATCTCTATGTACTACTAAAAATCCTCCACTCCATCAAACATTGATGTTTATCCATAAATCATGAAAACAAGAAGGATTTCAATTAACTAAGGAAAACAAAATTTCATGAGCTAGTTGCCTACTTCATGCATGAGGGAAAACTTGCAGAATAAGATGAAACCTTGATGAGATCTGAAGTAAAACTGAAGATAAAAGAACTGATAACTAAATCCTATTTCTTTCAAACTAATCAAATGCTGACCTAAGTACAGAAAACCCTAAATTCCATGAGAAACTAGAATTCCGTCTTTTTGGGGCTGCATAGGGGTTCTTTCCTCAAACCATGATCCCTAAAGGAAAGAGTGAGGAAAAATACACCTACTGACATATTTGTGATGTTATTTTACCTCTTTTAAGCTACTTCTGAAGTAAATCACAAATGGAAGCAAACTATTCAAATCTAAAACTACGTGCAATGAATAAATTCTAAAGACAATTCAACCATTAATCTATGAAATTGACTAAACATACAAATACAAGAAGAGGAGCCTTTGCTGCTAGGGTTGGGCCCTAACCCAAGAGCTTTAGCCGTCTGAGTCAACTCAGTGTTGGATCAAGGAAATTCTCATTCTCATTATCAAAAGAGAAAATTACATAAACATGTCTTCCACAAGTCTTGAACTCGAAAATCACTAGTGTTTTTACAGCAAAAATTCGAATCCTAATGAGGCTCTAGGCCTTATTATTTATACAACTGAAGTCTCAAACGAATTCCTTAAATCTAGGGAGGCTCGGCTCCCAAAATCGAGATAAAATAACTCTTTGACTGTCACTTGCTCGGTTGCCTTTTGATCTCCATGACTTGGTTGCTTGTACTCTAAGCTAGTGTGATTGGTGGAGGAATATTTGAATGAGTGAGGAGTAAATGAGGAAGATCTACCTCCTAAAATCTCTCCTCCTTGTCTCATTCGAGATTCAACCCCTAATTATCCAAAATTTCCATGATTTTCTCTCAAAAACCTGCAATCAATGCATATTAGTTCACTAGGCATAATATCTCACTTTGACTCATCTCATTAAGAAAAATACAATAAAAATATGTAATAATTTATGAGAAGATTTGATTTCAATAAGCTAGGAGGTGGATTAAGGTCCATATAGTTACCCAATGATGAGACTCATCAATACTTCTGTGTGAAAATAAAGTTTTACAGATGCAGTTAGATTGCTAGTTTACTTATGTTTGGAAGAAGAGAGAATAAATCTAAGCAAGAGATCGGAGTAACCTGAAGTGGAAAGAGATATAAAGTAGATACTAGAAAGAGATCTCATGGACAAGACCCGAATAAATTTGTAGAGACCGATTATAGTCCTCTTTTGAGTGGATCTAAAAGTGAAGGAGAAGAAAACCACGTTGATAACCCTTAGGTGACTCCACCGTATTCACCCTCCCAGCCTGAGAGTTCACAGAAGCTAGAATCCAGTAATAGCTAGGGTGTTTTTGGCTTTCCCCTCCCTCTACCCCTCTATTGTAGCAGCTACAACCACTCTCCAAAATTTTGCCTTAGCTTCATTTTGGAGCCTCCCTACCAACCATCCTTGGCAGAATGTCTTGCACTGTCAAGTACATAGGATTCACTGGTTTTTCAGTAAGTTTCCAGCATGTGCATGTCAATTTACTTCACTTCCCTCACAGGAAGCCATTCTAGACTTAAGCTATTTGTTGGCTGATCAACTCCCTCAGAAAATTGTGCAATTATAGAGGGTAACCAACCTTCCCTCCAGAAATTGTGCAAATCTACTGGGCACCCTGTTGGGCTCAGAAATTGCGCAATGCAGTCAGAAAGGCTTCCTTGAGAAAATTGTGCAATCTTGCCCAACACTGCAGCTCAACCAAGAAATTGCACAATTTTGGGCAGTAGTCACCTGCTCCTCCCATAAATTGTGCAATCCCTCTGGGACAGCCAACCTAGCTCCTCCCAAAAATTGTGCAAATCCCTCTCTAAGTCAATCAAGTTGTTTCATGTGCCTTCAGGTTGACTGGTTCCACCCGGGACCTAGCAAACTTGATTTGCATGCATGGGCTTCATTCTCCCAAAATAACAAAAAGCAACATGCAAAAAGAATCCCTATATTTTAGGGATCTATTTTTAGCAACTGGAGGTTACATGCAAAGATCGTCTTAGAAACTTCCCTCCAAGTGTCCCTTTTTCCAAGATTTGTGGTATGTGTGTCATAAGCTTCAAAATTATTTATTCAACACTTCAAAGATAATTCTTCGCATTGATCTTGGAGCTCTGACATCCCACAACACATCTAGGAGTCTTCGACGCATCCAAATCAACTATTTCTGGGTAAGTCCGCTTTACTTGTCTTTTGCAAAATTTCTGTCACTTTTTGTGTTTGGCTTGTGTGAGTGTTGTCTACTTGATTTCTGTGAACGCTTGCTATTGTTTGCATGCATGTTAGCCTGTAAAAGAATAGTTTCAATTTTCGTTTGCATCTCACTGTTGTTGCATGCATGAGATTGTTTTCCACGAATGGTTGGTTGCCGATTTGGCGACTCGTTTCACACACATGCATGTTTTTCTATTTTCTGAATCTTGCATTCACTATTTGCATGCATGTTCATTCACTCCTGCTTACACTCATTTTTTCCATGCATTCAAGTCTTCATATGTTTTCAGTCACCCATCGGCAGGTCTGGGAAAACTTGGCCCGGGGTCTCCCTTGCCCGAACAGCATTACACATTTCTAAGAGGGAAGACTCTGCCTTCCTCCCAAAAAATGTGTAAAGATGGCCAGATGGTTTCCTCCAGGCTTTCTCTATGCAATTCTGAGAGGCAGTGTTTGCTGGCCTAGAAAATTGTGCAATGTAGTCTGTGGGCCTGCATGACTTGCCAACTGAAATTGCTCAACACCCAGCAGGCCAGTCTGGATTGTGCATTGTGCAATTCTAGCAGTCAACCAACCTCCCGATAGTCTGGGATACCTTTTGCACAATTCCAGTAGCGAGTCTCCTGGCTTCCTAGTGAAAATTGCGTAATTCTTGCTAGCAGTCTCCCAAGTATGTTGCATGTCAGTCCTCAAGTCTTATTTCTTTTCAGCTAACAGATTTATTTCCATGAATGTCGTCATGTCTTTAGATATATCAAGTTTTCATTCATCTCTCAACAGTTCAGGATCAATGGCCTCCAAGAGAGTAGGGTCAAATGACACCGATGAAATCGCAACTGGAGAAGCAGATGAGTGAGTGTCTATGAGTTTACCGATCTACGAAGACACTAAGTTGATCGTAGACAAGGACATCAAGCTGGAATTGTAGGAGATCAATGATGCATTCTCAGGCACATTTGGGGAAGATCTTGAAGACCGCAAAGTCTATGTGAACATTCACAAGTCTGGCTTGTACTAGATTTCATGCAGGCATCCCATGTTCCCATGCGCGGACATGATACATTGGATCATCTCGCACATTGATCCCGAGATGATGGTGTTAGGAAGTGTCATCGGGATAGAGATTGCTACCTTCAGGGCACAGGGCTATCATCTAATGTACCAATTTCCAAATCTAATGATCACCATGGAGACACCCTTCAGCGTACCCAACAACAATATAAACTCCAGGGAGATCTTGAAGAATTGGGTGAAGGAGCCAGCCAAGTTTAGGATGACACCCAACTAGATTTACAAGATGAAGATACTGCGGAAGGCATATTAGTACTTAGTCTCTTTGCATGCCACTTGTATAGCCAAGAGAGCACGGAGACCTTCCCGCAGAGTTGGGTGATTGCGTTGGACCAACGGGCCAGTGAAGACAAAACATGAAATTGGTCAAGCATGTTGGCTCACAGGATGAAGGAACATGTAACAAGGGCTCGACAACTTCCCAAAGGTCAGCAAGAAGAAATCTACATGTCCACTTACATCTTGGATGCAATCTGCACCCATCAGGAATTCCCAGGCTTGAAGTGGGCATGAACATCAACAGAGACGTCTGTAAACACTTATTGTAAACTGTTTTCCGAATGCAGCTACCGCGGAGTCATAACACAGTTGTTAGACCATTTTTTTACCCTAGTGTACAACATGATATTTGAGTAAGATCCACCCTTGCATGTCAAAGGAAACAACGAGGGCACTGGTCGACATAACAGATTGGTATGCCTCAGCTTTTGGCACCTTCATATAGATGTACAGTGTGGAAAAGCCTCCACATGTTTTGCCGAAGTTTGCCATGGATAAGCTTGTCATGCAAGAAGTGTCGTACCACATCTCGGCAGGACTGTCAGATATAATTCACTGAAATAAGAAGGCACCCTGGCCCACTCTTCCATTGCAGATCAAGTTGTACGAGATAGGAAATCTTAAGCATGTGGATGCTGAGACAGAAGAGTTCAAAAAATTGACTTTCGGCACCAGAAGCTTTAATCATAGGACCCACATTGATTTGTGAAGGATCATTGTGTGAGAGTGCAATTTCCTTGGATCCACAATGCGTGTCATTGGGCTAAGGAAGACCCATGGAGATATTGTCACAACTTCTCCAGGCCCAATGAACTAGTTGACATCGATGTGGAATGGTTAGCGAAGCAGCGTGAAGGAGTGATGTAGAGCTTGATGAGTTTCAGATCACTATTGTTGTCTGTAAACCTCGTTTCAAAAAAATAAATTACTCTACACAATGAGACTCTCTGCGTACATAGCCCTCCTATCTTTATAACAGTATTTCATTTGAAAACTACCACACTGGGAGACAAACTCATATTGATGACTACTCTATTTTCTCCAAACCTACATTTTCTTGCACATATCTATTTGCCAAAGATGAAATGGATCCAAACGTTCAAAACCTTACTCCTTACCATCCACTAATTTGAACTTACTGGAGCTTGGATCGGTCAAATTGTAGGTTGTTAAGGTGGAATTCAAAGCACAAGTAAAAGCATAGTGCCTCAAGTGTATGCGTAGTAGCAAGAAGGAAAATGCAGCATTTTGATCAAAATCTCAATTTTTTTTACTTTCTTTGAATCTTTGTCAATTTTTAGGGATCTAAAGCATGATCTATAGGTTCATTGATGAATTCTTAAGGGATCTAGATATTCCAACGGAATCCATACAATTTCCTTGTTAAAAACTGTGACTATGTGAAATGAACACAGGGTAAACACAACTAATAAAAACAAAGCTATTTAACACAAAATTTCGCTATTCCAGTGTGCACAAGATTCACCAGTTTAGGAAGGACAAAAAAAAAAATCCAATACAGACAATGATGGCATCAGCAAAACCATCTTTCCTTTTATTTCCCAAAGATAACAAAATAAAACAGAGTTTTTTTATTCATGCCCTTGATGGCTCGATCATCATTCCATTCCTCTCCTCTCAGAAAAACAAAAAAATTGTGTTTTCTTTTATCTTGTTTTAATGCTTCTATCCTATTCAAATCTCTCAAACGACCTAATACTTGTTCTATAGGTATAACACACACCTAAGCTAACAAACCTAATCTTTTCCCTTCTAATCTGGCACTCTATTAACTTTTACAATAAATAACCATTTAAAATAAATTCAAGAGGTCCAACCCTATTTACTAAATGATGGTTAACCAATCAGGTCAATAGAATTGATCTCATTTGATGCTCCTGCATCATACTCCCAAGGAAGAAAAGAATGATCCATCAAATCTTCAAGATTCACTTGATATTTTTGCAGCTCTGCTGCTGTCATCCAACTAGCATCTTAAACTGGTTGTCCCTTCCATTTGATTAGATATTGATAATAGGTTTGGGCCCTAGTCTTATTTGTTACTCTTTTCTCTAGGGTGGCTTCCACTTCTTTCTTTGTTGTCTTTGGCATTTGTTCCTCCCAATTTAGGGTCTAAACCTCCTCATTTGCGGTTTCATCTTGTGATTCTGCCTATGTTTCCTTGTATAGGTACAAATATGCAACATTAAAGATAGGTGATATTCCAACTGCTTCCGGTAGCTCAATCTCATAAGCATTGGTGGAAAATTTCCTCAAAATTTTGCATGGTCCTATCTTTTTCATTTTTAGTTTGTTATAGGTTCCGAAAGGAAATATTTCTTTCCTCAGGTAAACCATAGCTAAATCACCCACTTCAAATTCCTTTTCTGTATTTTTCTTATCAACCTTTTTTTAATACTTCTTGTTGCTTTCTTGTAACCTTTTCTTGACATCTTCCTGCAATTCTTGCATTTGTTTCACAAATTCTTCAGCCTTTGCACTCCATCTCTCTCGCTTTCCCAAGTCTCTAAGCTCGTACACTCCCCTAGGATGAATTCCAAAAACAATCTGAAATGGACTCATTCTGGTACTCTGGTTAGGAGTATCATTTTAAGCAAATTCATATTGAGCAAGTGTCAAATCCCACTATTTTGGATGTTTGTAAACTAAGCTTCTTAATATATTTCCCAAGCTCTAGTTCACCACTTCAATTTGCCCATCCGTCTCAGGATGATATGTTGAGCTAAAACTGAGGTTTGTACCTAGCTTCCTCCATAGAGTCCTCCAGAAATGTCCCACGAACTTTGTATCCCTATCTGAAACAATACTCACAGGCAGCCCATGTAATCTTACAATTTCTGAGAAAAAAATTGGCAATGTGAGTTGCATCTCTATTTTTCCTACAAGCAATGAAATGAGCCATTTTTGAAAACTTGTGTACAACAACATAGATAGAATCATATCCTCTTTGAGTTTTTGGAAAACCTAAAACAAAATCCATGTTGATGTATCCCAAGGCCTGTTTGGTATTCGCAATGGCTGATATAATCCAATGTTTTGGCTCCTTCCCTTGGCATGTTGACAACCCCTCTATTTCTCACCAAACTTTTTCATATCAGTTTTCATTTTTGGCCAATAATAAAAATCACTCACTTGAGCGAATGTTTTATCCTACCCAAAGTGTTTGGACAGTCCTCCACTGTGTTTTTCTTTAATAAGATTTTCCCTCATGGATCATTTGGGAATACACAATTTATTGTTCTTGAACAATAACCCTCCTTGAATTAGGTAGTCTAACCACTGGCTTCTATTATGAATTACAAGATTTTTAACAACTGCATATATTTATTTAAAATCTGTGTCTTCATTGTACATATCGATCATCTCTTCAAACCCCAAGATGCCAATCTTCAGTTCCTGCACAACCAGATTTACTTGGCTCAAAGCGTGAGCAACTTTATTTAACTTACTGCTTGTGTGCTAGATCACAAAGGTGAAACTCTGCAAAAAATCCACCCACTTAGCATGATTTTGGCTCAACTTTGGCTGATTATTTATGAACTTCAGTGCATGATTATCAGAATACAACACAAATTCTTTGGGAAACAAGTAATGCCGCCATTTCTTTAAAGCCTTCACAGTGAAATAGAATTCTTTATCATAGGAAGACTACTTTCATTTGGCCTCATTCAAATTTTCACTGAAATAAGCTATCAGTCTCTGTTCCTAACTCAAGAAAACTCCAATTGCTATTCCACTAGCATGAGTCACATCTTGGAAAATTTTATCAAATTTTGGCAGGGCCAAAATAGGTTTTTCAGTGATCTTCTTTTTCGTTTAGTGATGTCTTCTGAAGTCATCGCATTCATGTTTTATTGTATCAACGTTTTGAACCAACCTCTGTGGTTCATCATCAAGATTAGATGTGTGAAAAAGTTAGATATTGATGGGGCAATAAATAGAGGAGACAGTTGGGATGGTAATGTATGGAGCCGCCAAGTTTGATAATATTAAGAAATAAATTTAGTTTAATTAATTAAATATTTTTTTTTAAGTTTTTATTTTTGTTTCTATTAAATGTTTATATTTTTTTATTGATGATTATTAGTTTATTTATTAATATTAGATTGGGTTAACTAAGGTTTAAATAAAAATATTTGAATTTTGGATTTTAGACATCTGTGGTTTATATCTTCTAAGTTAGTTACTGAAGAACCCATAGTAATAACCATATTCTGTCAACATTTCAAATCCCAACAGGGATCCATCATCAGGACTATTTTTGAATGTTGATAGTAGAAGAGCTAAATGAGAGTCTTAAATAGTTATGAGGTGAGTTGTTTCGATTTAAAGAAGAGATGAAGGTCAATTGCTTAATAATTATTATTATCCATATTTTAAGGTTTTTTATTAAATTAAGTGTTTATTTTAATTCCTATAATTTTTATTTTATGATGATTTTAATTTAGAATTTAATTCATTAATTTGGAGAATATTAAAATAATAATTATTACAAACGATTTATTATTAAATCTAATTATCAAGAGATTAATTATATAATTAATAGAACTATTCATAATCTTGATCTAAATATAAATCATTCTTAGTATAAATTAATAATAATACTCATAATTAATTAATGGTAATAATTAATACTAATAATAATAATTAATAGTAATAATTTATAATAATAATAATTAATAATTAGTAATAAATATTTCACTACTAATTTTTATTAATAGTTTTAATAGATATTATAATTTTTTTAGTTATTTATAAATAATAGATGTTAATAATAAATGTTATAATAACTATTATTATTATAAATAATTATTATAATCAATTTATTAATTATAATGAATATTAATGCAATTTTTGACTAATAATTTAGAGGTTAATTAATTAATTGGATTTATTTTTAATTTTTAATCTAAATATAAATGATTCTTAATATGAATTAATAATAATACTAACAATTAATAGTCATTATTAATAATTAGTAGTAAATATTATAAATATTCACTACTAATTCTTACTAATAGTTTAATTAATTAATAATTATTATAATTAAATATTAATTAATATTATCCTAAGATTGATTATTAAGAGTAACAATAATAGTAATAAAACTAATAAAACTAATAATTTTTTGCTAATTTTAACCTAAGATGGATAGGGAAGGGAGATAGCTACCTAATGAGTGTTATACCTAGGATGTATTGGTGGTCTAAATTTCTCTGATTAAGGGAAACTAGCTACCACTGATCTCAATACCATTGTCCCTGTTGAGATTATGTGGATGTTTCACAATCTCAAGAGCCTCTCTAGTCTTTCGCCTATGATGATGTTCTTCTCTTGCGACAATTAAGGCGTTTTCCAAATAGAGATGGTGCTCAGTTTTAGAGGAATGCCCTGCCAGGGCTGAAGTACGAGACCTATCCTTCCTAATATTAGCTACATGTTCCTTCAGTCTTGTTCCCAAGGAGCAACCTGTTTCACCAATGTAACATTTTCCACGTGAACAATCTATTTTATAAACTCCTTTAAGTTGATGTCTATCAATATTATCTTTGACAGACCTCATACCTTGTCTAATTGTTCCAGGTGCTGAGAACTGAGTGATTATGTCTTTCTTTCTCAGGATTTTTGCAATCTTATCTGTCACCCCCTAAATATAAGGTAGAAATACCCTCCCACATTGAGGTTGGTCTTGAGCTTTTGGCTCCTGAGATAACACCCTTCTTTCAGCCCTTTCTATAGCTATTCTAATCTCTTTTTCTTTGTAGCCTATACCTTTAAATACTGAGACTAAGTGCTTCTTCTCCTCATCCAAATGCTCAGAATCAGAAATTCTAAGAGCTCTGATAGCCAGAGTGTTTAGAACACCAAACTTCTGGGATGGGTGATGGTGGGAATTAGCGTGGAGGTAGCTCTCTGTGTGGGTTGACTTCCTAAAAACCTTATGCCCTAAGGAGCCATCCTCCTTCCTAATGATAAGAACGTCTAAAAATGGGATGCTCATGTTTTCTTCCATCTCCATGGTAAATTTTATTTCGGGGGAGATAGAGTTAAGGTGAATAAAAAACTTGTCAAGCTCTGTTTTACCATGAGTCCATTTTATATTGGTATCATCTACGAATTGCTTCCACCAAGCTGGTTTTAAAGGGTATGATTCAAGGGCCTTCTTTTCAAAGTATTCCATGTATAATTTGGCCACAATTGGTGAGAGGGGTGATCCCATTGCCACTCCAGATGTCTACTCATAGTATCCTCCTTGGAAGGTGAAAACAGTTGATAACAAACAAATCTTAGCCAGTCTTGTGGTTTCTGGATCAGTAACATCTTTTATAACCTGAATGGCTTCATCAAGAGGAATCTTGGTGAATAAGGATACTATGTCAAAGCTCACCAGGATGTCATCTTGGTCCATCCTCTCATTTCTAATAAGATTCACAAAGTCATGGGAGTCTTTGATGAAAGAATCAGTATTCCCGACAAGAGGCCTAAGGATCTTGGCAACATACTTAGCGAGTTCATAGGTTGGGGAACCAATGGTATTAACTATTGGTCTAAGAGGAACTCCTTCTTTATGGATTTTAGGTAAACCATAAATTCTTGGGATAGTTTCACAAGAAGGGGTTAATTTTTTCTTTAATTTCTCATCAAGGTTGGAATCTGAAATTGTCTTTTTTACCTCCCTCATAATTTTGGGAATGGGATTTTTGCTAAGCTTCTTATAACTACCACAAGCGAGGTGTTCATTCATTTTACAGACATAGTCTTCTTTATCTAAGATTATTGCTGCCCCTCCCTTATCAGCCTTAAGAACTACAATTTTATCATTATTTCGTAGGGACTTAAGAGGAAGTTCTTCTTTACTTAAATTACTTTTGGGAGTTTTTTCCTTTCTCATAATGAGGGAAAATTCCTACCTTAATGTTTCCTTTTCCTCCAAAGATAGGTTATTAATCCCATCCTCTATGCTAAAGATGATATTCTCAACAGGTATGTTTTTAGGGGAAACTGCAAATCCTAAGCCTTTAGGTATGTTTTTAGGGGAAACTGCAAACCCTAAGCCTTTGTTGAGAACAATAATGACTTCTGGACTTAATTCTTGAGAATACAAATTAACCACTTTTCTTCTGGGTTTTATGTCCGAGAGGTTGGAACTTTCCTTCGAAGAATTGTGGTTTTTATCCAAATGACTTCTTTCATCAGGTTCATAAGTGCTGGCTATTGGGCTGGCGTTGTTGTTGTCATTGCCTCCTACTACATTCTTGATCTTTTCATGCTCACTAATCTCATGATTTACCTTGTTATCCATATCTTAATAAAAAAAATTAGGGATTGAAAGAGTACAAGGATTCTTGATTAATGTTATTTATTCAAATATTATAATGTAACATTATAATATTATAATGTAACATTATAATATTATAATGTTATTTATTCAAATATTATAATATTATTTGTCCATTAACTAAAAGTTTTTGTATTAATTATTTTTGTTGACATTAATTAATACAACCCATGGGGCTTTGGATTGACAGTGAATGGGTGCACTGTTGAGGCACTCCTTGCGATAGGTCACTGGTTCAAATCCCCTGTGGGTGCTTACCTACCAAAAAAAAAAAGACATTAATTAATACTTAATGTTATTTATTCAACTATTATAATGTAACATTATAATATTATAATGTTCTTTATTCAAATATTATAATGTTGTTTGTCCGTTAACTCAAAGTTTTTGTATTAATTAGTTTTGTTGACATTAAGATTATTAATGTTAAATTTACTTTGTATTAACATTAATGTTTTAAATGTTGCAAGATAATTAAAACATGTAATTTAATAATGAAACTAATTTGGTCTTCTATATATTACTAATTGAATGTTTATTATTTTTCTCTTTATTAATTAATAATTATTAAGATATATTGCTAAGGATGTTCCTAAGTTTTGATGCTAGATTAATATTATATATCGATCTATAAAGTTTTCCGGTTTTTAATTAATACTAGATTGGGTTAACTAAGGTTTAAATAAAATTATTTGAATTTAATCTTAATAAAGTTTTTTAGGGATTGAAAGAGTACAAGGATGGGTTCTTGATTAATGTTATTTATTCAAATATTAATTTAATGATTTTAGGGATAGGTGAACCATAAGGAGGACCAAGAGATAATGGGGTCGAGAGCACCTAGGAGACAGTAGAATCCCTAGTTAGTGTAGGAATCCAATTATCACTTATTTTCCAACCATCATCATGGTTGAGGTTATTGGGGTGTTTTCCTATTTCGATAGCCCCTCTAATTTTTCTATGGTGATAATGATCAATTTTGGCCACAACATAGGAGTTTTCAATGCAAATGTGATGATTGGTTTTACTACAGTGCTCAGCCAAGGCTGAGGTTTTGGAATGGTTATGCTTCATGTCAACAACATGCTCTTGAATCCTATTTAATATAGAACGACCAGTCTCACCAATGTAGACTTTGCCACACAAACATGGAACCAAATAAACCCCTTTGTGGTGTTTAGGATGAATAGGATCTTTTGCCGACTTCAGACATCTACTAATTTTATTCAATGGTTTGAAAGTGGTTTTTATATTATTCTTTTTTAAAATGCGTGAAATCTTATCAGTGGTGCCTAGAATGTAGGGAAGGTGAACCTTACCTGCACAATCATCCATTGGTTGTTTGTTTTTAGGATTCTCCACTTTTTTGAAAGCTTTGATTCCTTGGTGTCTTCTATATCCATTCTTTTCAAAAACATCTAAGAGGTGGTTCTTCTCTTGATCAAAATGATCATGATCTGAACCACCCTGGTAGCTAGAGTGTTGAGCACCCTGAGTTTCTGAGCAGGATGATGGTGAGAGTTGGCATGCACATAGTGTTCTGTGTGGGTTTTCTTGCGATAGACCTGGTGAGATATTGAGCCATCTTGGTTTCTCTTGATTAGGATGTCAAGAAAGGGAAGACTACCATTCTCTTCCACTTCCATTGTAAACTTGATAGAATTTGATTGACTGTTAAGGTGCTCTAGGAATTTGTCCAATTTTTCTTTTCCATGAGGCCAAATGACGTAAGTGTCATCAATAAATATTTCCAAATCTTATGTTTTAAAGGGGGAGACTCAATGGCTTTGGCTTCAAAATGTTCCATGAACAAAAAGTGAATCGCAGAAGCCTCAAATCTATAATGATCTTCTTTTTCAACAGCTTGAAGTTTCGATCTGCTGCCTGTATCCACTTAAATGGTTGGTTGCTCTGCTTTATTGTTTCAACTATCAGTGCACAAATCTGACTAAAACTTCTTATAATTTTTCTATAAAAACTTGCAAGACCATGAAAACTTCTTACCTCAAATATGCTTCTTGGAGTTGGCCAATTCAGACTTGCTTGGATCTTTTCTGGGTCCATCTTCAAACCTTCTTCTGAGACTACAAATCCTAGGTAAATCGGATCCTTCTTCATGAAACTACACTTCTTCAAATTCAGCAGTCTCTCCTTTTGCAAAGTATTTAAAACTAGCTTAATATGCTCCAAATGCTCTTCCTTATTCCGACTGAATATCAAAAATGTCATCAAGATAGACTATCATGAATTTTCCAGGATATTATTTTAAGACCTTTTTCATTAGTCTCATAAATGTACTTGGTGCATTAGTGAGCCCAAATGGCATCACTAATGATTCATACAGTCCAATGTTGAGCTTGAATGCAGTCTCCCATTCATCTCCCTCTCTAATCCTTATTTGATGGTATCCACTCTTCAGATCTATTTTAGAAAAATACTTTGACCCACTCAAACAATCCATCAAATCATCCATACATGGTAGGGGAAATCTATACCTGATAGTGATCTGGTTTATTTCTCTGGAGTCAGTACACATGCACCATTCACTGCCTTTCTTCGGACTGAGCACAACTAGTACTACACACGGACTAAGGCTTTCCCTTACCAGTCCTGTATCCAACAACTCCTCTACCTATCTTCCAACTTCCTCATTCTCTTGAGGAGTCAATCTATATGCTTCTTTGTTTGGTAAACTTGCACCATGTATTAAATCTATGCAATGGTTGATACTTCTGATTGGTGGCAATGCACATTGTAATTCATCAACAATTATGCCAGCGTAATCATCTAGCAGATTTTTCATTTCCATAGGCATATTGCCTAAATTGGTAGAAGTAAAAATTACCTTGGGTTTACCCAAAACAACAAAATGTATTTCTTTCTCCTTCTTGACTTCCTGTAGCAATTCTTTTCCACTAATTAGCATAACATTATTTCCAGCTGCTCCTTTGTCCCCTTCGTCCTTCTAAGGCAACAATGTGTGCTTCTTCCCATCCTTCTCTAAGGTATGGGTATTCCTTCTGCCATCATGAATGGCTTTCCTACCAAAACTCCAAGGTCTTCCCAACAATATATGGCACACGTCCATTGACATCACATCACACAATATGACATCTTTATATGTACCAATCTGTATCTCTACTCTGCACTGTTCTGTCACTAAGAGTTGATGTCCTTTTTGTAACCAGGACACTCTATAGGGAGTAGGGTGTACCATCTTAATCAATCCCAATTTCTCAACCATCTTTGTGGAAACAAGATTATCAGTGCTTCCACTGTCAATCACAACCTTGCAGCATTTTTCTTTAGACTTGCATACAGTACTGAATAGGCTCTTCCTTTGAGCTGGCTCATTTGCTTCCTTCTTTGCCTTGAGAAATACTCTTTTTAATAATAAGGACTCTCCTGCTTTAGGTGGCTCTTATTTCCCCACGACCTGAGGGCATTCTTCCTTTGTCTCAGCTATATTCACATTTCGCTTATTTGATGTTTTATTATGAGGGAAATCCCATGATCCATGTCATAATTCTCCACATATGTAACACCAAATTTCTCTTCCTCGACCTCTACCTCTCGATAAAAATCTCCCTCTACCAAAGTCTCCTCTCTGTGGTGGTCTGTTACTCGAACCTCCTTCTTCATTCTAAGAGTTCTGGAACCTTGATCTGGAAGCTCCTCTTCCTCTTACTGAACTTTTACCTCTATTCCTCTGACTTTGTTTTCTCAACATTTTCTCTTCTACCTTCAAAGTTGCTTGATAAGAATATTCAATTGTCTTCAGATTCAATAAACTGATTTCATCTTGTATGTCATATCTCAAGCCATTGATATATCTGGCTACCTTTTCTACATCATCCTCAACGTGTCCTTCTATAATTCTCAACTTGTAAAACTCGTTTGTGTACTCCTTGACAATCATTCCTTTCTGCCTTAAGTTTTGTAATTGTCTCAAAAGGTTCAACTGGTAATATTTCAGCATGAATTTACTTTTTTTTCACCATTTTATCCCACTGCTTGATCTTGGACTTTCCCTTTCTCTCTATGGATGTTTGTAGTTCACCCCACCAGATGGTTGCATGGCCTTTCAACCTGGTAGCTGCAAATTTTACCTTCTTTTTATCTTCGACCTCCTCATATTCAAAATATTTATCTAACAAACTGATCCAATCCATCTTCTCTTCCACATTAAGGCCTCCTTCATATGGAGGTATTTCTAGCTTTGGTCTTCGACTAACCTTTTCCAACATCTTGAGGACTTTAATTGTTTCATTTTATTATTCTTATTCTTCCTCAGAAGATTCCTCTGCAGCACTGACATCCCCTTCATCAGGTGCTCTCCTCTGAGTAGTTTCCATTATCTCCATTCATGTGTAAAGATGTCGAATCTCTTCCAGCAAAACTACATTGGCTACAGGTCTTCCCCGACCTATGTCAACTCCTCTCTTGGGTGGCATATTTGCTGCAATCCTTGAGAATAGAAGTCAGTTTCTATGCTCTGATACCAAATGATGCAGGGCTTGATCAATTTTAGATCACTACTACTGTCTGTAAACCTCATTTCACAAAAAAATTATTACTCTACACAATGAGCCTCCCTGCATACATAGTCCTCATGTCTTTATAATAGTCATTCATTTCAAAACTAACACACTAGGAGACAAATCTAGATTGATGACTTCTTTGTTTTCTACAAACCTACATTTTCTTGCATAGATCTATTTGCCAAAGATGAAATGCATCCAAAATCACAATATATAACCTTCAAAAACTTACTCCTTACCTTCATCCACCAATTTGAGCTTACTAGAGCTTGGATCGATCAAATTGCAGGTTGTTAAGGTGTGATTCAAAGAACAAGTAAAGACACAACGCCTCAAGTGTATGCATAGCACCAAGAAGGAAAATGCAGCGTTTTGATCAAAATCTTGATTTTTTTTTTACTTTCTCTGAATATTTGTCAATTTCTAAGGTTTTGAAGCACAATCTACAGGTTCATTGATGAATTCTTAAGGGATCTAGCTGTTCCAATGGCATCCATACAATTTCCTTGTTAAGAACTGTGACTATGTTTAATATGCACAGTGTAAATACAACCAATAAAAATAAAGCTATTTAACACAAAATTTCGCTATTCTAGTGCGCACAACCTTCACCAGTTCGGGAAGGAAAAAAAAAAACAAATCCAATACAAACAACAATGGCATCTACAAAACCATCTTTCCTTTTATTTCCCAAAAATAACAAAATAAAACAAAGTTTTTTTTATTCACGTCCTTGATGGTTCGATCATCAAACCATTCGTCTCCTCTTTGAAAAACAAAAAAAATGTGTTTTCTTTTATCTTGTTTTAATGCTTCTATCCTATTCAAATATCTCAAACAACCTAATCCCTATTATATAGGTCTAACACACACCTAATCTAACAAACCTAATATTTTCCCTTCTAATATGGCACTCTACTAACTTTTACAATAAATAACCATTTAAAATAAATTCAAGAGGTCCAATGGTCTTTACTAAATGATGGTTTATTAATCATGTCAATAGAATTGATCTCATTTGATGCTCCTACATCAAGAAACATTTAGGAGAGCACCAGTAGTAGAGGGAAACATACTTGCACGTGATAAAGGCAAGGGAAAGAGTGTCGACAACGCAGAGGCAGAACGAAGCTGCAAGTTCAGAGTAGACCCACTTGTGGAGAAAGAATATTTGGAAATAGAGGCCAAAAGGTGATAGTGCGACAATAGGAATGCGTAAAGGAAGAGAGATAAATAGAGGATGGATGAAATAGTGAAGGAGTTGCAAGATTTAAAGGAGAAACTCCAGAAGGAAAAAGAGCTGCGCAGACAGGAGAAGGAAGTGCAGCAAGGATAGACACAGCAGGGGGCACAACATGCACAGATTGATGAAACTACACCCATATAGGTAGTAGACTTATCTGAGCAGCTAACATAAAGAAAACAGGGTGAGCAGTCACAAGAGTAGGACTTCACTCAAGAGATTGAACGAGTACTTGAACAGATGGTTATGGAGATAGAGCAGCTAGAGTTAGAACAAGACATCGACCTCATGCCTTACAACCAGGAGGTCGACCCACTAGCTTCACTAGATCTAGAAGTAAAGAAAGTCCTAAGCGACCAAGGAGATACTAAGATCCTTCGAGACAATCCAGAATAGGAGATGCACACCATATCATTTAACGAGTCACAACATAGAGTTGTGCAATCGCATAGAGTTTCTACTCTAGATGTCCACACATCTCCTATGTATTTTGGGGAGCAAGTGATCGTATCTAATGTGCACAAGCATCCAACAACATTGACTGATGCCACCAGAGAATATGTCGAAGCCACTCACTCCAGTGTTCACTTCTTGATAGTAGAAAATGATCGAATGGCTAAGGAGTTACAGAAGGCCAAGTAGGGAGGAGAACTGGTTGCAACAGCTGCCCAAGTAGAGTTCAAGAATGTGATACTGGATGAAGTATCATCCCTTGAGACAATCATGCAGGCATTGTATTCCAGATTTGGTACTGTGCATAAGGCAGTTGTCCATCTCAACAGTTGGAAATAGTGTTGTGCTAGGAGAGCATGTATCTTGTCAAACTTGGATACTGCTGTCGACTGCATGCAAACATGGACAATGAGATACCAGGGAGCCCTATTACACATGCCCAAGATGATGAAGCCCATGGTGGTTAAGTTGAAGGCACACATCCAGAGTCGGATCCAGAAATATGAGGAACTCCCATAGCTCATCACCAGCTTGCAAGCTTCCCATGCATGGGTGTTCAGAAGCATGGATGTTATTGTGCACACACATGTGATCCCATATATTGGCACAGTCTGTGAGGTAAAGACAAATATTCAAGTCCGACAGAAGCTGGACTCGTACTTTGACGAGTTGATGCATATAGCCACCAGCATAGACTTGGAGATCAGTGCAGACACTATGCATCAGTATGTCGCTGGTTTGGTCGGACTCAAGGCAATGATGCACATGTTATCAGACAAATTGGACAGAGGAGCCAAAGCAGTGTATCCAGATGCAACAGAGACAAGAGTTCATTTCCAGAAATATGTCGCCACATAGTACATGGACGCCATCGCGAACTACTAAGTTTGGCATCATTTCGCCACCATCAACCATCATGAGGATGTCGAAGAGTTTGTCTTCCCACAGTTATCTGAGTCATAGTGATATCTTGCATGTATTTCTCAAGCCTATTTTGTCTCACATGGGTACATTTGCAGATTGAAACATCTTGCCAAGTGGAAGTTCAAGTGTCGATAGTTGAATGTAACAGTCATAGAGTAGTTGAAGAGTCATGAGTGTAGGTGAATAGTCACCAAGGGGAATGTCGAGTGTCACCCCACCCTTTGTTATTTATAGTACCTCATAACTATTGTAGAGGCTTTTGGTCAGCAAAGCTTCTGATAGGAGTATCTTAGAGAAATCTTGGAGAGTATTGTAATGAGCCTTGGCTTCTCTATAGTGTAGAGCTAGTACAACTCTTTGGAGGAGCAGGAAACAGTGAGTGTAACGTTCCGTTATCGGGACTAGTGGTTGGTCATGGTTGTATCGTATGTTTGGAACTTTCACTTCTTAATATTACAAAGCCAACACGTGCATGCATATGTTGTTATTGTATTTCAGTTAACTTATTTACTCTAATGATATATGTATCTATTTTCTTACGCATGTACGTATAGACTTTTTCTGTATATGTCTGTATGAATTTGACCGAAATGTGCTATTGGTTTAACCATCGCTTTGGATTGTTGGTTCACCTTCCTTCTAGTCAGTGATGCATCTTTGCTTGTGTGTGCCCTTCCAAGCTGTGTGTTTACACACGTTTCCAAGGGGTGCACTCATTCCACCCTCTATGTGTTAGAACCATTCATGCACCTTCCTTGGCTTTCTGTGCATGTCACACTCTTGCTACCAATAGGGACATCTTGCTTGCCTCTGCGTGCAACCGTGATCAAGGAAATATCGTAGGACCCATTGTTGGGACTCCTACACCAAACGGTCTGAAGTCTAGTTGGGACTTCTTACTGGGAAGATCCCCTTGACATGTTGGTGGGTCCAGCACCGTCAACACCCTCCTACCCCCCATCCCCCTCCCATTACTCATCCCCCTCCCCCTCAAAGAAGAAGTATGGCTGATGATATTAAGCTACCCGTTTTCAAAGGAACTAGATTGGAGTATCCATAATAGTTTTGGTTCTTATGTGAAGTTGTATGGACAACGAAGAAGATTAACGATGACATTATAAAGAAAGCGCAACTTGTTACGGTGCTCTGAGATAGAGAATTGACATGACATATGAAGTATTCAAATAATCAGAATAGAACATTTGCAGATATTAAAACCTAATAAGGGAGTTTAAGAAATCCAAGTTTGAGTTGGAGTGCATCACTGATTTGAAAGAGATCAAACAGAAACCTGTTGAGTCCATTTGGGATTTTGAACAGAGATTTAAGGTTTTATTAGATCAAGTAAGCTTTGACATAGCTCCACAGCAACATCAAGACTAGTTTACAGCTGCACTACTAATGCATATCATATTTCTATTGATGTAACAAAAGATAGAAAGTCAAGCCAAAGCTCTACAGATTGCGATAAAATTGGAAGATTCACTTATAGGAGATACTAATGTAGGCATGCAATAGATTCATAATTAGCTGGTGAACCGAACCCTACATATACAAGACATCAAGAAAAGCAAAGAAGTTAGAGGAGTATCGTGTATGAAGTGCAGATCAGAGGGCTATTCTAAAGAATAGTGCCCTATCTTCAAGGATTAAATGACTAGTGGGGCACTAAATCCCTTGAATGGAAGATCTAGGCTGTGGTGCGAAATATGTAAGACTAGAGGCCAACATCGTTCAGAAGATTATTACTTGTTACAAAAATATGTACAGACTCCGAGGAATCTATATTGGAAATTCTGTAAATTAGTAGGACACGATGAGAATAGTTGTCAGGCTTACGAACTAATGATTGAGTTTGGTTTTGATGCTTATAGAATGCATGCAGAAGAGCATGGGAATGAGGACAATAGACAACATGGTGGTCGAGGAGGTTACCAAGGAATAGGTCGAGGTGGTTGAGCTGGTTGAGGACGTGGATAGTAATTGCAACCCGTTAGGTCATTTTGCGAGAGACTGTCAGAACACCACAACAACATGTAAGTACTGTAAATCCTTTTACCATGTAATTGAAGAATGTCATGTACTTATGGTGAAGATGCAAGAAAAATGAATCAACAACCAACACAAAATATTCAAATGATGATTGATCAAAGGAAGACTGACGAACCTCAAATTAGTATTATCACTAGAAGTGGAGCTACGACCGGTAGTGATAAAGCAGATGAAAAGAAAGAATCTGAAAGTACATGGGTCAGAAAGACTACTGATATATTTCATGTTTTTGATATTTAGAAAGAAAAAGAAGTATTTATGGAAGCAAAAGAAGTTTTATGGATGTTGGAGCTTCGACCTCTAGTGCACAGCTAAATCCTAATGAGAAAAGTAACTGCAACATCTCATCGGCTTTGACACAGAATTGAGCTTCGACATAGTACCAAGCTCCAACACATGATCGCTCTCTAACACAAGACTAGAATTAAACAAATCAAGTAGGTATTTTAAAATATTTTATGCAGACTTGTATGAAATTGTTAACAAATCAAAAGGTTGTAGAAGAGCTTCGGGAGTTGATAGATTCTTGTGCATCCAAAGAAATACCACAAAGTGATATGCGCGCAGTCAATAATTTGCATCGACATAAGAGAACTAGAAGAGAGATGAGGCTTAGTGCATAGATAGGAGAATAGGAGATGGATCAAATTATTCTGGATTTGGGATCTTATGCTAAATACTTGACGAAGTAGACATGGGAATTAATGGGTAAGTTGAAGCTACAGTGTCCACCTATTTAGTTAAGGATGGAAAATCAACAAAATATATTCCATGTGGGAAAACTACTAGGTGTCACGGTGGATATCGAAGGAGTTCACACTACTGTTGATTTTGAAGTAATAGAGATCGTCGATCACAGTAACCCTTATCCTCCATTACTTGTAATTGACTGAGAATTTGACAATATGGACATAATTAATATAAAGAGGAGACAAATGATAATTGAAGGAAACAATATGAGATCAATTGTTCCCTTGGATCCATCAGAAGGAGTAAGATATACAGAACCAATCAAAGAAGAATATTGTGCAACTAACATAGACAATATATATAAACTGACAACGAAGGAAAAGGATTGTTTTAACCCTACTACAAAAGGCAAGTTGAGTTGGGAGCATGATAGTTCTTGTACCTTAGACTCAGAAGAAGAATTGGAGAATTGGAAGAATAAGTTGCAAGAAGTATCCATAAGGCATTGTGTAAGAATTACCAAATCAGTTCATTGTATGATATCTGAGGTATGTAACTTGCCTTCTTATGATGTCTTAGGTGATTTAAATACTTTTATTAATGATTATGAATAACAAGTTCAAGAAAACCAAAGGTGGTCATCCTTGAATATAGCCCTAAACTCTACCCCTACTAAATGGTGGAATGCACACAAGAAGAATATAGGAGGTTGGCAGGAATGTCGAAGACTAATGGGGATAAGGTTTGGACAAATAGATACAGAGATGGAGATAAAATATGATGGTGAAACTAATCCTAGGAAGCATATCCAGCTATGCACTACAACATTGAAGGAGATTCCACATAAAGTATAGGTACATGGATTCATTCATACATTAGAGACAAACCCTAAGAAATGGTACCTAGAAACAGAGCTTCGAAATAGTACTGTGAACTGGGCAGACATGGTTGATGGCTTCATATTAACATTCAACTTTGAGGACGATTTCCCATAGATATATTTGGCCCTTTTGATAGTCAAGAAGGGGATCTTTGAGAATGTAACCCCATTGACATGGCAACAACCTGATTTGGCTGCGCAGATAAAAAATGCACTAGAGTGCTATAACCTTACTACAAATGAAGAAGAAGATACTCACAACATCGACATAGCAAAGTCAAAAGGATGCCGCGATGTAACTAGACTTTAGCTAGAAATACCAGACATAATGAAGCCACTAAAGACCAATAAGGTGAACATAGGATCAGAAAAGGAACCCAAGTTTGGAACAATAGGAGACTACTGGGATGAGGAGACAATCCATAAAGTTACAGAGTTACTTCATGAATATCAAGAACTATCTCCCACTAAGTTTTAAAAGATGAAGGGTATAATAGGAGATCTAGGAGTCATGAAAATTCCCCTTAAGCCTGATGCAAAGTTGGTCAAACAAAGACCTTATAGGATGAACCTGAAGTATAAGGAGAAAGTGAAAGTAGTGCTTGATAAGATGATAGCAGTAGGAACTATTGAACCTGTAGAAGAATTAGAATGGGTGAGTCCCGTGGTGGTGCAAGACAAGAAGACTCAAGGAGAAATTAGGATCTGTGTTGATATGAGAAAGTTGAATGATGCATGTTTACATGATCCCTTCCCTACCCCTTTTACAAATGAAGTGCTAGACAATGTAGGAGGTCAGGAAGCTTATTTACAGATGGCATTAGGGGAATTTTGAGGTCTAAAATGGGCCTCCTAAGAAAAATGTACAACCAAAACAAACTTTATAAGAACTAATAGGATTCAAGATGATGATGTCAACCATGCAGGATGATTTAGCATTTTTGGAGTAAAAAAGTAAAAAGATTAAAAAATAATAAAATAATTTTTTAAACGCATATTTTCAACTTATCTTCCTAAAGTTTTACAAAAATTTAGATCAGGAGTACTTGTTGGATGCAAAATTTAATTCTTCATCCAAGGAGTACCCATGTTGCATACTTTGAATGGACCCTGCTACATGAAAAATGAGAAATACATGAAAAAAAATGTGATTGCAATCACATTTTTCATGCATTTCTCATTTTTCATGTAGTAAGGTTGATCTGATAATCACCCTAAGAATGACCTCAGTTGAAGATTTATTAAACAGAAAGGTATTACAGACCCATGTGCTGGTGTGTGTTCTATGTTATTGAAACAACGGATCGATCAGATTGCCAATACACATAAAATAAATGGAAAGATAGCAGAGAAATACAGTAAGCAACACAAAGACACAAACGGTTTTTAATAAGGAGTTCACCCTATTCTCCAGGGCTACGTCTCCGGTCCAACTTCAGTGGTGGCCTTGATTTATTATGTTTTTCAACAAAGAAATTACAATGCAGGGACTCAATATGAGTTCTCCTGAAGCAGATTTTGCTTGGCAGGGTGGTTCTTGGATTCCCCAAGCCACTTGGAGTACACAGACTCTTGTTCTTCCTACCAACTCTGTGACCCTCAGTCTATAGTGGAAAGAGCCAACTGTGATGCTCAATCCAGACATATTCCTCTATGGGAAGGCTTGATTCTTCAAGCTCTCTGGTGCTCGATGCTGCCTGTGGTCAGCTCGGCCCTCTATCTCCTCTGCTTGGCTTTACTGCTCTCTGTGCTCAGTCCTCCTCTCAGGGTTCACTGTTCACTGTCTCTCTCGGTCACTTGGACTCTTCGCTCTCTCTTTCCTAGCCCATTCAGTTGTCTTTGTTCATGGCTTTAGCTATTCAACCTCCATGCCTATTCGGTTCCTCTCCTTCCTGCATCGATTCTCCTTCCGCCTGTGTGCTGGGAGTTCCCTATTTGGCGTCAGCATGAACGCTTGGGAAGTAGCCATGTGTCTCCATCGGAACAGCGCCATCCTGTTCATTGATTTGTTTCTTTCTCCACCGTGGCAGTCAACGGATTCCAAATCCCCTTAAATCGCTGCTTAATTTCCTGTTGATTTCACTTCTGTCTATTGGGAACAATCTCAACCATCCAATCTGCGCTCCTCCAGATCCAACAACATATGCACGCCGAGCGCGGTTGACTTGCTCGACCGATAATGTGCGATCACAGCGGTCTTTCTCTCACCTTCGCTGCCACGCATCGATCGCTGAGTGTGATCACTCTGTTTTCTCCAAAATAGCTTACCTTTCAAGGGTGCCCCGATCAAACTGCTAGTTTCCCAGGTTATGGGTCCCACCTTCGTATGATGGCGCTTTTCGTTTTTCTGCCCACCATCCTCTGGCTCCCAACGTGACCAAGTGCTTAAGGCTCTACCATTTCAGCCCTTTCGCCCAATGAATTGCGCATCGAAAATCAGCTCCTTTTCCCATTCCGAGGCTCCCAGGGGCTACATCGACCTCCTGTGCAGTCTCCATGGACCTCAGTCAGTGCGATTTTACCGAGGTCCTCGTCATTCCACGCCGGATGCCATGGCCACTAGTTTAGGTTATTTTCGATTTTTGTTTTGGATTCTTCGAGGATTTGTTTTGTCTCGATACAGTCAAGGTTCGTATGACAGACGTTTATGGATCCGATTTGGATCACGACCTCCCTACTAAAAAGCTTTTGGACCACCAAAAGTTGGTTTTTCTTCTTCAAGCATCGACTAAGTGAGGAAACTGTTGTCTCACTCATTCAATCTCAATCCACTTCGCACTGCTTGGCTTCGAACCTTTAAGCCCAATCCAGAGGTATTCCACTTGTCCACTGTGTGTCGTCCTTACCTTTTTGTCCAGCACTGTATCTTCCTACAACTCATTAAGATATTCAGGTAGCAGGTCATCAACAGAAGGCAATTGACTCTTCTCTTCAGGATCCTCAATCATTGAAGGTTCAAACAACCTCAAGCAATCTGCGTTCACGACTGAGTAGATGTGCATGTAAGCTGGCAGATCAAGGCGAAAAGCATTCTCACCAATCTTCTCAAGTATCCTGAAGGGACCATACCTGATAGGTTTTAGCTTCTTGCCTTGACCTTGCATCATGTCCTTGCTGATATACAGCCAGACTTGTTCTCCAACTTGAAAACTATGCTCCATCCGATGCTTATCATGCCTAGCCTTGTACTTGGCCTGGATCTTTTCCAGCTATTCCTGTACTGCCTGGTGGATCTCCTAGATCTATTCAATGAACCTAGTTGCCCTGTCCACATCATTGTGTCCATCAACCATGGTATCTTTACCAAAGACAAAATCCAAGGGAGACCTTGGTATGAAACCAAAGCAGGTCTCAAAAGGAGATCTCTGTGTAGAAGAGTGTTTGGCTCTATTGTAAGCGTGCTGCACATAACACAAGTGTTCATCCCAAAGCTTAGGGTGTTTGCTGCAATATCCTCTCAGTAACTGGATCACTTTCCTGTTAACTACTTCTGTCTGGCCATCTATTTATGGATGAAAATCTATGCTTTTCTTTAATTTGGTGTCCATTAGTTCCCACAGACTTGACCAAAACTTTCCCACAAATCGGGTGTCTCGATCAGATATAATAGAAGTGGGTAATCCAAAATGAACCCATACATGTTCAAAGAATAATTTTGCAGTTTGTTCAGCTGTAATCTGTTTACTACAGGGTATCAAAATACACATTTTGTTGAACCTATCCACAACAACATATAGATAATCATGACCTTTTCTAGATTTAGGTAGTCCTCCAACAAAATCCATGGAAATGCTTTCCCAAGGGTGAGAAGGAACTGGCAATGGAGTGTACAAGCCTAGTTTTCTGTTGCTGGGCTTGCTTTTAGCACACATAGCACACCCCTTTACATATCTAGAAATTGTCTCACTCATTCTTGGCCAATAGTAGAACCTTTGCAGCTGTGCAACTGTTTTACTTACCCCAAAGTGACTTGATATCAGAGAAGTGTGTGCTTCCCTAATTATCTTTTCTCTCTCAGTTTGTGGAATGCAGAGTTTCCCACAATGATATAAGATTTGGTCCTTCACATGATAGTCCAATTCTTCTACTCTTTTGCCTTGACTCAAAGTTGCATATACATCTTTAAAGTCCATATCCTGAGCATACTGTTCTATGTAGCTTTCATGCAGCATAGAATTATGCTTAAGTATGGTAGATGCATTTATAATGGGTCTAGATAACATGTCTGCAACCTTGTTATGTATGCCCTTTTTACATCTGATGACTAAATGAAATTGTTGTAGAAAACCCATCCATCTGTAATGTCTTGATTGTTGCAACTTAGTTTGGTAGTGTAGGTATTGAAGTGGCTGATGATCAGTATGTATTACTGTTTCTTTGCCCATTAAGTAATGTTTCCACTTTTTCACACTCTGAACTAGTGCATACAATTCTCTATCATAGGTAGGATAGTTGACTACTATAGGATTAAAAGTCTCAAAATGATAACATATGGGTTTACCATGCTGTGTCAACATTGCTCCCATGGCATAGTCACTGGCATTAGTTTGGATCTCAAATGGTCTTTGTAGATCTGGCAGTGCTAATACAGGTGTTGTACTAATTTTTTCTTTCAAGGTGTCGAAGGCTTTCTGCTGTTTGCCTCCCCACTGAAACACCTTGTTCAATCCTGTCAAAGCATGTAAGGGGGCTGCAATTGAGGAAAAATTTGAAATGAACTTCCTCCAATACTGTGCTGCTCCTAAGAAGCTTCTCACTTCTGTAGCAGACTTGGGTTTAGGCAAGTTTATAATGACTGCCACTTTAGAGGGATCTATTTTCAATTCACCTCCCCCTACTATATGACCCAAATAATTTAGAGAGGTTTTGCCAAATTCACATTTGGAGAGTTTAACATAAAATTTTTCTCTTTTCAAAACATATAATGTTTGCTTAACATGATTTAAATGTTCTTCCCACATTTTACTAAAAATCAGAATGTCATCCAGATACATAATAACAAAATCATCAAGAAAAGGTCTGAGTACATCATTCATTAATCTCATGAAATTAGCAGGGGAATTGGTCAAGCCAAAAGGCATAACCAGCCATTCGTACAATCCCTACTTTGTTTTGAAAGCAGACTTCCATGCATCTTGCTCTGCAACTCTGACCTGATGGTATCCACTGTGCAAATCCAGCGTGGTGAAATAAACAACTTCCTTCAATTGATCTAAAAGATCATCTATGCGAGGAAGGGGATAACGATTTTTTATTGTTATCTTATTCGGTGCTCAGTAATCAATGCACATTCTCCATGAACCATCTTTCTTTCTCACCAAAACGATTGGTGACCCACATGGTGAAGTGTTGGGCCTGATGAACCCTTTCTCGAGCAACTCCTGCACCTGCTTCTTGATTTCAGCATTCTCTAAAGCAGATAACCTGTACATCCCAATGTTAGGCAAAGGAACATCTTGCTGCAAAATAATATCATGTAATATTCCCTTTTTGGTTGGCAGACCTTGAGGTTCTTGAAACAAGACATCATACTCTGAAACAATCTTTTCTATATCAGCTTGCTGATCAAAATTACAGCCCTCAAATACATTGGTTTTATCAGTTTTCTTTTCCTTTACAACCATTAGTAAGAACTGTTTGCATGAATTTATCATTCTTTTCATCTGTCCTGAGTTTATGAGAGTATAATCATTCTTGAGCTTATGAGCTCTTACAAAGTATTCGATTCCATCTTTAACAAGTAGATACTTGTTCTCAGCTCTATAGAAAATAGCCTTTCTATCATACAAGTAAGGACTTCCTAAAACAACTCCACATATATCCAAAGGAATTACATCTAACTCAACCTCATCTACAAATGATGACCCAAAAGAAAACTTGAGTTTGCACTGTCTAGTCACCTGTATTTGTGCTTTATTATTCAACCATCCTAATGGGTATGGCTTCTTATGAGATGTAGTTGCTATTCCCAATTTCTTGAAAATTGCTTCAAAAATCAGATTTACTTATGAGCCACTATCAAACAAAGTATCAATCTTTTGATTTTTGGAAACAACTCGAATATGAAAAAGCTCATGCCTTTTCTCTCATGTTCTTCATCAATAACAGATTGAGCAGAATTACTAGTAGATGCTTTAGAATTCTTACCTTTTATACTTGTGGCTGCAATGATTGTTTCATCTCCCGAGTCTGATCCCAAATCTTTCTAAATAGCTGCAGCAGTCTTCTTCTTCTTTCCCTCAGACTTCTTAGGTCTCAGCTTTGGATGCAGAATCCAACAGTGCTCATCATCATGCCCCTCCTTTTTACAGTGAGTGCATGAAGCTCTGCCTTTCTGTGCAGTGTTAGCCTTCCTTGCTTTCCACTTTTGCTTTCTTTTCTCCTTGCTCTTGCTTACAGTGGGTTGGGGTGGTCCCCAAACTTCTGGTTTTCCATTCTTTCCTCTAGATTCTAGATGAGTAGCTTGTACAGATACCTCATCTATACTAGTGGGATTAAACATGAGGATGGTATGCCTCATGTAGCTGTGTAGACCACAAATGTACTTCAAAAGAGTTTCTTGTGAGTCTAATTAAATACCCAACATCAATGCTCTCCTTTTGAACTCTTGAGTATACCCTTGTACACTTTTCCCTTTCAACTGCCGAAGAGTTTTCCAACTCATCATGGCTTGTTGCATGTAGGCCAATGGATAGAACTACTTTTTGATTGCAGTAACAAATTCACTCCAGATAGAGATGGTCTTACCATGCTTCCTCATATCGGCTTGGATTCTACCTTCCCACCAAACCAAGGCAGTGCCCCCTAGGCGAAGGCTTGCCAGTTGAATCTTGCTCTTGTATGAGTCTATATTTTGTACTCTGCAATACACATCAATTTTTCTAATCCAATTGTCCAACTTTTCAACATTTAGCTCTCCATCATATATAGGCAAATCAAATTTAACATCTAACTTAATTAAATATGCTTTCTTATTATGCACAGGGCTACTAGGAGGTGTAGGGAAGCTTTCTTCTTTCCCCTTTCCTTTGGAGTGGTCATGGGAATGAGATTCATCTTCTTCTTTATCTTGCTTAGAGCCTGATGAATCTTCACCCTTATGCTTTCTAAAGTCCCTATACATTTCTTCTACCATGGACTTTATAGCTAGGAAACTTTCTATGAATTGAGGGTCTGGCCCTATAGAACCTTCTTCTGACATTGTCTTTCGAGAATAGACTCTCCCAATTTCAGGATTAGTTTCCACCAACTCTCCTTCTCCTAATTTGAGCTTTGATCTAGTGAGCATTCACAGCTAAATCAACACAAGCTTGTCTAACCTTACAGCCTAGAGCTCTGATACCACTTGATCTAATAATCACCCTAAGAATGACCTCAGTTGAAGATTTATTAAATAGAAAGGTAATACAGACCCATGTGCAGGTGTGTGTGTTCTGTGTTATTGAAACAACAGATCGATCAGATTGCCAATAGATAGAAAATAAATGGAAAGACAGCAGAGAAATACAGTAAGCAACACAAAGACACAAACAGTTTTTAATAAGGAGTTCACCCTATTCTCCAGGGCTACGTCTCCGGTCTAGCTTCAGTGGTGGCCTTGCTTTATTGTGTCTTTTAGCAGAGAAATTACAATGCAGGGACTCAATATGAGTTCTCCTGAAGCAGATTTTGCTTGGCAGGGTGGTTCTTGGATTCCCTAAGCCACTTGGAGTACACAGACTCTTGTTCTTCCTACCAGCTCTGTGACCCTCGGTCTATAGTGGAAATATCCAACTGTGATGCTCAATCCAGACAGATTCCTCTATGGGAAGGCTTGATTCTTCAAGCTCTTTGGTGCTCGATGCTACCTATGGTCAGCTCAGCCCTCTGTCTCCTCTACTTGGCTTTACTGCTCTCTATGCTCAGTCCTCCTCTCAGGGTTCACTGTTCACTATCTCTCTCGATCGCTTGGACTCTTCGCTCTCTCTTTCCTAATCCCATTCGACTGTCTCTGTTCATGGCTTTAGCAATTCGACCTCCATGAATGTTCGGTTCCTCTCCTTCCTGCGTCGATTCTCCTTCCGCCTATGTGCTGGGAGTTCCCTGTTCGGTGTCAGCATGAATGCTCGGGAAGTAGCCATGTGTCTCCATCATAAACAGCACCAGCCTATTCATCGATTCATTTCTTTCTCCACCATGGTGGTCAACGGATTCCAAATCTCCTTAAATCATGGCTTGATTCCCTGTCGATTCCACTTCTGTCTATCGGGCACAATCTCAGCCGTCCGATCTGGGCTCCTCCAGATCCAACGTCATACGCATGGTAAGCACAGTTGACTTTCTCAACCGATAATGCATGATCACGGTGGTTTTTCTCTCACCGCCACTGCCACGCGTTGATCGCTGAGTGTGATCGCTCCGTTTTCTCCAAAACTGCTTACTGTTCAAGGGCGCCCCAATCAAACCACCGGTTTCCCAGGTTGTGGGTTCCACCTTCGTACGATGGCGCTTTTCCTTTTTCCACCCGCGGTCCTCTCTCTCCCAACGTGACCAAGTGCTTAAGGCTCTACCATTTCAGCCCTATTCACCCAGTGATGCGCGATTAGGCGCTAATTGCGCATCGAAAATCAGTTCCTTTTCCCATTCTGGGGCTCCCAGGGGTTGCATCGACCTCCTGTGAAGTCTCCATGGGCCTTGGTCAGTGCGCTTTGACCAAGGTCCTCGTCATTCCACGCCGGCTGCCATGGCCACTAGTTCAGGGTATTTTTGATTGTTGTTTTGGATTCTTCGAGGATTTGTTTTGTCCCAATATAGTCAGGGTTCTTATGATAGTTGTTTATGGATCCGATTTGGATCAAAGGTCCATCAAAAGTATGCAACATGGGTACTCCTTGGATGAGGAATGAAATGTTGCATCCAATGAGTGTTTCCACTCCAATTTTGAGTAAACTCATAGGGAGATAAGTTGAAAATACGAGTTGAAAAAATATTTTTTTCTTTTTTCCCTCTAAAATTTGATGATGTAATGTAATCTTATTTTATTATTTCCACTATTATTTTATAATTTCCTTAGGAGGCCCATTTTAGATCTCAAAACTCACCTAATGATTCTCAGGTTATCATCAGATTAGGATTTCACCTAAAGATTGGGATAATACCACATTTGCTACAAAATGGGGCTCATATCAATACACAGTAATGCCTTTTGGATTAAAAAATTCCCTTGCTATATTTTCTAGGGTGGTGGTCATAGCTTTTAAGGAATACATCCACAAGTTTTTAGAGTTATATTTTGATGATTGGATAGTATTTGGATTGTTAAGCAAACATGTTGGAAGTTTAAGATTTATTCTTAACACATGTAGACAGTATCAGATCTCTTTGAACCTAAAGAAGTGCATATTTTGTGTACCTTTCGACATATTGTTGCGACATATTGTTTGTGTCAGGCCAGGAGGTAACTCCTCAAAAATGAGATTGTATTATTCATTTAGGTTGTTACTTATTATATACAAGAGGGAGTGACTATTGAGTTTCATATCCCGATGACTCTCCATTTTCTCTATTATTTATTTACACTATTTACAGTTGTTCACCTAATCTGTATGATTAGGCATCAACATTGCCCCCCTAAATCTAAAGGGATGTGGGTGAGTCCAAGCATCGTTATGAATCTTTCAAGTTTTTCTCTTCCAAGCACTTTGGTGAAGATGTCTGCAATATGCTCATTAGTGGAACAATGGCAAAGATGGATTGTTTTGGCCTCAAGATGATGTTGAATTAGATGATATTTTGTATTGATGTGCTTCATTTGATCATGGAACTTTGGGTTCTTGGCCAACTTTATTGCTGAGGTATTTTCAATCATGAGTGGAGTCAAATGTACTTGTTTTACAAGCAAATCTTCCAGAAGTTTCCTGAGCCACACAATTTATTTTGTTGCCTCAGTTGCTACCACATATTCTGCCTCTGTTGTGGAATCTGCTGGAACTAACTGTTTGCATGATTTCCAGGAGACAACTCCTGATCCAAGACTCATAGCATAACGCGAAGTAGATACACCAGTTTCTTTGTCTCCATCGAAGTTTGAATCAGAGTATCTAATCAAGCTGAAGTCACCCACCTGTGTATACTTGAGTCCAAAGTCTTGAATTCCCTTCAAGTACTTTAGAAATCTTTTTCCAGCAGACCAATATCCCTCACAAGGCTTTTGCATAAACCTGGAGAGGATTCCAACAACAAACGAAATGTCTGGTCCAGTAGTAGTCAGGTAGTTGAGACTTCCTACAAGTTGTCTCTACTTTGTTGCATTCTCAAATTATTTTCCTTCAATGGATGTGAGATTTAAGTTTTATTCCATTAGAGTAGTTAGAGGATTGCATTCAGCCATGCCAAACCTATTCAACAGATCTCCAATGTACTTCTTTTGAGAAAGGAATATGGACTTTGGGTGTTGAGTTACTTCAATACCAAGATAGTAATGAACATAGCCTGAATCAGTCATTTCAAAAACTTTCCTCAATTCCTTCTTTATGGATGCAATGTAGCTCTCATTGCTCCCTGTCATCAAAAGATCATCTACATATGCCACAAGATATAGAAATGTTTTGCCAACTTTCTTGACAAACAAAATTGCATCATCAAGATCATAATGTTTGAAATTGAGTTTCAGAAGATGCTCAGTTAGTTTTTCATACCAGGCTCACGGTGCTTGTTTCAGGCCATACAAGGATTTCACAAGTTTGCATACTTTATGTTCATGTCCTTTCATAGAAAATCCTTCAGGCTGTGACATAAAAACATTCTCTTTTAGATCTCCATTCAAGAAAGTAGTTTTTTCTTCCATTTGATGGACTTTCCAACCATTCTTAGCTGCTAGGGCAAAGAGTGTTTGGATGGTAGCCCATTTTTCTATCGGGGAAAAAGTCTCCTCATAATTGACCCCTTCCTTCTTTGAAAAACCTTTTGCCACAAGCCTGGCTTTATGCTTTTCAAGTGAACTGTTAGCTTTAAACGTGTTCTTGTAGACCCACTTGTAGCCAATTGGTTTAGTTCCCAATGGAGGATCAACCAGCGTCCAAGTGCCATTCTTTACCAAGGCATCATACTCCTTTTGCATTGCTTCTTTCCATTCATCATGAGAATTAGCTTATTTGAAGGAAGTTGGTTCAAAATCTGTAGACAAATTCAATTCACAATCATAAGAAAAATCCATATCAATAGGTGAATCATAGTCATCTACATCACCTCCATTTTTCCAGGTTTAATTTCTAAATCATGTCTTTCCAACCTCATCAAGATGAACACTTTCAAGTGTCTTTGTCAACCACTTTGGGGGACCTTTCTAAGATGGTCCAGGCTGCTCCGTTGATTGAGTTGGGACTGAATCAAGATTGAGTCTCCCAATTCTGTCAAACACATCACTCAAAGTATCATCCGTTGTTGGAGTTTCATGCGGGGGAGAGAGTGAATCAGAAGAAGATTCCATAGGTTGATCTAGTATAGGAATCCCCCCTTTAAGATGTGGAATATGATTATCAAATTCTTGAAATGATTTTGCATTTGTGAATATATCGAAGCGATCAAGTTGCCACTCAACAACATTGTCAGTTTTGGACGATTCAAGAAAGATTACATCTCTAGATACAACAAAATTTTTATTGACTTCATCATAGAGATGGTATGCTTTGGAGGTGTTTGAATACCCTAGGAAGATACACCTACGACTTCTTGCACCAAGTTTGTTTCTATGTACCTTTGGTATCAAGGAATAACATGTGGAACCAAAGACCCTGAGATGCTTTACTGAAGGAATGTGCCCATACCACATTTCATAAGGATTCTTGTTTCTAATAGCATTGTATGGACATCTATTCTTTACATATACAACACATAGAACTGCATCAACCCAAAACATCAATTTTACATTCTTGAAAAACATCATGGAGCACACCATATTTAAGATTGTCCCATTCATTCTTTCAGTGAATCTGTTCTGTTGGGGATTATAAGGCACTGTTGTTTGATGTTTGATCCCATGTTGGAAAATATAGTTTTCAAATTCATTTGAAGTGTATTTTTTTCCATTATCAGTGTGAATAGAGCCAATATGAGATTGTGCATCATTTTCAATCCATGTATGAATTTTCTTGAATGTTTGGAAAGCATTAGATTTGTTCTTTAATAAATAAACCCAACACTTTCCTGGTGTAGTCATCAATAAATGTCATCATATATTTATTTCCATTTGCAGAAGGAACAGGCATTGGACCACATAAATCTAAATGAATGAGTTCAAGTTTTTTGTGTGCTCTGGAATGTGAATCATGAAAATACTATTTGGTATGCTTTCCTAGAATGCAACCATCACATTGCTTAAGTTTCCTAGGAATTGTAGGCAAATCAGTAACACCAATTTTTTTCAACAAGTGGAGGCTGTCATAGTTCAAGTGTCCAAATATAGTATTCTATAATAAACTTGATGGAAATGTACCTTCATCATAATGAGAATTGTATGAGAAATTTTGTGCATGAGCAGAGGTACCCTGCAGCTTGAGAAGCCTTTCTTCTTCTATCCCTATCATGACAAGTGAGTGGTTTGATGCTTTTCTCACCTCAACCCTGCCATCAAACATGTGAATGGAGTGTCCTTGTAGGTGGATGTGGACCAGGGATAACAAGTTTCTCCTCAGTTGTGGGAGATATAAAACATGATGCAGAAGAAAGTCTGGAAGACCAGGCAAATTAAGCCTGATTGTGCCAAGCCCTAATGGCTTGAGTTTTCATTTTTCTGCAAAGTATACTGCTCCATCAACATTGCTAGTAAATTCTTCAAAAAAATCTCTTCTAAAAGTCATGTGGCAAGTTGCTCCTGAATCAAGCAACCAATCATTTTTCCAAGAAGCAAGTGAAGCATTAAATAAGTCTTCATTTACTCCAATATTACAGTGTTCCTCAACATAGTGAACGGATTCAGGTTCTTTACCTTTCTCTTTATCATTAGTTTTACTTTTGGGTTGGTTTCTTTCCTATTCAATTCTATCCCAAGGAAACTTGGATGTGGATGCATCATGTGATCCATCTCTTTTGCAACGTATGCAATCAAAAGCTTACTTTTCTCCTTGAGAGTGTCTACCCCCCCTGCCTCTGAAATTTCTTCCTCTTCCTATTCAACCACCTCTTCCTATGGAAGAATCTTGAGCAAGATTATTCTCTCTATGTGCAAGACACATAGCCTCTTCAGAAGTCTGAGTTGTCTTCTTCCCAAAATCTTTCTCTCTTTCAGCAAATTTTTTCACAAGGGAGTCAAAGGTAATATCTTTGAGGTTTCCATTTGCTTGTAATGACTCAAGATAATTTGAGTAAATTGGATAAAGTTCCTTGAGAAAAGCTATCAGAGGAATGTCCAATTCAACATTAGTGACTTTGATATCGCACATAATAGATTTTACTTCTGATACAAGAGCAAGAGGATCATAATTTTGTAATTCAAGGCTGAACAATTTAATCATGAGTTGAACAACTTCATGTGCAGAGTGTGAGTCATAGAGTTCCTTCAATTTTTGTAAGGCTTCAAGAGCATTTGAAAATGGTGAAATATGGCAACTCACCTCTTTATTTACTAATGCTGCAACCAATGCATAAGCCTTGTTGTTCTTATTTTCCCAAATGGCGAATTCCTTTTCTGAGGTAGGTTGTTCTGGCTCTTTCTCACCTTCTTCAACACACACTCCTTTCCAAAGCTCATTAAAAATGAGAGTGTGTTTGATTTTCCGCGACCATTCAAGATAGTTCTCCTTGCTAGTGAGAACCACTCCCACAATAGATATCATTGAATGCATTATAAAACCTGTGTACTGTAAAAAAAAATCTGTTGGAAAAAATAATGCGCTTTTGAAAAAACAATGCAGTGTAGTAGCAATATTCTGAATTCTTATGACCACCAAGAAACTAGCTGCAATTTCTTACCAAACAAGGGCACAAAATCATGAAAGAAGTTGCAACAAGCCAAAAAAATTCGTAGGTTGCATCTTCGAATCTTTGCAACTTAAAAACAACTCCTCATAACATGTAGTTGTTTTCTCCCGAGACCTTTTCTAAAACAATACTTGCTTTCTACCGAGACGCTCCACGTATTTGGCTTTTCAGATTAGCTTAATCCAAGGCTGAAGGGAATCAAAGTTTTAAAATAAGAGTTTAGCTAATTCCCAAGTCCACATCTGCAAATTTGTGACACAAATATAAAGGGCATTAACCCCATGGGATCTGACAATCACCAGTGCACTTGTATCCATCCCATCGACATGAACAACAACTAGATGAATTTATGGTGAATAGGATCCTTTTCGAGTGAAAATAGACAACAATGATCATTCATCACACTGTGACTGATTCGGTGAGAGAAGAGTGACGGGGAGACTGTGGAGTGGTATGAGGTCTGTTCAACATTCAACGCATTGAATACCAGCATTCAACGCAGTGAATAAAACGCAGTGTGAGGTGATGAGCCCACGGAGTTGTAGTTTATTCCTATCCTGTAGTGGAAGCATTTAACAGTGATAAACGAGCCGCCAAGAGGTAATGGGGAGGGAATGAAAGGAAGCTCAACGGCAAAGGGTATTGCACACAGTATAGGTGATTGTGGAAGATATCAAGAGAGGAGTAGCAAAGAATTGTTGCGATCATAGCAGAGACGGAATCGTTGTGAGAAAAATGGTGCAACTCTCGTTAATTAACCCGAGGGGAGAGTTTGACTAGGACGGGAGAGTCCGACTATGATGGTGTTGTGGAGAGTCAAGACTAATATCAACTGTATGGGGCGTTATGCTTGGAGGAGCGGTGACTAGGTTGTATGGGCAGCATTTACAACAGGAGTTATGGGTACATCACCAAGGGAGGTATGCGTACAAGCCAGCATTTACCGTAATGCAATATCACAAAATATGCACTCACCGTACCATAGTATAGTCAAAGGTTTCAGTTCTACAATATGGGCAGAACATAGAAAGAATAGGCAGAAGGGAGTTATAAGGGTAGGAATGATAAAAATAGAGTTGGCTCTGATACCATGTCAGGCCAGGAGGAAACTCCTCAAAAATGAGATTGTATTATTCATTTAGGCTATTCATTATTATATACAAGAGGGAGTGACTATTGAGTTTCATCTCCCAATGACTCCATTTTCTCTATTATTTATTTACACGATTTACAGTTTTTCACCCAATCCCTATGATTAGGTGTCAACAGTTTGTAAGAAAGGACTAATGGTGAACCCTGCTAATATTGCTATCATTGTGAACTTGCCTCCACCTAAGACAGTAAGACAGCTTCGCACTATGTTGGGACATACTTGGTATTAGAGGATGTTCATCAAGGGTTGTGCTCATAATGCTATGTCTATGGAGAAATTGTTGAAGAAGGATGTAACTTTTCACTGGAATGAAGAATGTTAGAAGAGCCTCGACATATTGAAAGAAAAAATGGTAGCTACACCTATACTAGTGTTCCCTTATTGGAATACAGAATTCCATGTCCATGTGGATGCCTCTTGTATAGCTTTGGGAATGGTACTGACATAACCTGGTGCAGGAGAGATTGGTCATCCTATAACATTTATAAGTAGAAAGTTATATAAAGAAGGAAAGAATTACACCACTACCAAAAGGGAAGGAATGGCCGTGGTGTATGATTTGCAGAAGTTTAGACACTATTTGCTAGGGTCAACTCTAAAATGTTTACAGATAATTCTACACTAAAGTATTTGGGTAATTAACCTGCCTTAGGATGAAATATTGTTAGATGGTTACTATTGTTCTAGGAATATGGATTTGAGATCTTGTTAAACAAGGGAGACTGAATGTAGGACCTAATCATCTGTAAAGTCTGGGAATAGGGGAAGAACCAACAGCATAGAGGATAATCTCCCTAATGCACAGTTATTTGCAATCAAAGTGGTAGAGGACCATTTCATAGATATCATTCAGTTTTTGACCACAAGAATGGCTCCTTCAGAGTATACTACACAGAAAAAGAAAGAATGAGTGGTTAAGGAATATGACTTTTCATTAATAGAAAGAAAACTATATAAGATGGGACTAGATGAGATACTACGTAGATATGTTCATGAACATCAAAGACAAATGATTCTAGCAGAGGTTCATGGGGGCACAACTCGTGGACACTATGCAGGAAAAGCTATTGCACAAAAGATTTTGAGAGCAGGATTGTCGTGGCCTACACTACATAAAGATGAGGAGTACTATCGAGCATGTGATGTGTGTCAAATAATAGGGAAGCCTTCCAGAAGAGATGAGATGCCATTTGTACCACAAGTTACATTGCAGGCCTTGTTGATCTAAAGATGATTTGAGGTTGTCATTGATGTCAACCCGAGCAGCACCAAGGATGACCCTAAACTTCCATGGCACATTGGGAATCATAATTCATGGTTTCTTGTCTCATAACCATTATAAGAATACTCTACTAAAAAATATCTTACTATCGGTATATAGCTCTCCTCGTAATTCATCACAGTTTGTAAGTTATTCAAGATTGAAGTTGGTAACGCCAATTAGTGGGATAAAACCCCATGGGGTTGTGGAATGGAATTTATCATTAATTTTGGTCATTGAATAGTCAATAATTAATAATTTTTTAAGCTCCTAAAATCCCTCCAACATTCTCTATAGAAGCCCCTCTCAACTCTATAAAAATAAATCTCATATATCCTCCAAAAGTAGTGATCGTGGCATTATCACTATAAATTTATATCTGCGAAGTATTAGATTCTGAAATTAAAACCCATTTGATCCGCAATCCCGATGAATGTTGGGACCAAATTTAAGATCTTGGTTCACTATATTTTCGGATATATGATATGTGGATTTTAGGGTTTTTGCAGGCTCCCGAATTTCATCGCAAAGAGGTGACCTTGGGAAAATCATCATAACTCTCTCTCTGAGAAGTGGATTGGAATTATGTAAAAAGTGGTAGATAATGCATAGATTGTAGTTTTCTATGTATAAATTTCAGAGCTGGAGGAGGAAAAAAATGACACGTGGCATGCTGTACACATTCGCTCTACTAAACTATTCCATAATTAGGTCATTGTGAGAGATTGGTCATAACTTTGCCCTGAAGAATCCAAATCGGGTCAGATGTGTGGCATTGAAAAGACTACTCAGAGGAATACTACAGGACTGAAGATCACATATTAGAGATCTAAAATGAAAGAGATACATTAGATTCAATATCGTGCTCCTAGAAGGAAAGAAAAAAACTAGATCAAGTGTTGTCAAGGGCTGCAAAGGACCAGACTTTCTAGGGCAACAAAGAGCAAGGTGCAGCAAAATGATGCAGCAGAGGTAAGATTTAGGTAAGTATCTTCTGTATATGCGTGTTCATCTCTTAATTGCATTAGGTTCTTTGTATTCTAATTTGTTGTTTTTTTTTAGCACTGATATATGCTTTGCTGGATGAGGTAAGTTTTTCTATTATCATGCCATGGGTATTTCCTTGAAGACTTTTTGCAGGTATTATATATTCATCAAGAGAAGATTCAATGCATAATCTAATTTTCTCAAGAGTGAGAAAGGGTAGCATGACAAGTGCAACAATCAAGGTGCAGAACAACAACAAGAAGTTCACCACATGAAGTCTTCAAGTGGGCAACACTATATACAATCATTGTAAAAGTATCATTGTACAGATTCATTGTAAAAGAATCATTGCAAAAGTTGTACAAGTTTCTATCTGCCAAGAGTTAAAGAGGAAGTGTCAGGACATCTAGGATCATCATTAGGTGGTTGTGTGATAGTTGGGGTTATGGTCTAGTGTGTCTTCTTCTTCTACATCATTCTATATCATTGTAAAGTGGACCATTTTCCCTGGTATGGGAGTCCATTATTATTTTATTATTCTATAGGGTGGTAGGGTGGTGCTAGGGTGAGTTGTAGCTCATTGGTTGTTGGGGCATCCGTTTAGTTGACTACTGAAGAATCTCGGGCATTGGAGCGTCCATCCAGTGGCAGCTAGAGAAGAATGCTTTTCTATATTCTAGGAAGTTGGTGCTTTCTTTTCAATTGGAGTTGAAGATTAAATAATTATTAGAAAAGTGTTCAGGTGGATTTTGTCCCAGAGGGGGTTTCCACCTTAAAAACTGTGTGCATTTGTGTTCCTTTTGTTTACTTCTATCATTGTACAAACATTGATAATAATTGAAGATTAACTAATGCTCTGAAATATTAATAATAATACTAATTGAAAGGAATACTGATTCACCCCCCTCTCAGTATTTCCAATAATTGGTATCATAGCTTGGTTCCTTCAATAACAGTTTAACAACTGGAAGGAGATCATGGAGCATAGCAAGAATGGTGTACCTCTATTCAATGAAAATAATTATACACTCTGGAAAGGAAGAATGGAGGTCTATCTCTTGGCACAAGGTTATGAAGTATGGGACGCTGTTCAAACTGGCTTTACACCAACTGTGGATGAACAAGGTAAGAAGAATTTTGTAAATGATGCAAAAGAAAAGAATATTATTATCAGTGGACTTATTGAATCTGCTTATCATAAGGCGTTGGGTTTTAAAACCACCAAAAATATATGGGACAAGCTTGAGAATATATATGCAGGTGACTCAAATGTCAAAGAAGCAAAGCTTCAAATCTACAGAGCAAAATTTGAGCAACTCAAAATGAAAGAAGATGACAACATTGAATGCTTCAAGTGTCATAACTATGGGCACATGGCTCGATATTGTAGGAATAAGAAGGTCTGGAAAAGGAAACAGGTACAAGAAGACAAAGTAGATAACAAGGTTTCAACACTTATGCTTTCAGGATTTGTAAACGAAAAAGGTCATAAGAAATTAACAGTTGCTTCAGATAATGACTCAAGTCAATATGGCCCTTAGGTGACTCACTATTTTGAAAAAACTGGCTTGTTGAATCCTTAATGTTTGTATAGGAGGAGTCTATGCAATAGTATATGACACAAGTCTACGATTGACTGGAAGATAGTTTGAACAAGATGGTAGTTTCATTAAAGGTTTAGGGGGAGAAAAGCAGTTGAAGGATTACAAGTTACTAGGAACAAGGTAAGATTAGTTTGCAAAGGATATGCATAGGTTGAAGGAATCAATTTTGAAGAAAAATTTTCTCCCATTGCCAAAATGGAAGCTATCAGGATTTTTCTTGCCTATGAATGTTCAAGAAAAATAAAAGTCTACCAAATGGATGTTAAGTTAGCATTTCTAAATGGTGAATTAGAAGAAGAAGTTTACATCGAACAACCTGAAGGTTTTATACTATCAGGAAAAGAAGACTATGTTTGTAGGTTAGAAAAGGCTCTGTATGGTCTCAAGCAGGCTCCTAGGGCATGGTATGCTCATCTTGATGGATATCTACATCAACAAGGGTTCAAGAAAGAAACTGTTGATAGCAATCTTTATGTGCAAATAGATAAAGATAATTTAAAAATCGTTGAGGTATATGTGTATGATATAATCTTTGGTAGCAATGATGATCGACTAAGTAAGACATTTTCTACAAAGATGCAAAGTGAGTTAGAGATGTATTTACTTGGTGAGTTGACATACTTCTTAGGGCTTCAAATATCTCAGCAAGAGAAAGGAATATTTATATGTCAAGCCAAGTACATCAAGGAAATACTCATGAAATTCAAAATGGAAGATTGCAAACCTGTCCTTACTCCGTCGGTAAGAGGTTGCAAATTGAGCATAGACGACTCATCTAAAGATGTGGATTATAGGTTGTACAAATCTATGATTGGTATTCTTCTATATGTAACAGCCTCCTGACCAGATTTTATGCAAGTAGTTGGAAAAATAGCAAGATTCCAAGCAACACCAAAAGAATCACATATTATTGCCGTCAAAATAATTCTTCGATATCTAAAGGGAACAACAGAATATAGCTTGTGGTATCCCAAGGGAAACAATATCATTATTCAATCCTTTACAATATCATGGTTGATCCAAAAGCAAACTCAATCTCGTTATCTGCAACGGAAGTAGAATACATTGCAGCAACATCCCCTATTCCCATATTCTATGATAAAAACCAGTGCCATCAGCATCTCTAAGAATCCTGTCATGCATTGAAAAACAAAGCAAATTCCAATCAAATATTATTTTGTTAGAGAACAAGTCCCTGAAAAGAATATCAAACTTGAATATGTTGGTACAAAAGAACAAATCACTGATATCTTCACTAAACATTTACCTCGTGAAGCATCTCAATATCTTTGCCAAAAGCTTGGGATTCTCCCCAGTTCTCATTAGATTTTCCTAATTTAGAAAATAGAGGAGTGGAAGTGTGTACAGGTCTGCAAGATGTCAAAGGGGGAGAGAAGGCAGTAGGAAGAGGTGCCCTGATCGCAGGGGGAGTACTTGTTTTGTCATCAATGCCAAAGCAGGAGATTGTTGTTTTAAATATGATCTGAGGTTGTCATTGATGTCAACCCAAGCAACACCAAGGATGACCCTGAACTTCCATGGCACATTGGGAATCATCATTCATGGTTTATCATCTCATAACCATTATAAGACTACTCTACTCAAAAATATCTTTCTATTGGTATATAGCTCTCCTCGAAATTCTGCACGGTTTGTAAGTTATTCAAGATTGAAGTTAGTAACCCCAATTAGTGGGCTAAAACCCCATGTAGTTGTGGCATGGAATTTATCATTGATTTTTTTCATTTAATATTAAAATTTTTTAACATCCTACAATCCCTCCAACTTTCTCTATAGAAGCCCCTCTAAACTCTATAAAAAGAAATCTCATATATCCTCCAAAAGTAGTGATCGTGGAATTTTCGCTATAACTTTATTTCTGCGAGGCCTTAGATTCTGAAATTAAAACCCATTTGATCCGAAATCCTAATGAACATTGTGACCTAATTTCAGATCTTGGTTCGCTATATTTTCGGCGATATGATCTATGCAAGTTAGGGTCTTTGCAGGCTCCCGAATTTCATCTCAAAGAGGTGACCTTTGGAAAATCATCATAACACTCTCTCTTAGAAGCGAATTGGAATTATTTAAAATGTGGTGGATAGTGCACGAACTGTAGTTTTATTTTTATCAATTTCAAATCCGAAGGAGGAAACAGTGACACGTTGCACGCCGTACAAGTTCGCTCTACTGAACTAGTCCATAATTAGGTCCTTGTGAGAGATTGGGCATAACTTTGCCTTGAGGAATCCAAATTGGGTTAGACTTATGGCATTAGAAAGAAGACTCAGAGGACTACTAAAGGAACAAAGATATCATATTGGGGATCTGAAAACACATAGATACACTAGATTTAATATCGTGCTCCTAGAAGGAAAGAAACAAATTAGATCGAGTGTTGTCAAGGGTTGCAAAGGACCAGACTTTCTAGGGCAGCAAAGAGCAAGTTGCAAAAAAATGATGCAGTAGAGGTAAGATCCAAGTAAGTGTCTTCTGTAGATGCATGTTCCTCTCTTAATTGCATTAAGTTCTTTGTATTCTAATTTGTTGTTTTTGTTTAGCACTGAAATATGCTCTACAGGATGAAGTAAGTTTTGCTATTATCATGTCATGGGTATTTCCTTGAAGACTTTTTGTAGGCATTATAATTTATCAAGAGAAGACTCAATGCTTAATCTAATGTTTTGAAGAGTGAGAAAGGGTACCATGATAAGAGAAACAATTAAGGTGCAGAACAACAACAAGAAGTTCACCACATGAAGTCTTCAAGTGGGCAGCGCTGCATACAGTCATTGTAAAAGTATCATTGTACAAAGTCATTGTAAAATCATCATTGTAAAAGTTGTACAAGTGTCTATCTATCAAGAGTTCAAGAGGCAGTGTTGAGAGGTCTAGGATCATCATTAGGTGGTTTTTTCATAGTTGGGGTTATGGTCTAGTGTGTCTTCTTCTTCTACATCATTCTATATCAATGTAAAGTGGACCATTTTCCCTGGTATGAGAGTCCATTCTTCTTTTATTCTTCTATAGGGTGGCGGGGTTGTGCTAGGCTAGTGCATGAAGTCACCAACAAGTTCAAGCCTGTGAAAAATTCAGGGTGGTAGGGTGGTGCTAGGTTGTTTTGTAGCTCATTGGGTGTTGGGGCATCTGTTCAGTTGACTACTGAAGAATCTTTGGCATTGGAGCATCCATCTAGTGGGAGCTAGAGAAGAATGCTTTTCTAGATTCTAGGAAGTTGGAGCTTTCTTTTCAATTGGAGTTGAAGATTAAAGAATTATTAGAAAAGTGTTCAGGTGATTTTTGTCCCAGAGGGGGTTTCCACCTTAAAAACTGTGTGCATTTTTGTTCCTTTTGTTTACTGCTATCATTGTACAAACACTGATAATAATTGAATATTAACTAATGCTATGAAATATTAATAATAATACTAATTGAAAGGAATACTAATTCACCCCCCCCCCCCAAGTATTTCCAACATGCCTTTGATAAGTAGGCCATTGATTTTGTTGGACCCATCAACCTACTCGGAAAGAGGAATGGTGCAAGCTAAATAATTACAACTACTGATTACTTGACAAGATGTGCTGAAGCACAACTAGTAAGGGACTACAACGCAAAGACTGCTGAAAAGTTTATTTATGAGTACATATTGTCTAGATTTGGATTTCTGAAGATTTTGTTGAGTGACCAAGGTTCACTCTTCCAAAATAAGACTATTGAAGCATTGACTGAGGAGTTCCAAGTTTATCATTAGAAGAGTACCCCTTATCACCCTCAGGCCAATGGAACAGTAGAAGCATTTAATAAGATTTTGGAGAGTGCACTTAATAATTTATGCAATGTGAATAGAGATGACTAGGACCTTAGAATTATAGCAGTGTTATGGGCTTATAGGACCACATGAAAAAATTTGACAGGTAAGAAACCATTCAAGTTAGTTTAAGGGCAAGAAGTTGTGATTCCCATGGAGTACAACATGCTTAGCTTGAGGATTGCATCTTTTACAAATATGGAAAACCTTGATGTGATGGAGGAAATAATGTCGCAGGTTCTTTCTTTGGAGGAAGATAGATTTACAGTAGGATTCCATGAGAAGGTACATAAAGAAAGAGAAAAGGCTTCGCATGATAGACATATTAAACATAAGAACTTTCTAGTAGGAGACCTTGTTCTCCTTTATGATAGTAAGTTTGTAAAATTTCTAGGAAAATTTAGGATGCATTGGTTGGGCCCATACATTATCTAGCATATTACTGATGGAGGCGCGGTTCAATTAGAAAAATTAAATGAATAATTGGTTCAAGGAAGGGTAAATGGAAATAGGTTTAAGTTGTATAAGGAGAACCTTGCCCCTGCAGCTTCACTATGAAGAAAGGAGAAAAGTCTTAGTGCCACCTACAGTTGAAAGTGGGCATTGGACTATAAACTACATTGCAGAGAGAGCTTCGACGTAGGAAGTTACTTCGCTACCTTCTAGATTATGTCAAAGTTCGTAGGAGTCTCAATGTAAGACAAGTTTCTGCGCTACAACATGGGATGCGTCTAAGTTCGCCAGGAAAAGATGACCATTAAAAAGGAAATTTGTCATTGAAACATGCAAAATGATGCATTTATGAGAACAAATTGTGGGGAACTAGAAATTAATGAACACAATCTGAGCTAATGATGGGGTTAGAAATTTAGATTTGTTATAAAAATCTACGCCCCACCCAGATTTGGAACTGTGTTGTCTTGAGTGTTCGAATATTGCTATTGTGAAGAAGTTGCAGCAATTTTCACTTTCATATGATGCTTGAAGAATTTATTCATATATTTAGTGAGAAGGGCTTAGTTGGAGTCATGGAAGCATCATCTGATATGCCCGCAGTAGCATCACCACCCACAACAACATCATCATCAACACAACGAAGATCCTCGTGAAATAAAATGACCAGAGAGAAGAGAACGAAGAAGAAATAGGAAAAGAGACTTATTAAGCCTCAAAAAGAGCTCGAGCAGGTAAGAGATAGTGAGGAAGAAGAAGAGAAAGTTAGAATGGAAATAGATGGCACAACGTTTTCATCACCTCTCCCACCATATATTCCACCAAGAAAACAAGATGCAAAACTAGTGATGGAGTTGAAGGACACAAATTATGGCACCTTCACACCTTTATTGTCAGAGTTAGTGCGATTTACCACAAAAAACCTTGGAAAGATTCCACAGCTAAAGTTCGTGGACAATGATTTCAATGATAGAAAGAAATATCTACAGTTCACACCAAACCAATACTTAAAAAAAGTGCACTACCCTAAGAGTGGTGTGACAAGGTTAGAACCACAGCAGTGGGCGACTCAATTGGCACAGTCGGGCTTGTTGAATATGTTGAATATACCACACTTCGGAAAAATTCCAAGAAGCACGGCTTGTGTGAGACAACTACTCGTGTTTGTGTAGGGTGGATGCTTGTGGATGGTGATGAGGATCCCTATCGATCCAATGTTTATATGAAGAATCACAAGACTTCCTTATTAAGGGTTGAACATCACAAAGGAGTTTGTTGGGAAAGATCAGGACAGAGCCATAACATACAACATGAAGAAGAGGTTTAGACAGATGAAAGGGAAGCGAGGTTATGATATCAATTCGATCAATGACCAGGTAGTTTGCTTCGGAGCACATATATTGGTAGGAAAAATCGTGAGGAAGTCTTGGGCTAATGAAGTCCCTGCACTGGTGGTTTCATTAGCTACATAGTGTGCTAACGGGGTTCAGTACAACTGGACCATATATCTATGTCAATATTTCCTAAACGACTCATGCGAGGCTTAAGAGAAAGGTACTCTGTTTTACTACGCATGGCTAATTCTGATAATTGTGATGCTTACATGGAGAGAGTCAGAAGATTCACAGTTCTCTTTGCTACCCTTGGATGTTTGTGAAGCTACTATGGTATACCACTGAATCGGTGCAAGCACATGATAACATATTTTTTTTTTTGTTTTATACCATATGGACTTGCACATGTTGTTGAACCAACACCCTCGCCTTTCACCGAACCTATATGAGCAGTATATCTCTGTCATAAAGTTTAAGGTTGACTTCCACACAATCTACATACAGGCTCGTAGGAACACAAGGAATACATGGAATCCCTTGCCATATTTAGTGACAGAAGACGATCTCCTAGCAGAGACACAACAGTGTACCATGGAGCAAATCACTACGCTGGAGACACAAATGGAGGATATTTCAACAAAGGAGGACACGACGCAATTCGGGGAAGCGAGTGGGAAGGATAAGGATGAGAAAGAGTCAGAACAAGAGGAGAAATACGACGAGGGTCTCTAGGATCCTCCTGGAGGTGATGAGAAAAACAGAGAGTCCGAAAGGATAGAGAAATACCCAGTTGTCGCAAAGAAGACGAAGGCACACCAAACCTACAACAAGAAGAAAAAAGAAGTAGAAGGTAGACAAGACAAAGGATATAATGCCATTGGTCCTCACTGATGGGGACTTAGACCAAATTGGGGACAAAATTTACGAAGAAAGTGCATAATCATGGAACAAGCTAGAGCATCAATACACCACACGTCTAACAAGTGTCGCGGAGCGCATTGTAGAACTAAAGGCATTGGCATAGACAGTCAGATAGTGAGTGTAGGAATAGGAGAAGATTGGAGAGGAAATACCAATAGAGCCTACACTTGGGGCATGGATAGTGCCGACACCTACCAGATCCCTACATTTTAACTCCGTTGAGGTACAACAATAGGCCAAAGAGTGGAGGTACATGAATATGAACATTGCAGTAGTGCCACTTCATAGATTACACAAGCTGCATCAAGAGATCATAGATGAGCTGAAGTAGCACGAAAAACTCACTTCGAAGCTAAACTTTCAGGTAGAGATAGAGAAATATAGAACAAGATTTGTTGAAGCAGAAGCTCAACCAGGTGATCCAAGAGAGGGATCAAGTAGTACAACAATAGCAAAGGTTTAACAAGGTGATTGAAGAAACATGTTGAGAGGTTACAGATATTGATGTCCGAGAAGAGGAATCAGTGAAGGACAAGGTTGCAAAGCTCAGCTTTGTAGTAAACGAATACAAGGATAAGATTGCAGATGTGCAATTTACATATGAGATGAATATCAACGAGCTACAAATGAAGCTACAGCTAACCACACCAAAGGAAGTGTGAGAGCAAAGGGAGGCTGACCTGAAGGCTGCAGTGGCCGACATCTCCACAACAGTGGAAAATTGTGGGAAGCTATTGGATGAGAGCTTACATATTTGGACTTCACTGCAGGAAGATCCATGTTGGGATGGGATCCCCTAGGGGAAAATTTTGTAAAATATTTTGTTAATATTGTAAAGTATCCGCATTTTGAGGAGAAAAGCACGTAGGTCGATAGGAGTCAAAGGTTATATAGGAATGTCGAAGCCCCTTATTTTGTTAAAATTAAGCTATTTTGTGACCCGCCCATGGTTCGTGGACCATGGTATTTGTTGGTGCACTAAGATGACTTTATAAATCGATCTTAATCCTACATTAATATTTCAACTTAGGATTCGTCTTTCTATTTCAAGGTTGTGAGAACTATCTGTGAAAGAAAAATTAAAGGTTGGGATGCAGGTAATTATTCCTACATCCTAACTAATCATTGGAGAAATAAACAATTGCTCAACAACTCATTGACTCTAGAAATTCAAATGCAAAACAAAAATTATTCTATGGTTCGAAATTGGAAAGATAAATCAATTGCAAACTACTTTCAGACAATATCTCAACCTAATATTCTAAATGCCAAAAGGAAATCAAACTGAATAATCGAATCCACACGTATTAAAGTAAAATACTCAAATCATGCTAATCACAAAGAGCATCCAAAGCTAGAAGTAATTGTAGAAAGCATATACGGAGAGAAAACAACAATCAAATACAAGACTTACTTCATCGTGAATTATAAAAACGACATTAATCGAGATATAAAACTTAATCTATCTCAACCTGTAGAAGGAACAACAATATAGATCTTAACAGTAAAGAGTAATCAACATAATACAAATGAGCAGTAGATCTTCCAGCGACCGGGACTAAAGCCTCTAGAAGGAACTTCTATAGAAGCTCAATACACGGATTTAATGTGAAACTCCAAGTTTTTCATTAACTTTCAAAAAGAAATTACAAAATCACTCCAACCCTTAAGGTTGAATATACATTCACAGTCTTGCTGGAAATTAACAATGATTACAAAAGTTACGGTTCTTTTTCATCTTCTAGCGTTATATATTATCTATGAAATGCTAAAAATCAGAGTTGATCCTAAGGATTAAAAGATCCTTAGGATTACTCGGATAATTGGATTTTCCAAACCAATTATGTGTTTTGCCTCCTATCTTTAGCTTGACCCGCGCAGCTCAAATAATGACATCTTCCTTTCTTGGTGTTGTTTTCTTATCCAAAGGAACAATAGTTGTCCAATCCAATCATCCTGCACATAAACAAGCAAAAACTTAGGCTTTTAATACTAAAAGCATGTAACTTGTTCAACACTGCTCTTTATTCATTTTTCATGGTCTTTCTTCAAGAATATGTTCAGAATGAGAGAAAATTCCTGAAAACCATATGATTAATCAAGTAGATGAGGAGGGAAAACATACCTTTTCCATGACCCAACATACTTCCCAACTTACCTTTTTGCATTTCCTCATGCAATAAGATAATTAAGATGCAACTGAGTCAGAGAATATGTAGGATATGTTTCTTCCTTGTAGAGCTGAAAACCATTTTTATTTTTAAGTACTGCAAAGGCTCAGCCTTCCTGATATTTTGATAGCTCATAATCACAATGATACCCATCAGGGGGATACCAAATAATAGGGGTTCTGTAACGACATCCAATCCAAGTAGGACCCTCACTCAGGACAATGTTACCATAACAGACGAGTCTAGCTGTAGCTGCCTTAAAGTTTTTGTAACCAAAGGGTTCTCGGTTTCTGACACCGTTGGGAGAAGTTGTCCACCTTTGCTTTGTAGCCAAGAGAGTTTCTTCTCTAATGTCCTCAAAATATTCCAAACCTAACTTGATAATGTTTGTGTGGATGGGGCCCAAGGTAGACACAACCCCTTCCTATTCCATGAACCTTTTATGTTGTATAAAGATTTGCAGGGGCCTTGTAGGTTCACCTCTTACCCAAAGATCCAATCCACTTTCTCTCCTATGGAAAGTATCATGGGCCTTAGCCCATTTGAGCTGGTTTTTGGAAAAGGAGATGAAAGCCTGGAACTGGACATCCCCGATGAAGGGGCTAGGATTGGCATCCCTTTCATCTTCCAGAAAAAAGTTGTGCAAATATAATTCACAGAGAAAATGTTTTACATCCTCGGTCTGTTTTTGGCAGCATTTAATAAAATCAGGAGTAGAACTAAACTCAAAAGACTGACCAGCTCTAATAGCCTTAAATTTTAATAGCAAGTATCATTCAAGCAGAAAAAGTGCATAGTTTGTAGCAGGCGACCTATAGGCTAGTGCATCTGAATAAATAGAACAAATAATTTTGATTTTCTCAAAGGATTTTTGAAACTGTCCTTGTACTTCCTCCACTTTCTTCCATTGTTCTCTAAGAATGGCATAGGTCTCATCCTCTGTTGTAGTCAAGTCATTAAATTTTTTCAATAACTCCTGGTATTTCTTTAAAGGCATGGCTTCTTTTTTATGCTATTGTAGAAATTGTTGTGACTCTGCTAGTTCTATCTTCCATTTTCGAATAATAAAATCTACTACCAAAGGAGTATCAAGAGGTATGTCCTTAGTCTGAGTAGTCTTACTACAAGTTTCTACTGAATCTTCTTGAATGGCTCTTTCCACTGTTGACACAGGAACACAAAGGTCTATTTGAAAATTTGTTTGAATGGTTGTTTCCACTGTCGACACAGGAACGCAAAGGTTTGTTTTAAGATTTTTTTGAACAAATGTTTCCACTATTGACACAAGAACAAAAAGGTGTGTCTGAAGATTTGTCCGAGTAGTTGTCTCTATTACTTCCACATAAGAAAAAAAATATTTTTTGGTTTCTACAGAACTAGTACAAACATCCTCTGTTTGAGTCCCTGTTGGACAAGTGCTGATGTTTTCCATTTATATTCCAGTGGAATTAAGAAAATTCTCGCTCTGGGTTCCTATTGATTTCGACTCCACTTTCTTCTTATAAGTTTTCTTAGAGTCTTTTAGCCATTTCCTAAGCTGCTTGATTTTTCTTTTCAGCTTCTTATTTTCCTTATTCATCAGTTCCAACTTATGATCATCTCTCTTATTTGTTCTTACAATGGGTTTCTTCACTGGGGAAGAAGGACTAGCAATAATATTTTCAAAAGTAGGAGAAGTTTCAAAATCATCAAGATCATGTTCAAGTAAGACTGTGTCTCCTGAATTAGCTTTTGACTCCTCAACATTGTCAAGGTTTGGTTCAAGGTTGTATCTCCAGAATTAGCTTCAGGCTCCTCAACATTGTCAGAGTTTTGTTCAAGTGAGGCTGTATCTCCAGAATTAGCTTCAGGCTCCTCAACATTATCAGGGTTTTGTTCAAGTGAGGTTGTATCTCCTGAATTAGCTTCAGGCTCCTGGGTTTCAGCTGCAGAAAATTTTTGTCCTTCCAATTCCTGTGTATCTCTGTCATTTTTAGAAGAAGGTAATGTCTCTGTGTGGTGAGAACTATGAGGAGAAGTAGAAGGGATAGGAGTAGGGACTTGTTCTTGTGGATTCTTAGATTGACCTATCTCCTCAAAAAGGGTTCCCAAATTTTCCAAGACCCAAGCTACTTCTTCTTCATAATCTTGAGGAAAATCAACTCGTTGGCTATTAGGGGATCCATGGGGTGATCTCACCTCATCTGTGGCTACATTAATGCTTCTCCATTGGATTATTCACTCAAACCATCTTCATTTAACAAGAATGGATGTCAAGACAGGGGCTTTCCTTTTTCATCTCCTTTTTGGGGCTTGTACCTCCGTAGTTTGATGTTCTTCCTCTGGCTAGGCATTTTCAGGAATTCCTTCCAGGGGTGGTACATTATAATTTATAAAATTTTCCCAGGTTAGCTGCAACTGATTTAGTTCCTTGGTGACTATCAATTTGATCAAACCATGATGACTGACTATAGCCTATGGTTTTTTGGATTTCCTCACTCTATTAGCAATTTCATGTAATAACGAGTTCATGAAGAATGGAAAATTTATTACTATATTTTGTTTTAATATTGCTATCAGTTTAAGGTGTCGAGGCCTTACCATGTTATGGTGGTCCTATCATGTGATGTATTTCTGAATGATGTTTACCAGTTTGTGTCGTGGCTCAAGATGTGGGACAAAGACCTTTGCCTTTCTGAACTAATTCATTGCTAGGATCCTTGAATAATTCTACAATTTCATGGAGTGTCATGTGCTTTTCTACCGATTTTATTCCTTTTGTATGGAGGCGTGTGACTTCTGCCAAAATGGATTCAGTTACTACTATGGTCATGCATTTGACAGTTGTTCTCTCGTTTTGTAGATTCTGCAAGAATTCCATAGCGATATCATCATTAAACCCTTGCATTCGAGAAAGATATTGTGCCCATCATGCATGTTCTAGAATATCTCGAGCTGTGTGGTGATTTGTAATAGTGTAGGCTCACTGTGAACAGAGGTGCCACCCATACCTGCTATTTTCCTTAGAACAACTACAAACCTACATGCACTATTGAGTCCCACAATTCTCGTAATGAAACATCATACATTAAGCTACATGCAGGAGTATAAGGAACAAAAACTAAGTACAGAATCTCAGTAATAATATCCTATCACATCGATAGGTATGGCCGATATTTGTTAATTGTGTGCTTTCAAATCGTCATAATGTATGACCATCCGCCTTCAATGAGAAAAAGGGAGACCGAAAACTTTGAAGAATGTGTAAGGGAAAAGGCATGAAGCATCATTAATACAAAAAAAGTGGTCAGATCCGTCATCTGAAAAGAATTAATGCAATGAATGCACAACCATACAATTGGTTAGAAGAGATCATGAGAAATAAAGTGTACAAAATATACATCATGGAAAGAGATTTTCCTTTTGGAGTATGTGTGATGAAATCTGACAAAGCGTTGTTTTAAATTTATTACTGCTGATGTTGGATGATCAGATAATGCTAACATGGTTCATGTAATATAAATATGCCACCCATACTAGTTATTAAAGATATAATCACTAATCAAAGGTGTTTTCTCCCTTTTTATTTAATAAAGAAGAATTAAGGACATAGTAAGAGTTTGGCAACTTCAAAGTATACTTCAATACCGCCACTACTACCAATAGGCATCCATAGCCTCGACAGGGTTTCCTTTTAACCCACAAATGAGATAGTATCCCTAACTTATAAAAAATGATTTCCTTCAAAAAGGACATTGTTCTGGCATGATGACCAAATAGTAACAATGCCACTCACCAGATCATAACAAAGTGAACAAACCGGCTCATGATGAGACCCCCTATCCTTTGACATTTTAGTGTCACAAGGCCATTACCTTGGTGTGGTAGCCATAATGGGAATGTCACTTATGTTAATTTCCTATGATTGTGGTAGGTTGGCTCATGATGAGACCCCCTATCCCTTTTTGAGAAACAATTAGCTTAATATATTTCCAAAATTATTTTTGTTTTTGTTTCTTCCTTCTCTTTCTTTTTTTTTTATTTTTTTTTGAAGTTAAGGGAGGTTCATCAACTCCTTAAGAGTCAGGGATGGTGTAAGAAGTAAAAAATTGCCAAGAAAAATATGCCTTAGATTCTTCATCATATTTGTGAAGGGAACCACCATTTGAATGTGTAATAAGAGAAAAACTAGTATGGTGGGGATAAATCATGAAAAATTTATAATGTATCCGAAAAATAGACATAAGTAGGTATATTCATAGATAGAGTATGTTAGATTTAAAAAAATTATTCACCAAAAGGCTAAAAATGATGATGATCTAAAGATTACTTCTTTTAAGGATTTAGATCGAACTCATAGCCAAAAGGAATGACCAACATGGAATGATAGTAATGGGAACAACAATCATTCATGGCGATGGATCAACAATTGTTCTTTTGACAAAGGGGACATCAAATGTTTCATTTGAAGAGGGGACAACAACTGCTCTTTCGAAAAGGGAACATAAATTATTTCGTCGAAGAGGGAACAAAAATTACTCCTTCGAAAAGGGAACAGTAATTACTCCTTCGAAAAGGGAACAATAATTATTCCTTTGAAAAGGGAACAACAATTGTTTCTTCGAAAAGGAAATAGAAATTATGTTTTGAAAAGGGAACAACAACTGTTTCTTTGAGAAGGGAAAAACAACTATTTCTTCGAGAAGGGAACAATAACTGTATCTTTGAAAAGGGAAAAACAATTATTTCTTCTAAAATGGAACATCAATTGTTTCTTTGAAAAGGGAACAACAATTGTTTCTTCGAGAAGGGAACATCAACTGTTTCTTCGAGAAGGGAACAATAACTATATCTTCAAAAAGGGAACAACAACTGTTTCTTCTAAAAGGGAACAACAATTGTTTCTTCGCAAAGGGAACAACAACTGTTTCTTCGAGAAGGGAACAACAACTGTTTCTTTGAGAAGGGAACACCAACTGTGATGAAGGAACAACAACTATGCTTTCAAGGAGAGAAAAATGATTGATTATAAAACAATGTCTGTATCAAAATTCCAGCATGCTAAATAAGAGGAGAAAGAAAAACAAAATTTCTCAACCATCTTCAAGGAAAATATGTACATTATTTACAATATGGAAAGAAAACAATTTTTTTTATGGAAATGAAGCTACCAGGTTACCATCCCCTGCAACTATGATTTGGAGAGTAGGATCATTACTTACCTGTTGATAGAAAGACTCCTTTGTGAGTGGCTAGTGATAAAGTCGCAATTGATGTCCATTCACTAGAAAGGGAGCACCAGAATTGTCAATGGTGATTAAAGTTATGGTGCCATTATTATGTACTTCTTGAATCTCATAAGGGCCAAGCCACCTTCTCTGTAGTTTCCCTAGGAATTCATGGAATCTGGAATCATAGAGGAGTGCCCAATCACCTTTTTGAAATGATTTCTTTTTAATAAACCTATCATGCCACTTGGCTCTTTTCTATTGAATAATTGTTGTACACTACAAGGCAAGTAAGCGTGCTTCATCTAGTTCATTTAATTCCTGAAGTCATTGTGTTTGGGCCTCTGTAAGATCCATTCCAACCTCCTGGGCTATCCTAAGAGTCTTTATCTCAAATTCTATGGGGAAGATCGGTTCTTTGCCAAAAACAATTTGGTAAGGGGAGTACCCAGTAGTATTGCACCATGTTGTGCGATAAGCCCACAAGGCCTCTGGAAGTTTAGCAGCTCAGTTCCATCGATTTGTCGAGATTTTCTTAGTCAAGATTGCTTCTAGGACCTTGTTGGTGATTTCTACTTGTCCATTTTCTTATGGGTGATATGGAGAGGTATCTCGATGTTTGATATGATGATTTCGCAGAGTGCCCAAATTTTTATGTCTTGTAAACTCTGATCCTCCATTGGTTATTAACTCCCTTAGCAAGTTGTATCGTACTAACAGTTCAAAAATGAAATTAATCACTGTTTCTTTTGTGGCTTGTGGAAAGGCTACTATTTCTACCCATTTAGTTACATAGTCTGTGGCAACCAGTATATAGACCTTCTCATTTTATGGTGGATTAAAGGACCCAACAAATTCAAGCACCCATATTTCAAAGGGTTCCACCACCAACTACGACTACAATGACATCTCGTCAGCATGGCCAAGATGACCCATCCTCTGGCAGTTGTCACAAGGTTGAAAATATTTCTTGTAATAATTGAATATGGTGGGCTAGTAATAGCCCATCTGAAGGATTTTATTCCTGGTTCCATGATCTATGAAATGTCCGCCACAGGGCTCATCATGACAGGCCTTTAGGATATCATAGACCTCATCTTCTCCAATACACCTTCTAATCTGTAAGTCAGTTCCAATGTGGAAAAGATACTTGCCAATCCATTGAAATCAGGTGCTTCATTGGACAATTAGCTTCCTTTCCTTAGGCGACATGTGTGCTGGTAACTTCCCAACTACTAAATAATTCACTACATCCACATACCAAGGTGATTTAATCGTTACAACGAATATATTCTCATCTAGAAACTAATCATCTACTAATAATGCATCATTCATCTTAGGCACCTGAGATAGGAAGTCTGCAACAAGATTTTATTTTCCTGGTTGATCCTTTATGGTAATATCGAACTCCTACAGTAACAACAGCCATCGAGTTACTCGCCCATTAGTGATTGGTTTGTTGGCCAAGTACCTGATAGCAGAGTGGTTAGTATACAGGAAAACTGGATAGCCTGTTATATAATGTATAAACTTATTGATAACAGATATAACAGCCAAAAATTCGTTTTCTGTTACTATATAATTTAACTCAGCAAGGGTAGTATTTTTGGTAATATAATAGATAGCGTAGGGCTTCCTGTCCTATTCTATTCCAAGTAAAGTGCCTATAGTTATGTATAATATGCCTGTAGAGATATGGAAATGTAACTCCCAGTCCAGTCCTCATAATACTAGTGCGGTTGAAATCAATTTCTTTAGATCTGCAAAGGCAATGTCACATTTGTCAGACTAGTTAAATTCAACATTACCTATTAAGACATATAAAGGTGCAACAATTTTTGAAAAGTTTTCAATAAATATGCAGTAGTACCCTACATATCCAATGAAACTACGTACCTCAGTTTGTGTGCGGGGTGTGGGTAGTGCAAGAATTACCTCTATTTTCGCTGGATCTACCTATATTCCAGCCACAGAGATGTAGTGTCCCAGAACCACACCTTCGATCATCATCATGTGATACTTTATGTTGCTTAAGGATAACTTGGTAGCAATGCATCATTCAAGTACCTTTTCGAGATTTCATAAACGCTTCTCAAAGTCACTTCCATAGGGGGTAAAATCGCCCATATAAATTTCAAGTCCTTCATTAATCAGATCAGGAAAAATGCTCAATATTTCTCTCTGAAATGTGGTTGATGCATTGCATAAACTGAAGGGTAAAAATATGTATGCAAATGTACCCCAAGGGCAGGTAAATGTAGTTTTATCCTAGTCTTCAAGGGCAATCTGAATATGGTTATAGCCACTAAAGCCATTAAGGAAGGAAAAAAATTGTTTCCCTACTAAGTTATCGAGAACTGGATAAATAAAAGGAAGAGGTAAATGGTCCTTTTAGGTAGCTTTATTCAATTCTCTGTAGTCCATGCAAATTCACCATTTCCCATTTTTCTTGGGAACAAATACCAATGGGGAGACCCATTGACTATCTGAGATAGGATAAATAAAATTTACATCCAACAAATTTTGCAGTTCCTCTTTTATAATTTATCTGAGGTGCGGATTCAACCTCCCCTGAGGCTGCTAGATGGTGCAAGCATCCTTCTCAACGTAAATATGATGGGTACATAGCTGAGGATCTATATCTCTCATGTCTGAGTATTCCCAGGAAAAAAAAAATTATATTTCTGAAGAACCTAAATAAGTCTTTTTTGTTGATGATTGTCCAGGTTACTGTTAATGTTAAGCATTTTACCTGGTTCAATCTCAATTGGTCTGTTGTTATAAATAGAAGTCATGGGTATATGCTAATCATCTACATCCCTCAAGGGATCTCCTTGTGCTTCATTATCAAGGATGGTTAATCACATCATCTTCTGTTTGATTCTTAAATTCAAGAGCTTCTTCCAATGTGAGAGGAGAGAATATGTTTTATTCCAAGTATCTAGGTGGGCGTAACTAAGTATTTACAATAGGAAGACTTGGTTTAACAGGGGGATACAAAACAAGATTCTTCACAGCATTTCCTTGAGTGATAGTCATGTTTCTTGGGTTGATGACTAGAAATTCCATAGGCTATTCCCAGGATTCGACAGAAACAGTCACATCCTGTAATATTCCTTCAGGTCTAATTACTAATATGTCAGAAAGTTCTAATAAGGTTGAGGTGGGTTCTAAAGTTGTAATGCCCAGAACCTTGCAAGTTTCAGCAGTCAGAATATTAATGGCTGCCCCAAGATCTACTAGTGTGTTTGGAAAGGTGCAACCTTGTATCTGAACTATTACTACAGGATTTCCTGGGTCTTCATATTTAATTTGTGCTTGTTTACCCAAAAGCAGATCAGATAAAGTTCCTACCACATGTACTATTGGTGGATTTTTTAATTTCCTCCTAGGCTTCTTCCCACATAATTCCTTAATTGTCTTTGCATAAATCAGGATGTCCTGTATGGCCTGGAGGAGCAGAATATTTATACACAAATTTTTCAATTCCCCTAAGATATCAAAATCACAATAGACAATAGGTTTAGCTATCATTAGTATCTTAGGGGATGGGGGAGAAGAAATTATAATTTTATCGGGATTTGGTTGCTCGATTGTGCCTTCTCCCTATTTTATTTCCGTGTTAATCATATTCGAAGGATTTATTGCGGGTTGTTTTTCATTTTCAGTCTCTTTATTTTATTTTGTAGTAATAATGCACCCTGAACTTAATCGAAGTTCGTTGCATTCTACTAGTTCTATGTCATTATTTGAATTCTCAAGAATCTTTACATATTGAATTGGTCAATTATTAGGATTTGGATTTGGTTGAGATGGAAATTAACGTCATACTGAAGGTTGCGGGTTATGGAATGGACCTAGCAATGTTTGTTGAGGTTGAGAACCCATTCCCATGGGTAGATTGGTCATCCCCATAGGGCGCTGCAAGTTTTGAGACCAATTTGGGTTCTGTGAGGTGGAAGCAGCCCACTGTGAAGGCCAAGGATTACTAGTTGAATTTTGCCAGAAGGGGGCTGAGCATTGTGAATTTGGCCAACCAGCGCCTGGGAATGGTTGGTTTTGGCAGGGTGACATGGAATACTATTGGGATTTCTAGGTAGAGAAATGTTTTTGACATTTCCATGTTGTTCCAGGATTTTTCTATTGATTCTATTATGTAGGAAAGAACAAAGAAGGGTCTTGTGGCATACCTGAGGGTCATGCTTGCCATTTTCGACATTAAGCCATTAAGTATGTCGGCTTTGTTCCTTCCTCAACTTCTTTGAACACTACTTTTAATCTGGGAAGTGATGGAAATTGATCCATTACATGGTCCTTGGTGCATATAGAGAATGTTTGAATCATGTCCAAAGGACATTGTCTTTGATTGTGCTACTTCTAGTAGCATGGACAGAATATGGCTAGCGTTTGTTCTACCTCATCTTGTACGTTTTTGGCATGGAAGACATCTAACTGTGTATTCAACGTGCCCAAGATATTTGTCTTGAAATATTCCAAGAGGTTGTCAATCCCTGTTCTTGTCACACCTTCATTGGGAGGTTTTCTTCCTCTAGTCACAGAATATCTCCCTCCTAGTCCAATTCGTGTACTACCCGCGAACACCTAATACACAATCAGACAATTTCATCATATTCCTCTTGATAAATTTCAACTTTCCCATTAAATTTAAAGTTTCTACCCATTCTTCTCTCATTCCCTTTATCAAAATAGTTTTCAAGATTTCTTTTGGTAATGTGGCGTGGGGGGACTCTGCAACTTATACTGAAACTGTTCAACATATTCTTCTAAAGTTTCATTGTCCTTCGTAGAAATTTTGAAAATTTCATCCTTTAGATCCCTAGTCCTACAGTAGTTCTGGTACTTGGTGAGAAAGAATTCTTCATGTCATCCCAGGCGTTAATGGTACTTCCACCTAAACCCATAAACTATCGCAGAGCTTCTCCATTTAAGGTAGAGGAGAAAAACTTCAATTTCTAAGGATAAGTTGTGTAGTCATATCCTCTACACAAGACATCAAACTCAAATAGAAAAGCATCCAGATCCTCTGAGGTCATCTCGTGAAAGGTTGGGATATTTTGTAAAGGAATGGCCTTCATCGGGGCATTGGCTACTGGGTCGACGATAGGGTATTCCAATGTTGAGGTCTGACCTTGAGGTGGTTGATTCACCATTTGATCAAAGATGTTCCAATAATATTCAGGGATTTCTTGGTCAGGAGGTGTTATCTGGGTGGATGGAGTATTCAAAATTTGAAGGGGCTTTACTACACTACTCAGATCTGGGATATTAGGTACTTCTTTTTCAGCCAGGGTCACAGGAGATCCTAATTCATATGGTTGTGGGTCTTCTTTAGCAGCTCCACTAGTTTCTCCCTCTCCTTCTTTCAAATTACATGACTTTCCCTCTTGTGAAGGACTAGAGTGTAGATTATTTGTATTTTGAAAACTCTACTCAGATCCTTCAGTTTTGCTATGGATCTCGATGTAAGCTACAGTTGGTGATTCTGCTGCTTGAGGGACCAAAGTAGAGCCCTTTCCAGATACTATCTAAAGTCCTATTGACACATAATATTCATCTCTATGAATCATTTAATCTATAAAGGTTGGTCTCCCAAGGGTCATCGATCCCTGGGCTTTGGTGGTTTTTGGTACTGATTTCTGATCTATTGGTGTCTTTCTTCTCCTAGTCATTCATACCTACACAACCTTTGTGTATCTACTGAGAGCGGGCACTAGGAAAAAGATTTTTTCTTGTTGTGTACGTAGGTTCTTACCTCCCGTTTTCAATACCCAATTCTCTTCAGAGATACAAATTAACTATTATCCTGAAAACCTGCCTAGAAATAGCACCAAAATGTTGGTGCACTAAGATGACTTTATAAGTCAATCTTAATCCTACAATAATATTTCAACCTGAGATTCGCCTTTCTATTTTGAGGTTGTGAGAACTGTCTATGCAATAATAATAAAAGATTGGGATGTAGTTAATTAATCCTAAATCCTAACTATTCATTGTAGAAATAAACAATTGCTCAACAACTCATTGACTCTAGAAATTCAAATCCAAAACATAAATTATTCTGTGGTTCAAAATTGGAAAGATAAATCAATTGAAAACTACTTTTAGACAAAGAGCTCAACCTAATATTCTAAATGCAAAAAATAAATCAAACTGAATAATTGAATACACACATATTAAAAGAAACTACTCAAATCTTGCTAATCACAAAGAGCATCCAAGGCTAGAAGTAATTGCAAAAAAAAAATGCAGAGAGAAAACAACAATCAAATACAAGACTTACTTCACTGTGAATTATAAAAACGACATTAACTGAGACATAAAAATTAATCTATCTCAACCTATACAAGGAAAAACAATATAGATCTTAACAGTAAAGAGTAATCAACATAATACAAATGAGCAGTAGATCTTCCAGCGAGCAAGCCCAAATCCTCTAGAAGGAATTGCTATAGAAGCTCAATACACAGATTTAATGTGAAACTCCAAGTTTTTCATTAACTATCAAAAATAAATTACAAAATCACTCCAACCCTTAAGGTTGAATCTACATTCACAGTCTTACTGGAAATTAACAATGATTACAAAAGTTATGGTTTCTTTTCATCTACTAGTGTTATATATTCTCTATGAAATGCTAGCAAAATCAGAGCTTATCCTGAGGATCAGAAGATCCTCAGGATTGCTCAATTGAATAATCGGATTTTCCACATCAATTATGTGTTTTTCCTCCTATCTTTAGCTTGACCCGCATAGCTGGAATAACGACATCTTCCTTTCTTGGTGCTGTTGTCTTATCCAAAGGAACAACAGTTGTCCAATCCAGTCATCCTGTGCATAAACAAGCAAAAACTTAGGCTTTTAATGCTAAAAGCATGTAACTTGTTCAACACTATTCTTTATTCATTTTTCATGGTCTTTCTTCGAATATATGCTCAAAATGAGAGCAAATTCATGAAAACCATATGATTAACCAAGTAAATGAGGAGGAAAAACATATGTTTTCCATTACCCAACAGTATTGTAATGAAGTGTCATATAAAAGGGAGTCATAGAAGAGTCATAAGGAGATAGTGAATAGCATAGGTATGTAGGTTTTGGGTTTGTTTTTTCTATTTTGTACTTGAGCGAAGGGGAAGGCTCCTACAGTGGTGTGAACAGAGACCTTGGTAAGTCCGCAGCTGAGTGCTCAAGCCCTTGCAGCTATGTGCATAGGGTTGAAAAACTTTGTAATTATAGATCTAAGCATAATATAGGTTGTTTTGAAGACTTATTTGTGTATCTGTGTGTTATTGTTTACTTTCTGAATTTACTATATTGTTGATCTGTTGAATGCAACTAATCTATAAAAGTACTTAATAGATGTGCAAAAGAAGTAGATACGCTTAATGATATGATGTTATGTATTTTTAGCACAATCGTCGAAGGGTTTAGATCTGTTAACTATTAGTTGCTATAATTTCCAAATTTTAAGGGTTAGGGTTCACGAAGGTCGGGATAAAGCCCTAATTTTAACAGAAACACATCACATAGTCCTTTGGATGTAGAAACCTGGTTTTAGCATCCACAATACTACCTCGAGTGAGACTACAGCCTACGTTATGCAGGTTGTTGTCGAAAGGGCCGGTAGTGTAGGGTTTTGTTATTTAGCACAACTAACTCTGAAAATGAGTCCAATCACCCTCAAGCAAAAAAATGGTTCTATTATCAAGACTGAGATCTATCTGAGGAATGTGTGAAGTGTCATAAGTGGATACTGACTAAGAAGGAAATCAAAAGGTGGATATATCAGAAGCTGCATGAGTTTGCAGCCCAGGAAAATAGAAATTTGTGCCTGTCGGAAGAAGAGTGGTTGAATAGATACCTGTATAAAGAAGAACATGAAATTTTCTTCTGCTCTTTTTCATGCAAGTTATACAAATGGTTAGCTAAATTGGCAGATGGACAAGGTACTTGGAAGTTGAGTAACCCTATTGTTTGGACTCCATAGTTAGTGAGGTGCCTGGAAGGATCAGAAAATAAGATCACCAAGGCTATCGATTACTGGATCGATAGTATTTTTGGAGGATTTATTACTGAGTTCGCGATTAATACGTCTGTCATTTATAGAAAAGCTGAATGCTGGTATTTCAAAGGACAAAGAGGTAAGTATCCAAAGTCCATGAAAACTTGGATTAAAATTCTATTGTGTGAGAGACGAGTTATGCCATTGAATCGATGTTTATACGAGAATTAACGGGAGCTATGCGAAGTGGGAAACCATTCAGAAGAGATCCAGATTTAGGTACTAATTACAACACTTTCTTAGGAGCATCTGATAGTGAAGAAGAAAGTAGTAATCTAAAGATACCTGAAGGTGCACTGTAGACGATAAATCAGGGTATTGTGGGAATACCACATCCATGCACTCCACATCCACCATCACCTACCCCTCACACTCCTACACCTACATCTCCACCTCCACCTCCACTATTTAGTACGGTGAATGTTATGAAGATTCCAATATTCAAGGGTCTGGGGATAGAAGACCCTGAACAATTCTCGTTTGTAGGAGATGTTGTATGGAAGTCACAGTAGATAACGGATGATGATTTGAAGAAAGTGCAATTGTTCACAACATTGCAAGATAGGGCATTGAGTTGGTATACTAAGTACAGAACAACTCACCCAATTGCGATGTTGAAAGATATGAAAGATGAGTTGAATAATGAAATCAAGAAGCCTAAGTCACAAGCTCAGTTTGTAACTAAGGTTAAATACATCAAGCAAAAGCTAAATGAATCTGCATGTGATTTTGATCAAAGGTTGAAATGTCTACTACAACAGGCTAATCTGTAGGTCTCGGATGAGCAACACAAGGATTAGTATATTTCTTTGTTGTTACCTCATTTTAGATTACCATTTTCACACCAGAAGATTGGAACATAGGTTGAGGCACTGGGGATTGCTATGAAGTTGAAGGCCTCGCCTATCCAAGATATGAATTTGGGGGTGCAACAGATTCAGTTGGCTAGCCTGCATATGGAGTTGCAGAGTCTCGAAAAGGGGGAAGAGGTCCAAAATAAGACCCATGCAGAAGTATGGTGCTTAAAGTGCAAAGGACATGGTCATCATAAGGATCATTTCCCGGTGTATCAAAACTATCTAATTGGGGGAGGTCCTATCCCCCTGAAGCTAGAAAATACCGCTGGATTGCATACCGGTGTGGTACCATGGTGCGCTATCTACTGAATCATAGGAAATCATACAACATACAATCTCCACTTGTTTGCAATTTCTGTAAGTCGGTAGGTCATGATGAGCGCAATTGCCGAAGCTATAAGTTAATGATGGAAATAAATCCGACATATAGATTACATGCTAAGACACATCCTCAGCAGGATCAAGGTGCACCTACAATGCATGGAGGATTCCAGGTCCGAGGAAGAGGCCGAGGGGGAGGAGCTGGAAGAGGTCATGGATAGATAATTTGTTACAATTGTGGAGAAATAGGCCACTTTGCATGATATTTTTAGAACTCGACGCACCCCCCTTGTAAATATTGTTGACAGTTTAATCACGTTATAGAATATTGCCTTGTTCTCATCACAAAGATGCAAGAAAATAAGACCCAGACTTAGTAGCCTACTTAGAACATAAAGATGATGACATCAAAACCACATGAAGATGGATCTAGTGTTAATATCGTTACGCGAAGCGGTATAGCTACCAGGGAGGATAAAGGAAAACAACTAGAAGAAAGTATATGCATACAAAAGGTTGCTAACAAAGATGTTGAATTTGATTTAAATAAGGCAAAGGAGACTTTTATGGAGGTGAAGAAGAGCTTTGTGGATTCAGGAGCTTCGACATGAAAGGGCCAAAGTACATGAATGCACAACCTGGAAGAGATCATTGGTGCGCAAGAAACAAATCCTTCATTGTTAACATCTTTCTGATAGACCTGAATGAAGCTCCTAAGGGACCAAAAATTAGTAGAGGGACTACAATAGTTGATAGACAACTATATTGACAAGGGTAAGCCACGACGTGAACAACACGTAGGCACAAAGTGGATAAGGGTAAGAAAATAACTGGTCGAGAGATGATATTGACTACACAGACCAAAGAATTCGTAATGAACCAAGTGATCCTAGATTTAGGATCTGATGCCAATGTTTTTCCTAAAAAAACCTAGGAAAGAATGGGAAATCCATCGTTACAGTGGTCCCAAATTCAGCTGCGAATGGAGAATCAGAAAAAGATTATTCCTATGGGGCACCTACATAAAGTAAGTGTGGATATTGAAGGGGCACACACTATCGCTGATTTTGAAGTAATTGAAATAGTGGATGACAGTAATCCATACCCTAGGTTGCTCGAAATTGATTGGGAATTTGATATGAATGCGGTCATCAACTTGAAGAAGTGTAACATGACATTTGATAAGAAAGAATTGAGGGTCTTTATTCCATTGGATCCAACAGAGGGTGCTATGGTATACTGAACCAGTCCAAGATTACTATGAGGAGAATGATATTGAACATATCTATAAGCTTACTGCACAGGATGAGGATTAGATCAACCCTACGGCGTATGGGAAAATCACTTGGGAAAAGGAGAACTCCTGCAACTCAGATTTAGATGAGGAGCTCGAGCATTGGCAAAATAGGTTGCATGAAGTGTCAATGTTGTGATGCAATAGGCTTACTAAGACAGTATGGTGTATATCTATTAAGGTACACAATTTACCATATTATGATGGCTTAGATGATGTAAATTTATTTTTGAATAAATTTGAAAGGGATGTGCAAGAGGAACATTGGTTCCAGGCACTAGACGTTGCATTGAGAACTATGCCTACCATATGGTGGGGTACACATAAGAACAACTTTGCATATTGGAAGGAATATCATAGGATGATGAAGCTGAGGTTTGGGTATGCCAATACCCGCATGACAGAAAAATATACAGGAAAGGATGATCCACGCGAGCATCTCGCTAGATCGATGAAATCATGGGGCGAGGAACCACAACTTGAATGGGTTCATATATTCTGCCACACTTTGGATACTATTTTGATGAACTGGTATCTAGAAACAGAGTTGCGACACGCTACCACAGAGTGGGATGTTTTGAAGAAAAGATTTCTATTAACTTTCAACTTTGAGGATGGGCTTGAATGTATTGATGAAATATTATAGGAAATTAAGGTTGCAATATTCAGGATGCCATAAGAGCCTGTCACATGCGTAGAACCAGACTAGAGTACACAACTGCATCATGCTTTGGAATGTTATAATTCTACCACAGAAGAAGGTGAGGAAGATCCCATGAATATCAGTATCTTTGAGTCAGAGTGACAACCTAAAGTTGTGGGGCCTAAGGCAGAAGTTCCTGACATCTCAAAATTCCTTGAAAACTAATTAAGTAAACATTTGGTCAGAAGCACAGCCGAAGTTCACAAATATAGGTGATTACTCGGATGAGGACACAGTTGAAAAAGTCGTGGAGCTATTACAGGAATATCAAGACTTCTTTCCAACTAAATTCTCTGATTTGAAGGGGATAGCAGGCGATCTGGGTGTTATGAAGATCAAACTAAATCCATATGTGAAGACGATAAAACAACGCCCATACCGATTTAATCCTAAGTACAAAGAAAAAGTGTGCGAAGAACTGGATAAGATGCTTGCAGCATGGATTATTGAGCCTATAGAAGAATCAGACTGGGTTATTCCTATGGTAGTTCAGGAAAAGAAGACAAAGGGAGAAATTTGAATCTGTGTAGATCTAAGAAAGTTGAATGATGCTTGTGTACATGATCCATTCCCTATGTCGTTCACGGATGAAGTATTGGAGAAAATTGGGGGTCAAGAAGCCTACTCATTTATAGATGGGTTCTCATGGTATCACCAGATCAAGATCGTGCTAGAAGATTGAAGAAAGACTACGTTTGCCACAGAATGGGGTTTTTTTCAGTATACAATTATGCCCTATGGACTTAAGAATTCCCCTACGATATTTTCTAGGGTGGTCGTCGAAAATTTTAAATAATTTATTCATAAGTTTTTGTAGTTTTACTTTGATGACTAGATGGTGTTTGGGTTAGTGAAGAAGCATTTTTCTAGTCTTCATCTAATGTTGGATACTTGTAGGAAGTATCAGATATCCCTTAATCTCAAAAAGTGCATGTTTTGCTTACCATATGGGATACCCTTGGGCCACGTCGTTTGCAAGCAAGGGTTGATGCTGGACCCTGCCAAAAGTGTAGTGATTATCAATCTAGAGCCTCCAAGGAATGTCAAACAGTTACGTGCAACATTGGGCCATACAGGATACTATAGGAAATTCATGAAGGCATATGCGTAGATCACTGCACCCATGGAAAAATTACTGAAGAAGGATGTGACATTTTGTTGGGATGATGATTTCCAGAAAAGCTTAGATGTATTGAAGGAGAAGATGGTTACAACACCTATTTTGGTGTTCCCTGATTAGAAGAAAGAATTCCATGTACATGTAGATGCATCCTGCATAGTGTTAGGAGTAGTGTTGACCCAACCAGACACAGGTGATATTGACCATCCAATTGCATTCGCGAGCAGGGATTTGTCTAAAGAAGAGAAGAATTATTCGACCACAGAGTGCGAAGGATTGGCGATGGTGTATGCACTCCAAAATTTTAGGCATTATTTGTTAGGTGTGCACTTCAAAATGTACACAGGTCATTTCGCTTTGAAGTACCTGGTCAACAAGCCTATGTTGGGGGGGGGAGGGGGGGGGAGGGGGGGGATTTGTAGGTGGTTACTGTTATCTCAGGAATATGAATTTGAAGTGGTTGTGAATCTAGGGAGATTAAATGCTGGACCAAATCACCTTTCACGAATTGAGAATGGTGAAGAACCTACAAGTATTGAGGAGGGATTTCCTTATGCGCAACTCTTTGTTGTGCGCGTTGTAGATATAATCCATTTTTTGTCTATGGGTACAACTCTTGAAGGGTATACAACACAATGAAGAAATAATTGGTGGTCAGGGCTACAGATGTTTCCGTTATTGTAAGAAAGTTTTATAAAATGGGATCAGATGAAGCTCTACGCAGGTATGTATCGGATTACGAATGACAAAGTATCCTCACTGAAGCACATGGAGGAGTGGTTGGAGGAAATTGTGCTGGAAGAGCAACTGCGCAGAATATCCTATGAGTTAGGTTATGGTGGCCCACTATGCACAAGGATGCCAAGGAATATTGCAGGGCATGCGATGCCTGTGAGAGGATGGGGAGGCCATCGTGAATGGATGAGTTGCCTCTGAACCCGCAAGTGTCATTACAGGCATTCGATAATTGGGCCATAGAATTTGTGCGACCGATTCAACCACCAGGAAGGAAGACAAGAGAAAGATACATCATTACGATGACTAAATACTTGACGAGGTGGGTTTAGTCGCAACCCGTGAAGGATTGCAGCACAACTACAGCTGGGAAGTTAATCTTTGAATACATTTCTTCTCGGTTTGGCTATCCTAAAATTTTGATGAGTGACAGGAGTTCGCACCTTTTGAATGAAACTATTGCTGCCCTTCTTGAAGAATTATAGATGTATCGTCAAAAAAGTATGTCGTATCATCCTCAAGCAAACGACACAGTGGAATCATTTAATAAGATCCTAGAGAGTGCTTTGACGAAGATTTGTAATGCAAGTAGGAATGATTGGGATGTGCGCATACTAGCTATTTTTTGGGCATATAGAACTACATGTAAGAAATTGACTGGACATGCATTGTTTAGGCTGGTTTCTGGACAAGAGGTAGTGATGCGAATGGAATACATCGTGCCGAGTTTGAGGATTTATGCAATCATGGAGATGAAAGATCAGTATACTATGAAAGAATTCCTCATGCAAATAGTTGAGTTGGAAGAAGATCGCTTCTTGGGAGGTTTTCATCAACAGGTGCAGAAGGATCGCAAAAAGGCATGGCATGATCACCACATTAAGAAGCACACCTTTAAAACTGGAGATTTTATATAGCTATATGCTAACAAGTTCACAAAGTTTCCAAGAAAATTTCAGATGCATTGGTTGGGACCATATATCGTCAAGGAGATTACAGATGGAGGTGGAGTTCATCTCGCGAAGCTGAACAGGGAGTTGTTTCAATGGGAGTTGAAATTGTATAGGGGTGATCCCACCCCTTCGCAATGATTATATGGAAGACGGACAATCTTAGTACTTTAGGCAGTTGCAAGGAAGTACAGAATATAAATTATGCTGCCATAAGGACGGTGTGGTGAAGCGAAGGGTCTACATGACAATTAGGAGAAAGGCACAGAGGATATTTGAAACGAAGGAGCTACACTAGCTTGGTGGGTCTCACATAGCCTGGCCAAAAATTATCTATTGGAAGCATGTTAGATGATTGGATGTCTATGTTTCTATTAAAGGGAGTGGGGGAGAGAATTTAAGGAGCATATCTTTGGGAATCTACCACCAAAAGGGGCATTAATGATGGAGATTTGGAGGGAACGAATTGATTTGAATTCAAATGGAGCTATAAATATAACATCCCACTCTTCATTCGAACACTTTGCTTCCTAAGAAATTACATTGAGAGGTTGCGCCTTAGTTTGGGCCAAGATAATTGTTGCATGTCTAGAGGGGATTGGAGGGAGACTCGAGATAAGTTTGCACAATAAGGACTTGGGTGGGAGGTGAATTTTACTTAGTGGTAGAAGGAAATATTCTGGGAGAGAATGACTGCAACAGAACCTATACCTACCACAGTGCCTAGGTCACTGAGGCCTAAACCCACTACCTCCACAGCAGGAGAGAAGAAGGAAAAGAAGCCCCAGGCAGCACTGCTCAGGCAATCATCGTGCAAGAATCCCATGCAGATCAAACAGAAAGGTTGGATGGATAAGAGTAAGACGTCAACAGAACCCTTGGACTTAGATGAGGAAGAGTTGAATATGGGGGTTGAAGAGATTGATGTAGATGAAGCAGTGCTGATTAATCGACTACCACCTTATGTAACCCCTAGGAAATCCATAGCTAAAGTTACAAAAGACCCGGATTCAACGAAGTTCCAGGACTCCAAAACATTGCTGCCAGAGGAGGTACTATTTGAGGGCAATTCCTTGACCAAGATACCATTTTTGAAGATGGAGGATTGGGACCTGGGTGATCATGCAAAGTTCCCTCAGTTGGAACTGAGCAAATGTTTGAATAAAGTTTACTATGAGGAGTCAGATGTTACACGACTTGATCCAATGAAGTGGGCATCCATATTTGAGTGCACGAGCTTGCTCAACATGTTATGGGTGCCACATTTTAGTCACAACACCATTACCATTATCTGTGTGAATCAATTATTGACACTGGTTCACGATGAGTGCCTTTGGTTAGGAGGGCCCATTCCAATTACTGATATGTTGATCCTCTGGATAACCTTGCTTCCATATCAAGGAGTGAACTCCGCAAATTATTTTATGGGGAAATCGTAGGAGAAGAAGTTGGCAGACCATATGAAGAGAAACTTTGTGTTGGTGAAGAAGTCACGCGACTATGCAATTAGCTCCATATTGGATGGCAGTGTGCAGTTTGCTGCACAAATATTGGCTAGAAAGATCATGAGGATGTGTTGCATTGATGAAGTGTCAATGACAATAGTATTTTTGGCTACGCAGTGTGCCAAAGGAGTCCAATATAATTGGTCTTAGTATCTATGTCATGAGTTCTTGGGTGATTGCCGCGAAGCCCAGGATGACGATAAGGCATTCCACTACATGTGGCTACTTCTATTGATCGCGCTAGTGGCATGGAGGACGCTCAAGGAGAACCAGTTCCCAAAACATGATCTAGACTTATGCGAGGCTGTAAAATTTTCCTCGCTATGGGCAACAAAGGATCCTGAACATGTCATGGATACAAAGATATTTTGGGTTCTTTTCGAGTCTAAGTTGAGGATGGTGATCAACCAATGACCCTAGTTGTCACCAAGATTACATGCGCAATAAGCTAATATTGGAGACTTCAAGGCAAATTTTCATAATCTATCTCTCCGCGCAAAGAAGGATGCCACAGGAAAATGGCACAAGTTTCCATACTTGGTCGCAGAAGATGCTATTATGGGGGTCATTAGTAAATCTCTGAGTGAATGTCTCACCCCATCTGATGTGGGTGCAGGAACAAGTAAGGTTGCAGAAGGTGCAACTACAACAGTAGAAGAGAAATACAAGAAGAAAGAAGCACAAAAGGCTTCTGTGAAAGAAAATGCCACATAGAGAGAAAAGGCCACGCAATAGAAAGAGGCCTCTGCGAAGGAGAAAGATGCACCAAATGAAAAGTCCTCTGCAAAAGGGATGGAAGCGCTGAAGGAGAAATCTACAACCACATCGCAAACTACTATTAACCTTGATGAGCCAAAAATGGAGTGCACCAACGTTGAAGTCGAGACTAAGGATGAAGAGGAAGGGGGTGCAGACTTGGAGTCCCCCTTCATACTCAAGAGGAGATATAAGAGAAGTTCCACAGGACCATGAAAGAAGTATAAGTCCAACAAGTCTGTGAGAATGACACCGTGATGATGGATCCCTATTGGGATTTGAAACGCTGACGAAAAATGGTTTTTACTGTGGGTTCTCCAGTAACTAAGTCAAAAGATATAAACCACAGATGTATAAAATCCAGGAGCATGACACCATTGGTCCTCACAGAGGGGGACCTTGATGAGATCAGAGATGTGGTCTGCAACACAACAGAAACTATTTGGGGACACACTAAGGAGCAATACCATCAGGCATTGGACATGGTACAATAGGGCCTAAGGGAATTATAGGTCCAGACAGGGATAATTCAAGTGAGGCTAAATCAAGCGAGCCTGAAGTAAGCGAGCGTGACAGCCTCAACCACAAAGATCACCACGGATCTCTGCACAGTGTAGTTACTAGAGGGATCCTTGCAAATTGAGACTTTAGAGGATAGGGTGTACCTATTTCATCTAAAGGATTTGATCCTTAACCTTGCGGCCCTCCCTATTCAACAATTGCATGAGCTGCATCAAGGAGTATCAAATGAGCTCAAGGTTCAGGAACAACTGTCATTACTACTTATCAGCGAAGTCAAAACTAACAACCAACGAATGTTCAAGGAAAAGAAACAAGTGCTCAAGGAATGGGACGAGGTCGTCGTGCATAGTCAGCGGCTAGAAGCAATGATAGCACAGGTCTGTAGTGAGATTCTCAAGTTACAAATTCCAGCAGAAGTGGCCTCCATCAAGTAAATCCAGAAGTTAGCAGTTGCGGTGAAGGAGTCAAAGGAGGAAATTAGCAAGGTTTTCTTTGAGCTACATCTGCAGATATCCAAGCTTCAACTTGAGTTGCAACCAACCACTCCTCTAGAAGTCAGAGAGTAGCATGAGGCTGCTATTAAAGAGGATATGACTACTTTGGAAGGTGCAGTCTAGGATTGCAACCATTTGTTTGAGAAGACCATGGAGATGTGAACCTTGCTACAGGAGGATCCACACTTGCAGAAAATTAAAGTATATATCCAAGAAACACAGGTGAAGTTCGATGAAATCAAGGCTACAACGCAGGCCTTAGCACTATTGTAAAGGTTCACCATATTACAGGAGGGAAATTTCATCCAGACCAAGATCGATGAGCTGCGTTGGAAGGAATCCATCATATCCTCAAGGATGCAACCCTTATTTTATGAGGCAAGTCAATTGACATAGACGGTGCATAGCAAGTTGAAGGCTATGTAGTAGACATAGAGAACCATGGGCCTTGCAGTCAAAGGTCCAACCACAAAGAAACTAGTTGAAGAGGTTCATCAGGCTATTGTGTAGGGAGTAGCAAATCTTCAAGAATTGAAGACAGAGTTTAGCTATCTGCAGCCATTCAAGTTCGAGGCAACACCAACAGAGTGACTCGGGACAAGTCACAACTTTGTGTTTGGGTCCTGTTGGGATGTGGTCCCCTAGGGGAAAATTTTGCAAAATATTATGTTAATATGATAAACTCTCTAAATTTTGAGGAGTAGAGCATGGAGGTAGATAGGAATCAAAGGGGATTTAGGAAGGTCAAAGCCCCTTAGTTTGTTAAAAGAGAGTTGTTTTGTGACCTACCCATGGTTCGAGGACCATGGTACTGTAATGAAGTATCATATAAAAAATCATTCATATAAGAGTCATAAGGATATAGAAAAGAGCATAGATAGGCAAGTTTTGGGTCTGTTTTTCTATTATGTACTTGGGCAAAGGGGAAGGCTCTTGCAGCTGTGTGCACGGAGACCTTGGTAAGTTTGCAATTGAGTGCGCGGTCCCCTACAGTTGTGTGCACAGGGTTGGAAAAGCCTATAATTCGAGATCTAAGCATAATAAAGGTAGTTTTTAAGACTTATTTGTGTATCTGTGTGTTATTTTTTACTTTCTGAATTTACTGTATTGTTGATCTGTTGAATGCAACTAATATGGAAAAGTACTTAATAGATGCACAAAAGAGGTAGATTTGCTTAATGATGTGATGTTATGAATGCTTAATGTAATCTTCGAAGGGTTTAGATATGTTAACTATTAGTTGCTGTAATTTCTAGATTTTAAGGGTTAGGGTTCGCGAAGGTCGAGATAAAACCCCAAGTTTAACAAAAACACATCACATAGTCCTTTGGATGTAGAAACCTAGTTATAGCATCCCCCAATACTGCCTCGGCTGAGACTGCAGCCTGCTTTATGAGGGCTATTGCTAAAAGGGCCAGTAGTGTAGGGTTTTGTTGGTTAGCACAACTAACTCTAAACCTAGGCCCAAGCCTGTGTTATTTTTTACTTTCTGAATTTACTGTATTGTTGATCTGTTGAATGCAACTAATATGGAAAAGTACTTAATAGATGCACAAAAGAGGTAGATTTGCTTAATGATGTGATGTTATGAATGCTTAATGTAATCTTCGAAGGGTTTAGATATGTTAACTATTAGTTGCTGTAATTTCTAGATTTTAAGGGTTAGGGTTCGCGAAGGTCGAGATAAAACCCCAAGTTTAACAAAAACACATCACATAGTCCTTTGGATGTAGAAACCTAGTTATAGCATCCCCCAATACTGCCTCGGCTGAGACTGCAGCCTGCTTTATGAGGGCTATTGCTAAAAGGGCCAGTAGTGTAGGGTTTTGTTGGTTAGCACAACTAACTCTAAACCTAGGCCCAAGCCCCCTCAAGCCAACAATGAAAATGCACAAAAACTACAAGAGGATATTCAACAAAAGAAGTAATAGCTGGAGGAGATTCAGGCAACTGTGAGAACCTTACCAATCTCACATAAGCTCACAAAGGTCAATGAGGGAAATGCCCTCCATAAGAAGATAAAGCAGCTGAGGAAGGAAGAGAAAGAGAACTCAACCATGGCAGGATGAGGCTCTCCAACTATCCCAAGTAGTGGATGAGAAGCTTCAAGAGCTTTGACAGAGTGAGACAATAGTGATGCAAAAGGATATGAAACTGGTGACAGAAACACTACTAGAGGAATTGTGCAGCGAAGCAGGTCATAGACATTTTGCAACAGTTCAATAGTGCCTACCATAGCATTACAACAAAGATAAGAGGAAAATTGGCTGAGTGACTTGGGATGAGTCACATGTGAGTGTTGGGGTATTGTTGGGCGCAGCTCAACTTGGCCTATATTTTGACAAAGACTCTGCATTTTGTGGGGTGGAGTGTGCAGTGGAACAGTGGAGCATATTTTGAAGAATTAAATATATCGCGTGATGTCGTAGGGGCTTCGGGGTGGGTTGAAGCCCCTCTTAAAAGCACGTGATTTTGTAAGGGGTCAATGGTTTTGGGGCCATAGTTGCTTGTTTTAGGGAGTCCATGGCATTTGGATCATGGTGTTTTGATGATGTAACCCTACAATATAATAGTATATATAGGGTAAAATAATAAGAAGAGAAAATATCAAAATCAATCATTTTTTATCCAGATCAGTGTTATGGATGAATTATTGTGATCTATAATTTGTTAGCAAAGGAGAGGCTCTGTAGCTGAGTGAAAAGAAGCTTGGAGAAGATTCTACAACTGAGTACACAGAAAACCTGTAGCTTAGTGCATAGACCAAGAACTGGTTATTATTCAAATATTCATTATATTATGCAATAACTCTTGTGGTTGTAGCCCTACACTGGAGTGATGTTGGGACCTTCATTTTGAATTTTGGATTTTGGCGGGAAGAAAGGTCAAGAACAGGTGGCGGGGAAAACAATGTGAGTTGTGAAACTACCATCCAAAGGAAAGGGATAGGAATTGGGAGTGAATGGGTAGTTACGGTAAGGTGGCAGAAGAGTACAGAAGCAACCGAGCAAGGGAAATAGAAGGCAGCCAAGGGAAGAGTCAGCCAAATGGAATTGGAAATGGGAATGCAGAGCAAAGGATAAAAGGAAAAAGATAGCATGAGGAAGGGGTTAGTGATGAAGAGGGTGAGCAAGGATGGGATCCTGAGAACCGGATCGGTTATGGAAGAGCTAGGATTGTTCTTGGCTTTTCTTATGTCCTCTCTTGTTAGTTGTGTTATATGAAAAGTACTCTGTGTGTATTTGATGAACGACCCTCGAGCCTTTTATATTATATCATGTACTCTCTTATATTCCAGTTAATGAAAGAAGAATTTGGGTTCCTTATTGTATTGTTGTATTCTTTATGGGCTATTTAAAATTTTAGATGAATGATCAATAACTAGGTAGTTTCCTGTGATGGCCTGACTAGAATGACAATCTTATATAGTACAACGAATTGAGTGTGATGATTTATTGTTGTATGTTATTTACATTTCCTCGATACCCTTTGTTAACGGGAAAAGTGTCTATTCAGAACGACCCTATCCCACTAAGGTGTGACAGTGACCTTAGAAACAAACAGAGAAAACTACTTTTGTATTCTTCTTTATGAACTATAAACAAAGAGAAATAGGATGAACCAACATGTGTCTTGCGCTAATCCTTTGATCCAATCTCTCTCCTCTTTGATAGCTTCTAGCTACCTGCTCCCTTACTTTCCCAGCTTCACCAAGTTCCTGTAAGATCACAGAAGAAGAAAACTATACAAAGACATGGGTTTATACTCATAAAAAGCTTAGGATCAGATTTAAGCTAAACATACAAATGTAACAAGCATCAATGATACACAAGCATGTAGGAGAAACTCAAATAGTTTTATTGATATAACAAGAAGATCCAGGAGGAGTTACAACCGATGATTCCTAATCCAGCATCAACCTCCCAGCAAAGAAGCCCCTCTTCACCTCCAACAAAGCATAAATCACCCAATACTCTGATATCTATCTCAAAACCAACAGCAATTCTTTGCAATGTACAAAATTCCAGCCTCTGGATCTCTGGGATGAGGGATCCATATATAGATGTATGCAAGGAGGATGAGTCAGCTCATGAATTGATTAGTGGCTTCTCTCTGTCAGTTCTTGCTTCCACTTGGAGACTAAGAGCCTCTTACGCATCCTTGGTCGAATTCAGTGAGGCAAGTGTCATTGGAGAAGATTCTGGAAGCTTCCATTGTCTCTCCACCTCGTGGAATGACTCTGCCACTTGTCATTTCCCGCTCAACGCACCCTGGTAGTGCATTTAGGTGCATTGCAACACACCTAGCTAGTGGACTTAGGTTCTATGCAACGCACTTGGCTAGTGGAGCAGCTGAAATGATCCTGATTTGACTTATTCTGAGCAGTTTTTGGTGGAGAACTTCTGGGAGAAGCTGTAATTTGTTGACCTTGTTCCTTTAGGGGTTGGAACAACACTTTTAGGGATTTAGGAGCCCTTGGTTTATGGACATTTCATGCTTAGAGTTGTAAGGCACAAAAATGTCTATAACAGTTGCCCCCTAAAGTATGAGGCCGTTTATCAGGTGAAATGCTTTATTAGGAGGATCCGAAGTTCTTTCAATGCTGGGAGGAGACCTGTAATAAGATACAATACAATACATTATCTTCATACTGTTTTCATGATCTAGCTGAGGCGGGCATTCCCATGCTCAGCTTTATAAATTCATTTTCATGTACATAGGACAGACAATCGTCTGATGGTAGACTGATGATTCTGATAGAGCCATCATCCTTTTGGTAGGATGATTATCTGTGCTGCAATGCTGTACATTTCAATGTCTTTATTTTCCTGAATATATATCGCAGCCCGGATGGATGAAACTAGATCCGGGGTCTTCAATCTCGTCTGATCTTCACTCGAAGTACAAGTCGATCCATGTGAGAAATGTTTTGAAGTCGAACATGGAAAGACATCGCTTGATTACCAGTCAATGATGTAAACCGTTAACAAGCGCGAGAGGAATCACCGATAATGATAATGACCCTCAAGGTACTGCGGTACAATTCACGTGGTGTGAATAAAGGACTTGGCGTCGAACACCACGCAAAATCTTTCAGGCGAAGGTCATTGATGTATACCTGTCGCCGGAAGTGAGAAACTTGCCATTGAGGCATGCAAGCTTCAAAGTACTGAATGGGGTGTTCCTAGATCAACTTCTTGGATAATGAGCTGATGTCGACAAGAAGCAATCCGTCAAAGGAAGGCCTTAATGAATCCCACATCAATGACACGGAACTGAGCAAATGATTTTGATGGAGGTGAAAACGATCTGATGATATATGGTTCAGGATGGCGGTCATGAAAGAATGAAGTATAATGTATGGTAGTGGATGGGACACAGGTGACTTCTCTGGATGACTTCTCTTGAACATGTCGGCGACACTTATGTGATGGATTGGTAGCATTTACCCCAAATGTGGATGGTATGGCATGACCGTGGTGATGTGACCGGTGAATGAAACAACCCAACCCGATTTGGACACGGAGTGGAAGTGTCATGTTCAAGAGCGACTTGCTACCAATAAAGATTCTTTGAGTTTTCTTCCCAATTTTTCCCCAGTCATTGCTGACCAGTACCTCTTTATTTTTGTCAATCTTGAGGAGGATAACATATGCTTGTTCTATAATTTTCCCTTCGGGAAAACCCATCGCTATGTTTTAACGAGCCTAGCGATAGTGAAACTCGTTCTCGTCTAAAGACAAGTTTGTCGCTATTAATCTTTTTAACGAGTTTAATGACAAAGATAACTCGGTCCTTTTCATTTTTAGAGAGTCTGAAAAGGTACGTAAAGGTAACTCCAAAATTTCTTTTTCATCATCTAATCCCTTAAGTCTGAAAAAGTATAAAACAATACAGAAGGGATGAATTTTCGATAGTTTTAACGAGCCGAACAAAACAAGCGCTCGATCTTTTTGTGCAATAATCCCTCAGGTCCAAAAAGATTAAAATATAGAGGAGGGATAGCACTTCCTCTCGCTTTAACGAGCTGGAAGGTCAAAACTCAGCAATCTTTTCATATTTTACGAGTCAGTTGAAAAGAGCTTAAAGAAGACTCGTCTTTCGAGGAACGAGTGATAAAATGGGTAGCAGCTGATTCCAGGTAAGCGTTGGAATTTTCCAATCACGACAGTGTCACAAGGATGGCTAGTGAAATCACTCTTCGCAGTTGTTCCTCAAAATGGGTAAACAATCAAATGGAGGTGAATGATCGGCCAAATGAAAAGTGGAGGTGACGGTGCAAACACGACCAAGGCTTTAATGGTTGAAGTACTACATTCACGGTGGTTATTTACCGGGGAATAGTTCATTTTTTAACGAGCTTAAACGCGGGTGGAAACATTTGCTCATATCTTATGTTTATTTTTTAACGAGCTTGAACTATGTGCTAAAACTGCTCGATTAATCCAGTCATATGATAAGAATGTCTCATATAAAAATGGCAATTTTTAGAGTTTTGCCCCACATCCTTTCTTTATGTAAGTTAGGAAACGACTAATCCAAAAAACAGATAAATAATCGCTCTTTTCTTGCACTCCAAAAGGTTTGCATGCCCCCAGGTATAAAATATGGTTTCAAGGTTACCCCTCAATTTGCAGACAAAACATTTGTTCTATCAGGAGAGGCCTACCTCTTACAGGTTACCCAAAGATTGTTCTATTCACACAGCAAACAAAACACTTCTTCGGTGATGTCTACCGAGATAAACAAAGGTGAGTGACGATGCCCGCCAACTCACATAACTTTGACAAAAGAATCTTATTCTAGAATAACCCCTCTTCCAATCACGGATGGGGTATAGACTAGTCATATTCTCCCGCGGAAACCAATTCTATACCCGAAGTTTTCCTGCCGAAGCAGACCAGGATGCATGCCCCCTGGGTTTCAGTCATATCCCTCCGAATTACTCGCGCTCATCGGGAGGACGGACCGGGGATTGAGACATTTCTTGCGTGAAGAGACCATTTAGGGACGGTATATGACTATTTGCTATGCGTGATCTGGGAAATGAAAGCTGGTCCACGAGCTTGACCACCCTTCCTTCGTGCAGAAAACACATTACTCTAAAGAGTGAGGAGAAGATGACTCCCATGCAATAAATATAGTCTCGTCCAAGGAGTAGGTTATAATCCAAGGGTCCTTGAACAACCATTACGTTCATGTGAACTGTCTTTCTTCTCAATGTTATGGGCACATCGGGAAGGACCCCTAAAGGTCAACTGGTTCCTTTATCAAAACCTGTCAGATTTCTCATCTCAGGCAAAAGCGATGGCGAACCAAGCGCTTTCCAAGCAGTAGAGGAAAGGATACTCACAGAAGCCCCCTCATCTATGATGGTACCAGCCATGACCATTCTATATATTTGAATGATAATTCGGAATGGTATGCTTGCTGGTAGGCGGGGTCTACCTAGTTGATTCCAGTCGAAGGAGACAACTAGGTTGCTTGGAGGTGGAACCAAGTAGACGGCCGGGTATGGCTCTGACGAACTTCCTTCCTGCGGTAAAGGAATGGGTAGATTGCCCCCATGTTCGTCGGAGTCTGTGTTGATGAAGAGAATTTGGATGGTGTCATCCTTGTTCTCTTCAGTGATTGTATCATCCGAAGATAAAACCTCTGAAGGCAAGACTGAGTCAACTGCCACCTCGACCTTTTGACTTTCATTTGGTATGGATTCAATTGGTTTATCTTCAATGATAGGCGCTTCAGCCGACCACCTGAGCGGGTCAGCTGGATTCTCAACTAGTGACGGACTCGGCAAGAGTTTTTTATATCCAGGAGGAAGTCGTAACGGTGAAACCAGACGATCATCCAAAACTCTTTTAGCTTCGTCTAAGAAGGGACAACGGTGGAGGGCATAATTGCCTTCGCACAGTTTACAAGGAAATCTAGCTTTCCCTTTTTTTCCTGGGGCTTCACTTTCACTAGTTGACGGTGTGCTTTCAACATGATCACCAGAGGTTGACGACACCGGGTTGTGCAAACGAGGAGACCAGTCCCTTAGTATCCGGGGGATGCAAGGACAATCTCTGTGAAGGTGGTCTCCTTTGCAAATGACACATGACGATTTAGGCCTGGTCGATGTAGTGTGTGGATTTTTGTTAGACGACACTCGTTTTCCCCCATTCGCCTTTGGCTCCTTCTTATTCTTCTCTTTCTTCCTCTTTTCCTTCTTCTCCTTAGGAACTTGACTTTTGGCTTTGCCAGCCCCACCAAGTGAAGAGGAAGGAGAGGAGGAAGAATTAGAGGAAGTAGAAGGTTGGTGGGCAGCTCTGGACTTGTCTAATTGCTGATTCGATTGTTCAGGAATAGTGGTGTTCTGAATGACATTGGTTGAGAAGAGCCATACCATCAAGCCAATTGTCAGTCCTGGAAGCGACAATGTGGCCATATGGGGTGCACCAACATCTCCCCAAGAGGAGAAGGGACTAGGATTTCCACCAAGGGGAATTCCTTGGTTGGTGGACTCCATTTTCTCAACCTAAGATCAACGTAGGAAAGGGGTAATGAATATTCTATTTAAAATAAATTTTTAGACGCTTTGACACAACTTGTTTTTTCAGTTTTTAAGAGTCGAGAAAGAAACAAAAGATGACTCTAGTCTCCTTCGATTTTTAATGAGCCTGAAGTGACAAGTGCTCAGATGGACCTTTTCCGTTAAGGAGTCTGAAAAGGAACGAAAGGGACTGCTCTAGAGATCTAGGTAGAGGGAGTACCAAACCAATCGCAAAACTACAGAATATTTTTTATGGTACGGCAGTCAATCTTCCCGAATGTTGTGTTCGGTGCATTGCGATCAGTAGGGCGGCCGACACGGCTTCCTATGGATAAAAGGATTTAAGCCTATAGGGGTATCCCAATATATACTCGACGGTACGTGGGAGCACAAGTCTGTATTGGCACTTATCGTCTCAAAGTGGAGGAATCACCCAACCATCAGTGAGGACAACAGTTACCAGGCTTTACGATGCTGGAATACGTCTCTAGCCTAGACCTCTAAATATTGTGCGTTAAGTTCCAAAGCGTTGTTAAGTTCATTGAATTTATTTTAAGTTGATATTTCTTATGAAGTTTGCCTTTCGGGTTCACCACGAGATGTAGATGTAATTCCTAAAATGCAATCTAAAGATGATAAGCAAACTTTTATCTCTTTTCAGCAATGAAAATCCTAGCTACAAGGGGAAAAGAAAGACACAATCTTTTCACAAAGAGCAAAGAGCACACTGTAAATGCACTTTCCTAAATCAAGTCAAACAAACTGTCAATATGCAAATGCACATGTGCATGTATTTGTTTTTCACTTTCTTAATATTGATGCCTAAAAGGAAAGTTGATGTACAAATCTGAATTTGCTTTCAAGTGACAAACACAAACAAGCTTCTTTTCGAAATCAAAAGGTAAAGATGATTACGACACTTTATGATTTTAAAATAAATACTCGTTTCGACACTAGAAAGTCACAAATTCAAACCAAAGGCAAAAGTAAAAGCATAATCGACTGTCAACAGCAATTAAACTTTCTCCTATGATCAAAATCGACACTTGCGACAGATCTGAATCGAAGGATGACAGTATGACTATTCTACTTTTGTAATGGAAAACTGTAAATGACGTAACAAACACACAAAAACATCTACAATCTTTTTGTACAAAGGAGGCGGAATTACAGCAAGGAAAAGGGGTTTTTAAACAGACACATACACTGATCACAGGCTGCAAAAATAAGAGACAAAACTGAAAAAATGAAGCAAAGAACCTCAGCTGCACAAGGCTAGGCTTATCAGCGCACTTGTAACACAGAGAAACTGGATTGCAGCGCAAGTTTCCCTCTCGGGAACTACGCTGAAATGCAGGAACGCTTCATAGTACCTGCGCTGGGGCAGAAACGAGAATTCTATTCGGGTTCTGGGTCACGGTTTGTAGTTTAATCTATGGTTTTTGGCCGAGTAAAAGCAATTAGTAATGCACAATCAGAGGGTAGATTTAAAGAAGGTCTAAGAGCTATCACAAAGGGCAATCAGATCATTTGTGAATCAGCTGTTCAAATCATAAACAGATCCAGTGACTGGATTGAAGCAGCAGATGTCTACTTTGCATTTGTTAATGGCAAATGCAGTTCGATTGCTACTTCTAAGTTTATGAAACAAACAATAAGAGAAACACAAACAAACTAACTAGACAATCGTCCCCAGCGGAGTCGCCATTTTGTTAACGGGAAAAGTGTCTATTCAGAACGACCCTATCACACTAAGGTGTGACAGTGACCTTAGAAACAAATAGAGAAAACTACTTTTGTATTCTTCTTTATGAACTATAAACAAAGAGAAATAGGATGAACCAACCTGTGTCTTGCGCTAGTCCTTTGATCCAATCTCTCTCCTCTTTGACAGCTTCCAGCTACCTACTCCCTTACTTGCCCAACTTCACCAAGTTCCTGTAAGATCACAGAAGAAGAAAACTATACAAAGACATGGGTTTATATTCATAAAAAACTTAGGATCAGATTTAAGCTAAACATACAAATGTAACAAGCATCAATGATACACAAGCATGTAGGAGAAACTCAAATAGTTTTATTGATATAACAAGAAGATCCAGGAGGAGTTACAATTGATGATTCCTGATCCAGCATCAACCTCCCAGCAAAGAAGCCCCTGTTCACCTACAACAAAGTATAAATCACCCAATACTCTGATATCTATCTCAAAACCAACAGCGATTATTTGCAATGTACAAAATTCCAGCCTCTGGATCTCTGGGATGAGGGATCCATATATAGATGTATTCAAGGAGGATGAGTCAGCTCATGAATTGATTAGTGGCTTCTCTCTGTCAGTTCTTGCTTCCACTTGGAGACTGAGAGCCTCTTACTCATCCTTGGTCGAATTCAGTGAGGCAAGTGTCATTGGAGAAGATTTTGGAAGCTTCCATTGTCTCTCCACCTCGTGGAATGACTCTGCCACTTGTCATTTCCCGCTCAACACACCCTGGTAGTGCATTTAGGTGCGTTGCAACGCGCCTAGCTAGTGGACTTAGGTGTTATGCAACGCACTTGGCTAGTGGAGCAGCTGAAATGATCCTGATTTGACTTATTCTGAGCAGTTTCTGGTGGAGAACTTCTGGGAGAAGCTGTAATTTGTTGACCTTGTTCCTTTAGGGGTTGTAACAACACTTTTAGGGATTTAGGAGCCCTTGGTTTATGGACATTTCATACTTAGAGCTGTAAGGCACAAAAATGTCTATAACACCCTTCCTAGCTCCATCTAACTTTGGTCACGGCATGCCCCGGGTGAGACTCCTTGCCCTCTGGGTAAGGTGAAAATGTCGATGTTGTCCTACACTATAGTGAAGCCTTATTGGCCCCTTGAGCCTGAACCCAGGGTATCTTCCCTATTGTCATTTTCATGCCAACAAATAGTTCCATTGTCGGGACCTGAAATCAAAAAAAGGGGTTCGGAATATGGTATCAAGGATATTTAAGAAATAAATAAGAAATGGGTGGGATGACTAAGTGGATTTTTTTTTGTCGCAACAAGCTATCCTTCGAAGCCAAACTCTTGCTAAGGTGAATGATGAGATCTTGTACTCACAACCTGCAAACAATTAGTACGATATCTTCTAGGATAAGTTCCCAGATGAACTATACAATTGGTTGTGGAGGCTGCAAGTGAAGGGTCGACCGAAAGGATAACAACCATCTCATCACAGTTGGGGCTCAACTAATCTTGCAACACTCTAGCACCTAGACACCAATCTAACCAGAGCAGTAGAATTTTGGGTGCAAACTACTCTGGAGGGATACGTGGTCGAGTTCATAGAAGAAAATTATCAATCTTTCTTGAAGGTTGATTCGATGTTTAGATTGGGTGTTCGCTTAATGGGGCCTGACCCAGGTTCAAAGTTAATTAGCCAAACAAATCCCTACACTACTGGCCCTTTCGGCATCAACCCGCAGAGTGCAGACTAAAGTGTCACCTGAAGTAGTATGGGGGGATGTTGGAACCAAGTTTCCACACCCTTGAGATATCTGAGGGGTCGATTTAGTCTAACTGTGCCTACCTTCACACAGGTTACTTCGCACATTGTTCTGACCTGTAATACCTTCATGATCTGCTATAATTTTCCTTCGCGCAGCCCTAACCAGGGGCCGAGGTGATTTCGTGCTGCAATGGCAGTGATCTGTGTTGTTTACCCAAGTTACACCGTGTATCTTGCTTATCCTCTTATAGATGTTAGTCGACCTCATGCAAATAGATACTTTAACTCACATTCATTTAATCTACACAGTTATATATGTTCGTGCACCATATAGACAATGAAAATGCAATTTATACCCAATATATTCGATACAGAAAATAAGAAATAAATACACAGAATTGATGTAAAACTTCTCTTTATTAATACTCCAACAGTTACAGACTCGACTCACCCTGCGCACTCAGTTGCAGGTGTCCGCGAACTCATATGTGGACTACTAAGCCTCTGTGCACTCAGCTGCAGAGCCTTCTCCTACTCTACGACCCAAAGACTCAACTTTACACTTAGATCTTCTGTTATGCTTCTATTCCATGATCACTACTTTTTAGATGTCTCAACTACTTAGAGCCTCACTATATTTATACAATCCCATGGTCCGCGGACCATGGGTAGATCTCTGAAGCTGACATTACATTAAAAAATTGAGGTTGGACAACTCTATGACTCATTTACAACTTCGCGCTCTGTGCCCACAAAATGTGGAGTCTTTCCATCGGATTTATAGTTTTTAGCCAAAATCTGGGCTTTAAGCCCCAAAACTTTCCTTGGGGGATCCCATGCCCAACAGGCCCCCAACACAAAAATCGTGACTCGCCCTCGAGTCACTCTGTTGGTGCGGAGATCTTCACGTAGAGATGTCCCAACTTTGCGTGAACTACTGCAATATCAACAACGCACTGAGTGGCTGCCTACTACACTTCCTAGATGCATTGTTCAGAGACCACAGTAGCTAAACTGATATCCTGAATTTGTTCCTGTGTACCTTGCATCTATGCAAGCTTTGCTTCAATGGAGGTTGTAGTGATGAAGGCCTCATCAATCCATGGTTGTATGCGCACCTTCAATACAACTTCCTTGTGTCGAGCAGCGTCCCCCTGCTCCTTGAGCGCTTTCGCCTGCTACATCTGTGTGAGCCTTTGTGCAAGGGCCACCATCTATGTGGTCCCTTTTATTTTGTAATATTTCTATTGTAGCTTGCATGCCTATGTTTCTAGGCATTGTATATTCGGGCCCTCCTGCAAAGTAGTGAGAACCTCGAACAACTCCTAAAATAGCCGAGTGCAGTCTTTCACTACATTGTTGATCTCCATTATTCCTGATGTAATGGCACTAGCGCACTATTCCTTCACCTATTGTAGAGTTGAAGGATGTGCCTTCAATTGGATGTGCACCTCCACTATGTCTTCTGCTTGGATGGCCAACTTCGGGACCATTTGGGAGGCGTCCTCGACCACCTATACAATCTATCAGTTCTGTGCCACTACCTCGTCGCGCTACAAGCTCAACTGTTCCATATTGATTCACTTCTCACTCATGACTTGAAGTGTGTGACCCTCCCTGGCTCGCAGTTCTGCAATCACTCTGTCATGCAGAATATAGAGTGTCTCTCGAGGGAGCGCAACCATGTTGATTCCAACTCCCTTCAGCGCACTAACCATGGGCCAGTTGGCCTAATTTTTTATAACTAGTGGTCCCTCTGGTAGCACTATATTGTTGGTCATGCGGGTGCACAGCATTTCCTCAACCTCTCTCGTGCCTACTTCAAGGTTGGTCGACAGAGTACCATACTGACGAGTGCGCACCTGCAACTCCTGTATCTGTGCCCAGAGGGCCCCTAGCACTATCTGGTTTTCATCCGCGAACTGTTGGAGGGCATCTGCGGTGACTTTACGAACTGTCTCCCCAATGTCATGGGGATCCACCTCAGTGAGGGTGATCAGGTGAAAAGAAGTCTTTGAGGCCTTTGACTTCTTCTGCAACCCCACCTTCTCTCTCGGGTGTTGTTTCTTGAGTTGTGTGGACCCTGGCTACGAATCTGCGCCACCTTCCTCTGATCTATCTCCTGTTCGGCTGAAGGCGACTTTTCTCCCTTACGCTCCTTCTCAGTTGCCCTCTACTGCTCTTCTGCTACCTTCGCAGTGTCACACACCTCTTGCGCCTTGGCTGCTACTTCATTCCTTCTCTTCTCTGCCAACTGTGCCATCCACAGTTTTTCCTCCTTTTTCCTCTCTGTTGTGGGCTTCTCCACTTCCACCGCAGAGCTGGCTAGAGCACGTCACTCTAGTGGCCACGACTCAAGGACGGTGAATATGACATCGTCCATCGCCAGATAAGGTAGCATCTTCCATGCCTTTGTGGGGTCGTTCCTCGCCCTGATGTAAACGTGATGAAAGTTTTCCTTGAACCCTGTGAAGCTCTATAGGCTGTTATAGACAGTGGGTGATAACTGTGGCTTGTGGTTAATCCCCATTCTGATGTTCATCTCCATGAACACCCAGAATATTTTGCTATCTCTGATTCTTTGTGCATCTTTAGTTGCCCACAACGAAGCATACTTCGCTGCTTCCTAAAGATCCTACGCAATCATTGGGAACTAGCTGTCCTCGGGCAATTCCCAAGCCACTAGCACTATGGATAGCAGAAGCCATGCATAGTGGAAAGTCTTCCCCTACTCTTGTGCCTCGTAGCATTTTTCCAGGAACTCTCTACACAAGTAATCTACCCAGTTAAACTGGACCCCCTCTGCGTACTGCGCGGCAAGTGCAACCACCAGTACGGGCACCTCATCCGCACGACACTTCCACATAACTTTCACGGCTAATATCTGCATTGTGACTTTGAATGTAGTGTTATTGATACTAGAGATCGTGTACCCTCTCCTTTTCTTCGCCAGCTTGAACTTCTTCTTCATGGCCTCTGCGATGGCCAAATCATCACTTTGACCCTTGGATATGTTCGCTAGATCCTCCCCTTTGAAAGCGAGCTAGGTAATTCTGTTAATTAGATGATTCGTGATGGGGATGGGCTCCTCTAGCCATAAACACCCATCATGCACCAGGCAGAGCAGCTGCCTGATGAAAAAAATAGTCACTGAGGCATGATGGTAATGCGACACCCAGAGCAGGTTTAATAATCCTACTTTCTCTACTCCTCACAAACACTTGTGCAGTTACAACTCTATGACTCCCGCTGGCATGTTTTTCTTCTAGCGCATTAGCTGTGCGATTTCCAAATGGGGGAATTTTTCGTGGTCTGCGAGATCCTAGTATTCAAACTTTAGTGCAGCCACTTTCCCTAAGTGCACTCCATCAAAAATGATGTTTTTGGGGAGCAATGGAGTTTGTAGAGAGCTCTTTCTCTCATCTAGGTCCTTGGGCACCCTTTCTTTCCCCTTTTATGGAGGAACATATGTAGGTAGCCTGGTTAGAGGGTCCGCACCCTGGGTTTTTCCTCCATTTCTTCATCCTCCTCCTCTACTAGGATTTCTTCAAAGTCTTCTTCCTCCTCATCGACTTCCAAATTGATCGCCTTCCCCTTTTCTTCCATGGTGAGCCTCATCCTTCACAGATTCCTGGGGGACACATGCACTGGTACCATAGGCTACTTATCTTTCTTGGCTCTCGGTGTGCACAGCGATTTAGGGATTTCTGCAACTATCGTGGTGCTTTCTGGGGCTTCTCCTACTGTTATGGCCTGTGCAACCTCCTCAGTGGTCATGTCTTGAATATCCATGGATTCCTCTGGCGTGGCCATACTGCTATTCCCCAATTCTCTCAACGGCTCAGGTAAGTGCTCAAACAATGCCTTCGACTTCAAATAATGAACAAATCAGGGTTCATGAATCTTTGGGTGTGCAATAGTTCAATTCTCCTTGATGGGGCCTGACCCAAGTTTGAAGTTAATTAGCTAAACAAATCCATGCACTACTAGCCCTTTCGGCATCAGCCCGCGAAGCGCGGACTGAAGTCTCACCCGAAGTACTATGGGGCGATGCTGGAACCAAGTTTCCGCACCCTTGAGATGTTTGAGGGGTCGATTTATTCCAACTATGCCTACCCTTGTGCAGGTTACTTCGCACACTATTCTGACTTGTGATACCTGTGCGATCTGCTATAATTGTCCTTCGCGCAACCCTAACCAAGGGCTAAGGTGATTTCGCACTGCTATGGTAGCGATCTGCACTATTTCACCAAGTTACACCGCGTATCTTACTTATCCTCTTATAGATGTTAGTTAACCTCACGCAAACAGATACTTTAACTCACATTCATTTAATTACACAATTATATATGTTCGCACATCATATAGACAACATAAATTCAATTTATAACCAACATATTCGATATAGAAAACATGAAATAAATACACAGAATTGATGTAAAACTTCTCTTTATTAATGCTTCAATAGTTACAGACTTGACTCGCCCTGCGCACTTAACTATAGGGGTCTGCACACTCAACTACAGACTACTAGGCCTCTACACACTCAGCTATAGAGCCTTCTCCTACTCTATGACCCAAAGACTCAACTTTACACTACTTTTTAGATGTCTCAACTACTTAGAGCCTCACTCTATTTATACAATCCCATGGTCCGTGGACCATGGGTAGATCTCTAAATCTGACATTACATTACAAAATTGAGGGTGAACAACCCTATGACTCATTTACAACTTCACGCTCTGCGCCCACAAAATGTGGTGTCTTTACATCAGATTTACAATTTTTAGCCAAAATCTGGGCTTGAAGCCCCAAAACTTTCCTTGGGGGATCCCGCACCCAACATGAGGGCTAAGGGGAAAATTGTTGAAGGAAGTACCCCTTTGGATTAAAGTTCTGATGGTGGAGGAAAGTTTAATTTATTTCCAAGAAGCAAGTATGGCAGCGTAAAACCCCAGTGTTGGGGGAAGGATACAAAGGGGGAAATGCTACTAAATGGTGGACTGTGATGTCGCTGAAAGGATTGATGTAGGAGACTCACAAAGGGCTAGCAAAATGAGAGCACAGAGGAGGGCGTTGATAGCAGAAAAGTGGCAGGAAAGGTTCATGTAGGCTATAAAGGTGCATGCGGAGGGACCACACCAAGTAGGAGCAGTGTAGAAGGGTCTAGAAGGAAGAGATGAGATGGTGGAGAACTCAAATAAATGAATAGAGACCGATGGGCTAGACGGAAGAACCCAAGGCGATAGGAACCCTCCCTCCTCAGTCACGGGGGAGATGTCCAATGGAAATGGTTGCAGCAATCTCGTGGAAGAGATGGACAATGAGATGTGTGATGTTATGAGACAATTATTTGCATAGGGAAATGCACCAGATGGAAGCAAACATCTGACCCCCCGAAGCTAAGGTAGCATTCACCCCGACCTTCCCCTGGTACTTTACAATAGTCTTGGTAAATTTGTAGCTAAGTTGCTTAAAGAAATATTGATATATAATGTGCATGTTAGATATAAAATAGATTCTGGTACTTTTAATAGTAGTGGGAATAGTAGTATTACTAATATAGGATTGCAAGGATCTCAATAGCCAGGGAACCAAGGTTTTGTGTTTCTAGCATGCACTTAGGATAGAATGGTAGGATCCTTTACTAGACACGCAGAGTTTCTGGGTCGAGGGAATAATGATAAGGAGCAACACTGGTACCTCTGTGAAGCGATATGGAGAGCTCGCCAAACACCAGATAATGTGAAGGTGATCTAATTCCATACCACCCTTATGGAGAGAGCCCTAAGATGGTTTATCAAATGGGCAGAGCTAAACTAGAATCTGACGGTGGATGACATCAAGAAGAGCTTTGTAAAAGAATTCAAGCTTCCATAGACAGATCAACAGGGGTTGTTGGAGTCATGGGAGACAAAAAATTGGGATGGAGAGATCACTTGGGAATTGATGTAGAGGTTCAAGGACATAATCAACAAGCTAAGTCACCCCATAGATCCCAATCACCAAAGGGATTGGTTTTTGTAGGCACTCCTACCGCTTACTTGGACGCCCTCAACACAACAGAATATTGAGACCCTACAGGATGCTCTGGAGCAGGAAACTCGCATTAAGGTGATGGCAGAGTACCCACATGAATTTTTTTGGGGAGGGGTAGGGTCAAAAGATCCATCGATCATGGGACTCCGACACCAGATAACCATCTTAACAGATAAATTGAAATACTTACAGTCGGCCCGCTCAGCGAGACCCAACGTGTGGTGCAGACATTGTATGGTTGAAGGTCACATCGTAAATGAATGCCTGACACTAAGAGGCACGAATCCTACATCAGGGTTCGCCAGACCATCGAGAGATCTGCCTATAGTTGGGGTTATGGTGGTAGGATCGCAAGGGGAATTTATGGACCAGAACCAGCCTGAGTACTGTGAGGTATATAGGACCTATGGAAACTCACCTTGATTGTGCCCGATATTGCAAAAATATTCGACCGTACCAAACAATACCTACTATGAGCTTTGTGCATCCACAACTCACCACACCGAATAGTGTCAAGCATTGGATTCTCTCGTAGAGAGACTAGACCGGTCGAATTTTAGAACTAATGCGACCACTCGTTGAGGGCGACGAACGAGAGGAGGAATGAGAGGAGGAAGAACAGGGGGTAGGGAATCTGTGTGATGCTACAATTGCAACAAGGAGGGGCTTGTCACTAGAGATTTTCCTCTTTCAAGAAGACCTTGGTGCTCTCAAATTCGGGTCAATGCACATGCAATAGAGGACTACCCTGAGTTGATCACAAGATGGGAAGAGAGATCTAAGCAAAGGGGATATAACTTGATCAATGCAGAACCGAGAGCTACTGAAATAATTCCACTATCCAACATAAATATAGTAACGAGAAGAGGAAAGAAGATGGGGGCTAATCACGGTGCACCAGAGAAACCCCCGATTGTTCAAGAAGCTTCCCCGATACAATCATATGACCCTAGACATAAAAAATGATACTATTAGTAGGCATAAAAAATGTTCAAAAACTTGGTGGAACCCTAGAAGGATAAGGTACCAAATTTAGCAAAGTCAATTGTGTCCTGCCCAATTAAGGAATGGCTCAAATTGTTATTGTATATTATCAACAATGATCAAATGTTAGGAGAGCTACATAGGAGTCTAAAAGCAGTTCAGCTAAAAGGATAAATTGGGGAAGAAAGAATCTCAACAAATATTCCAGAGAAGCACACGAGGAGAGTATGAAGAAACAAGAAAAGAATAGGCATGGAGTTTGGAACTAATGCACAAGTGGCAGGATTCCATATTAAAGACACAATGTTGGACCTAGGTTCAAACGTTAACATTCTACCCAAGAAAACAGGGGAGGCACTAGGAAAACCACAGTTGAAGTACTCACCGATCCAGCTGCAAATGGATAACCAATACTACATTCTACCCATTGGGAGGCTGGAAGAGGTGGAAGTAGATGTTGCAAGGGTGAAAACACACACAGAATTTGAGGTAATAGATATAATGGGGGGCAAAGATGCTTGCCCAACACTGCTTGGCATCAACTGGACTTATGAGAATTATGTTGTCATTGATCTCAGGAAGGAGTTGATGATCTTTGAATTAAAAGGGATGCGGGTAATACAACCGTTGGATCCATACCAAGGACCCAGATTCATGGAACTAGTAGATGACCGAGATGAACCTGGAACACTATACTAGCTATGCTAATTAAAAATTGGGAGGAGGGAAGATTACACCAATCCCACTATGAAAGGGTCAGCCAGTTGGAGGAGTATATAGAGCTCAGAGGTGGGCTCCAAGGCTGCGTGGGATGCCTGGAAACAAGGAGGATACAAAGTAAATACAAGATGATGCACTACAATATGTCACATAAACTAGATTTGGACAGAGGTAGGTGATTATCCTACTTTCCATGGCATAGACATGGTAGATGTATTTCTAAGTAAAGTTGATAGAACCATAAGGGAAAGCCACAAGGTACCACTACTGGACATTGCACTAAGCAATCTCAACACGATGGTGGGGATCTCACTTCAATACCCTTTGTGATTGGGACAAGTTCAAGTGCGCCATGAGGGAAATATTCAAGAAGGAAGGGGACCAAACATGAGAGAGTGTAAAATACAGGGGGGACTCTGATCCCCGGCAACAACTGGAACATTGCAAAAATAGATGGAACAAGGAGAGGACCCTGAAGGAGCTATGGGTACACACATTTGTACACACCCTGGGTATATTCCTATAGGCTTGGTACATACAAGAAGAGATTCGAAGAAAAACAGGGGACTGGGACGCACTGGCTAAACAATTCCATAGCAGTTTTTCACTTAAAGATAGTGACAAACTACTAACCGAGGCTCTGTATGCCATCAAAAGAATACTCTTCACCTTAGGACAGTTATAGGATGGATGCATTGATGAAAATTTCCTACAATAATTTTATGAGTCAGGTTACCCAAAGTCCACGGCTTGTGGGATGGTGACCACAGATCTAGAGGAAGAAGATTTAGAGGAACTGAGGCACCTAACATTTCAAGAGACTGAAGGAGAAAGGTATATTCAGGAGGGACCAGTAACAGATGCTCCCCACTTACTCCCAGTAAAATTGTGGAAGCATAACATCAGGACAGAGGACAAAACAAAGATGGAATCTATAGGGGACTATTGGTATGACCACAAGACTAGGGAAATTTTTGATCTATTGTGCAGGTATGAGGATTTATTCCCAGCTTCAGTCATGGAGTTAAAAGGAATCAAAGGAGATATTGGTGAAATGAAAATTGTTTTAAAGTTGGATGCCAAGCCTGTGAAGCACAGACCATATATGCTAAGCCCAAGAGTAAGAGAAAAGGTCAAGAAGAAAATAGATAAAATGTTGGAGGCAAGACTCATATTTTTGATAGACGAAGAAGAATGGATCAGCCCAATAGTGATCCAGAACACGAAGGACGCCACAGAAACAAGGGTCTACCATAGCCTCAACAACACTTGTGTCCATGACCCATTCCCCATGCCTTTCAGTGACGAGGTATTGGATAATGTTGCTGGGAACGAAGCCTACTCCTTCACAAATGGGTTCTCAAGGTACCATCAGGTCCGCATAATAGAGGAGGACAAGAAGAAAACAACATTCACCATAGAATGGGGCTCGTATGCATACCATGTCATGCCTTTTGGCCTAAAGAATGCACCTATTATGTTCTACCGAATCATTAGTGCCGGTTTTAGAGACTACATTCATTGGTTCATGGTAGTATACATAGATGTTTGGACAGTTTACAACCTATTGAAGAAGCATGCCAGCTTACTTAGAGTAATTTTCGATCAGTACAGACAGCTACAAATATCCCTAAACCTGAAGAAGTGTATCTTTTCAGTTTCATTTGGTACGTTGCTGGGTCACATCGTTTGCAAAGATTGTGTTTGTGTGGACGCAGCAAAGGTTGTGGAAATTGTGAATATGGATCTGCCATCCAATTTGAAGTAGTTGTGATTGCCGCTTGGCCACACATGGTATTATCGCTGATTCATCCTCAACTATGTGTCCATAACTGCTCCCATGGAGAAGCTGCTCAAGAAGACAAAAATATTCAACTGGATGGAGACTTGTCAAGCGACATTGAACGTAAGGAAAAATTGGTAAGTGTTCCCATCTTAGTATACCCGGACTAGAGCAAACAATTCCATGCACATATGGATGCATCAAGCATTGTGCTAGGGGAAGTATTGGTGTTGAGCCACATAATTGTTTCCCTTTGAAACCCTTTTTCCACCTATTTTACTCCTTTTTTATCATCATAATCACTCAATAGGAAACAAATCACAGAATCTATGGCATGGAAGGTATATAAAATTCTTGTATTTCATAAGTTAATAATTCTTTATTATTAGTCTAATATTTTATTTAGCTACTAGATTCGGATGATTCTATAGCTAATGTTTGATTCTGCAGCTAAGTCCATTGTTTCATAGGTTCTAAGGTGCCAAATGGATAGCGAAGTATATGGAAAGGTGTAAATCAATACACTCAATGATTCCCTCCTACCTTCATGAACCAGGTCGATAAAGGAAGCTTCCAATTACGTGGTCAAAGGCAAAAGTCAACTCTGTCAGCTATAACAGGCGAGCAGGGAACGATATATATGCCTAATGATTTGCTTTCTTAATAGAAAATCGTTGGCAAATTTCATTATGATATCTTTCATACAAAAGCTTAGTATTTTTTTAAGAAAATATAGGCATGAAGCTTTGAACATTAGCTTTTTATAAAAATACTTCGTAAGAAAACATAAACACGGTGATTTTGTTATTCGAAAGTGAGGATTAAAAACTTTGTTTTCAATTCAATTATAAAGGATCCTTCTTATTTTGATGCATGGTTGATTGTTTAATTGGATCTTGTGACCATCTGCTTGTGGAGGACCCCCTCAAGTAGTAAGGTTCTCTCACTCATCATCACTCACCCCACCATGACCTTGTAGTTCCACACCACCCACTCAAACTCATATTCCATCATTTGCAGGAAAACATAAACTTCTTGAGGTACTTAGATTTGAAATCCAACCTATAGATTCACCAACCTCATCAACTGAAGCAGTAATAGAAGAATAAGATACTATATACCCAAAAGAAAGGTGTAGTTTCCCTATCATCAATTGGAGAAAGACTTCTAGGACAAGAGCTAGAGATCCCTAGTGAAGAAAGCGAGGAATAAACTTATTTTAACTTACCATTGATAGAAGAAATGGAACTAGAAGAGCTAGAAGAAGAACGAAAAAACCCAATTTTAGAACCCTATATTAGTCCTGAAGAATCTACAACAGATGGAGAAGTGGAAGGAGAGGTACATAACGTTAATGGTGAACAACCTAGGATTGGAGGAGGAAATATAGGAAGAAATAGAGGTAGAGGAAGAGGGAGAGGAGGATGTAGAGGAGATCCAGAACCCTTTGGATTTGCTATCCTTTATGAAAAACATATCACCCTCCATCCTTCCAAAATTTCATGGATTAATAAGTGAGGATCCAGAAACATTTCTCTTTAAGTTTTAAGTCTTGTGCAGATCTTATGATTACTTGCTTGACCCTCAAAATTTGAAATTGTTTCTAGCAACTCTTAAGGATGCAACATTAAAATGGTTCATGGGCTTAGGAGCACATTCTATAAGAAAATGGGAAGAAATGAAAACTACAGTCTTAGAGAAATATAAGGATTATTGTATGCCCCACAATATTAAGGATGAAGTCTTTAAAATGATGCAGAAAGAAGATTAAAATCTTGAAGATTTCATTGAAATATTTTCTTATAATGTTAAAAGGGCTAAAATGCATGAACTAGATGAAGAAACTTTGAAAGCTCTCCTATTAAAATCCATTAGAGATGAGTGGATTGATCTTCTCAATTTGATTGGTAAGGGAGATATTTCTCAGTTATCATTTGGATAAATTTGTGAGTTATGCATACACATTTCAAGAGGTAAAGCAAGAATTGGGAAAAATCCAAGAGATCCTCTCATGTCTAGAATTAATAAATCTACAGATGGGACTATAAATAGGGTTGAATTAGGTAACATGCTTGACAACTTAAAAAAAAAAAAACATTTTGGGGAGTATTAGTAAAAAAATAGATACCCTTAAAATGAAAAACAAGAAAAATGTTGAAATTGTTGCATTGTCAATCTTTTGTCCCAAACATAGAAAGAAACATGCTATGAGAGAATGCCCTCTTGATTTAAAAAGTGTAGAAACCTTATGTGCAGAAAATCATGATACAAAAGAATGTCTTTCAATACTAGGTCTTAAAGCAATTTATCAAGAGGAAATGATACCAAATCAGATAGATCCCCTATGTTTTATTACTAATATACCATGGAAAAATTCACAACCAAATATGACTCAGTGATTTAACACTCAAGCATTTGCACAACCATCACAAAATAATTGGACTGCACCCATGCCTTGGTAATCTTGGCCTCAACCTTGGGCACAAGGATGGAAAACTCCTTGTGGAAAATATCCTCAATATCCTCAATATCAACAACCTTATCCTGTTTTTCCACCACAATATTTTCCTCAGCATGTTCAACCAACTCAACCTCAGAATCCAAATCAATTTCCTAGTCAACCACTTCCAAATCCAAATAATAATAAAAAATCACAACCTGTTTATAATATGGAAGAACATAATTTCCAAACTTACGTGATAAATCTAGTTCTAAACTTTCTCCAACTTAGATCTGGTAGGGTATTGGAAAGGAAGTCCCCAACAATTATTATTCAGGCATCTAAAAAATAAAATGCCTCTGAAAAAGAGGAGTCTCTCAATGAAAAATAAAAAAAAAACAAGTCACCCCTACACATTATGATGACAATCCAACTACTATTATGGAACAACCTTCAATATTTGTTTCAAAACCACCTTTTCCTAAAATATTAAAAATTGATGAAGGGGTAGAAAAACATATTTTATTGCCTGATTATGATATGTTAGATGAGCTAAAGAATGTTTGTATAAAAATTCCTTTACTACAAGCCATTAAGGAAATACCAATTTTTGAAAAGACAATTAGGGAGTTGAGTATTAAAAGACCAGGAAGAAAGAGAAAATAAATCAAAAGAATTCAGTTAGTTGGAAAAATTGTAGATATCATGATGGGAAAACAACAATTCAGAAATACCTTGATCTAGGAAGTCCCATTATGAAAACACGTATCAATGGTATTGAAATTCCAAATACATTGATTGATTTAGGAGCAGCTATAAACATCATGAGTAAACAAACTATGAATCAATTGATCTTTCTAATCTTCAATATACACCTACATTGTTGCAATTAGCAGAGAGATTTGTTATTGAACCTGATGGTGTATTAGAAGACATATTTGTATCCTTAGATTCTTGGGAGTATCTTGTTGATTTTATGATTCTAACACCCAAGAGTAACTTAGGAGGACATCCATTAATTCTCAGAAGACCATGATTAGATACAACTGATGATTTAATAAGTTGTAGATCTGGTGATATGTTTATTTCTTATGGAAGTTCAACAAAGAAATTCACATTATATCCTCCTTCAAAAACAACAATAGAAGTAGAAAGTGAATAATGGACAGATGATGATATTGATATACGAAAAATATTTTTTACTTCACAAATAGATGAAGAAGATCAGATTTTGAATTTAATGGAAACTAATGAGTCTTCCTCATATTGTGAATTTAATCAAAGTTTTCAAGAACAATGCAATATTGAATATTTATCATCTCATCAATTATCTTTACATTCGATGGAACATTTTGGAATTTCTCTCATAGAAATCTTCCCAGAAAAAACCTTGAATATCAATAATAATCTGGAAGAATTTCAAAAGAAATATTTAATAAAGATGTTACAAGAACATTCCTCTGCTTATACATGGGAATGTACCGACATGAAAGGAATTGATCCTAATACTTGTATACATCATGTTTACATTGAATAAAATGCTAAACCAATCCAAAAAACTCATAGAATAATGAATCCAAATTTGAGAGAAATTGTTAAAGAGGACTTACAAAAAAAATTAAATGTGAATTTCATTTATCCAATATCAGATAGCTAGTGGTTTTCACCATTGGTAGTTGTTCCTAAAAAGAATGGAAAATAGAGAGTATGCATTGACTATAGGGAATTGAATAAAGCTACCTTAAAAGATTTGTTGAGAATTGGCAACAAGAAATTCCAGTTTAATTTGTCCTTGAATTAAACTGTGAATTAATATAGAATTATTTTCTCATAGCAATTTGAAAATAATTAATTGAGTTTAATTAACATAATTAATTTAGGAAATCGAATTGGAAGTCTTTTAGAAGACATGTATATGTTCTTCCTAACTTATAGGAGTTAAGGATGATTTCTGAATGAGTTGTAATTAGTTAACTAATTTTATTGAGTTAACTCCAGTTAAATTAGTTCCAATTAGTTTCAAGAACTAATAGTGAGTAAACAGTCAGTTGGGACACCAGTGACCTAATTAGTGCTACTCTACTTAACTGAAGATTCAACCATCAGAAACTCATGCATGTTGATTCTAAGAAAGACCCAGTTGGTACTAGAGCGTAGGGACAATGTACTGTTTGTTTTAGATTTTTCTGATTTGCATTGATAGTGCATGCAGTCAGGGACTGGTTCTTGAGGGATTGCGCTATTTTTAGAGGCTTTATTTCCCTTTAACTACAACCTACCCTTCATAGTAATTACACATTGGAATAGAGACTTGGAGAACTTGTGAATTAGCTAAGATTTCTCCTTGAGATTGCTTATGAGCTGGAGATTGAATTTGTTGAGTGCTGGGATTGTTCTTGAGAGAACAAGAATTGTAATTTCATCTTGATTTTCTGGATTAATATAAAAAATAGTGGGGTTTTGAGTTGTGGCTTTCCCCGGATATTTATTGTGTTATGTGTGTTTGATTATCTTCCCCTATTGATTATTCTTTGCTCGATGTTTATGGGCTTTCATTATAAAGAGTAGAAGTAGACTCTTGTCTCTTGTTTTAGTAGATTACATGAGCTCGTGAATCTACATGATTTTCTACATGGTATCAGAGCAAGATTATTTTTTGGGCCAAGAGTTTGTAGAGAAGTTCTGAGAATTTTTGTGCAAAATTTTCATAAACAAATTGCAGATTTAGATTCCTTCGGAAAATATACCCGAATTCAAAAAACAATCAGCTAACTCAGAGTTCAGGTGAGGGAGATATCGTTGATTTAAAATCAGCTCTCTAGAGGCGATTTCGAAGTTTCAAGTTTCTGGGTTACAAGTGAAAGTCAAATTTGCATACATACTTCAGGATCGATAGATGGTGTTCCATGGGTTGAGGCTTGAGTATGCCCTGGAAGGCAACTCGAATTTTATAGTCTGGAGGGACAAGATGGAGGATGTGCTAGAAGATAATGGCTTGAAGGAATTCATTGATCAAGAAGTCCCCAAGCTAGTAGCTACAGATGCACAAAACATGGCTGAATGGAAGAATTGTGTGGCGAAGGCAAGGCATATAATCCTTGAGGGAGTTCGAGACCACATTGTATCGACTCTCCATGGCAAGGAAACTCCACATCCTATGTGGAAAACATTGATGGACTTGTATCAAAATAGCAGTGATCAATGGAAGTTGGCATTGAAGGATAAACTTTGTAAAATCAACATGGAGAAAGGTGAGACGATTCCAAAGTACCTGACCAATTTCACTCAATGTCAGGATGAATTTGGAAGTGTTGGAATCATAGTTTCCGAGGAGGATATGGTGAACCTTTCTCTTCATGGACTCCCATAGAGTTGGCATAGTTATCAAGACTCTGTCAATGGTCAAGATAAGTTTCCAGGTTGGGAATGACTATGGTCAGATTTGATGCAGGATGAGATCAGGAGGAACATCAGGGATGGCTCCTCATCAAAGACTAATGATGAAGAGAACTGTGCCTTAGCGATTAAGGCACGGAAGGGGAAAGGTAAAATTTCTCGTTCCAAATTCGATTCTTATCATGGAGGTAAGAAGAAGGACATGACAAAAGTTAAATGGTTTCATTGTCATAAGATGGGTCACTTTGCTACAAATTATCCATTGAAGAAGTCCAAGGAGAAGTTCTCAGGAGGAGCGGCGGGTGAGGCTTTGGCCTCCCAATTCAAATTGGACTTTTTCGTCATTACATGCATGGTGTCTTCAATGATGGGAAGTGTCTGGTACTTAGACAATGGAGCTTCTTTCCACATGACTGGCGACAAAGAGTTATTCAGTGAACTGGAGGAGTGTTATAGCTCCAAATCTCACTCTTGAGGTTTGTGATGCTGCACTCATGGCCCAGGGAAACCCCTCCTTCCACACCTGGTCCAAAATTTAAAAAACAGTGTTTTATTCCCTATACACAGACCCGCGTACACATGCGTTTAGCTCAGGGCAATGTCGCGTATAGGGAATAAAACACTATTTTTTAAATTTTGGACCGGGTCTGGAAGGAGGGGTTGCCCTGGGCCATGAGTGCAGCATCACAAACCTCAAGAGTGAGATTTGGGGCTCTAACAAGGAGAAAGATCTCAAGATGCATAACAACATGGGTGATGACGGTAAGTATAGTGTTACTGGTGTGGGCACTATTACTTTTCAGAGGGAGCATGTGGCTCCACTCACCTTGAAGAATGGTATGCATGTACCCAAACTGACGAAGAACTTGGTATCCAGTGTCATGCTTGAGTATAGAGGCTATGATGTGATCTTTTCAAAAGGAAAGGCATTCCTTTGACACATAGCCACAGGTGAAGTAAAGAAGATAGGGATTCGAGTTCAGAATCTCTATAAGATAGAGGTAGAGGATTTTGCTGCTTTGAGTTCAAAAGCGAAAAAGATGTTGAGCCGAGACATTGGTGAGTTGTGGCACAGGCGATTGGGCCACTTGCATCATGGGGATTTGAAGATATTGTAGCAAATCTCTACCGGTCTTCCCAAAGGTATGCTTGAGCAAGTTGATACATGCAAGGGTTGTACTTTGGGAAAATACACCAAGTCTTCCTTTAGAGATAGAGACAGTCAAGCACAATCTATTTTGGAGAGAGTCCATTCAGATGTGTGTGGACCATTCTTGACAGTATCGACTGCTAAACAAAGGTATTATTTTATATTTGTAGATGACTATTCTCGTAAATGTTGGATATTTTTCATGCAGAGAAACGATCAAACATTCACAAAGTTTTGTGAATTCAAAGCATTGGTCAGGAAAGAGTCAGGAAAGAAGGTTAAATCTCTACAGAGTGATAACTATGGAGAATATGTCTCTAATGAGCTTAATAACTTTTGTGCAGTGGAAGGGATTAAACGAGAGTTGACGACACCTCATAACCCTAAACATAGTGGGGTTTCCGAGAGAAAGAATAGGAGCATTGTAGGGGCAACAAGGGCGATGTTGCATGATTAGGGCCTACCACTACACTTGTGGGTTAAGGCATGCAACACAATGATTTATGTTTAGAACTGTAGTCCACATCAGATACTTGACAGTAAAACATTATAGTTATCTTATTCCAATAAGAGGCCAGATGTTGGTCACTTCAGGATTTTTGGGTTATCAGTTTATTTCCATGTGACCAAAGATGCACGGAAGAAGCTTGAGCCAATGATAGAGTTGGGGATATTTGTGGGGTACACTAATACTCCCCACAACTATCAGGTGTACATGCAAACTAGTCAGATGACAGAAGTTCACAGGGATGTCAAGTTTGATGAGGAGAAGGCCATGTGAGTATCCCTTGAGAGGGAGCTTGAGATACATGCAAAGGAGGAACTTTTAGTTCCTAAGGTTGAGGAGCCTTAGATTGATGTGGAGCAACCACATGTAGAGGTTTCGGGAGTGGAGACATCCACTCAGGTAGAGTCTTCCAGAGAGGGAAGAAAGCACACTAGAGAGGATGACAGATTGTTGGATGATGCATGGGAGAATGTGGGAGCACCCTCTTCTCAACATAGACAAAGGAGGTCACCAAAGAGGTACACTGGATACATGGAACTTATGGCTTCATGTGTTGTGACAAAGCCATCTTCATTTTAGGAAGTAATGCAACAACCAGTTTGGGTTGATGCGATGGTGGAGGAGTATGACTCCATAGTTTGAAATAGTGTTTGGGATGTGGTCTCGAGACTGGAGGACAAGTCAGTTGTGAGCTCCTGTTGGCTTTACAAGGTAAAGCAAGCTACAGATGGTAGTGTTGAGAAGCATAAGGCCATATTTGTGGCCAGTGGATTTCATAGTTAGAGGGGATTTACTATGATGATACCTTTTCTCCTATTGCAAGGTACTCATCTATCAGATCTATTTTGGCACTATTTTCATAGATGGGTTGGAATATCCATCAGATGGATGTGAAGACTACCTTCCTCAATGGCATGATTGAGGAAGAGGTGTACATAGAGCATCCCAAAGGGTTTGAAACCTTGGACCGTGAGTTCCATGTGTGCCAACTCAAGAGAGCATTGTATGGGCTGAAGCAAGCACCATGTGCTTGGTACACCAAGATAGATAGCTACTTCACTGGTTTGGGCTTCACAAAGAGTGAAGCAGATGCGAACCTATATAGCATAGTGGTGGAACGTAAGATTTTGATCATTGTACTTTATGTGTATGATCTCATACTGACAGGTGATGAGAAGATCATCAAATATTGGAAGGAAGATCTTGCAAGAGAGTTTGAGATGAAGGACATGGGGCTCATGCATTACTTTCTTGGCATGGCAGTATGGTAGGGAGATGGGGAGTTGTTTGTTTCTCAAGGCAAGTATGCTAATGACATACTCAGGATATTCTGCATGGAGAGAAGTAAACCCATGGAGGCTCCTCTAGCTAATAATTGGAGGAAGGAGGATGCTACTTCAGGAGAAGTAATGGAAGTTACTGTTTATAGGCAGCTTGTGGGTTCACTCTTGTATTTGGTGAACACACGAACAGATATTTTTTATGCAGTTAACCAACCTAGACAAGTGATGGTTAGGCCTAACAAGTTGTATTGGAAGCTGGAAAATAACGTATTGAGATACCTCAAAGGAACTACTCAGTTTAGGTTGTGGTACAAATGGAAAGAGGGAGTGAAGCTTCAAGACTTCACCAATGCAGATTGGGCAGGGAGTCCATTTGACAGGAAGAGCACATCAGGAGGGCTCTTTAGTATTGGGTCAGCTATAGTTCTTGGTACAACAGGAAATAGAGATAGCTTGCACTCAGTTTGGCAGAGGCAGAGTACATGGTTGCAAGTAAAGCAGCATGTGAGGCTATTTGGATGAGGAAGATCTTGGCTGGTTTGTTTGGTTAGCAGATGGATCCAACAGTGTTTTATTGTGATAACCAGAGTTGTATCAAACTCTTTGAAAATCCATTTTTTCATGATTGGTCCAAGCATATCGATATCTGGTATCATCATCTTAGGGATTATGTATTGAGGTTGATCATGTTGTTAGATTAAATTCCCACGGAGGAGAAAGATGCTGACATCTTGACAAAGGCATTGCCAAGATGTAAATTTGAGTTTCACAGAGACAGGACCGGGGTAGTGGATAATCCCTTTCTTGTTGAGAGGGAGTGTTGAGAAATGGCAACAAGAAATTCCAGTTTAATTTGTCCTTGAATTAAACTGTGAATTAAAATATAATTCTTTTCTCATAGCAATTTGAAAATAATTAATTTAGTTTAATTAACTTAATTAATTTAGGAAATTTGAATTGGAAGTCTTCTAGAAGACATGTATATGTTCTCCCTAACTTATAGGAGTTAAGGATGAGTTATGAATGAGTTGTAATTAGTTAACTTGGTTTATTGAGTTAAGTCCAGTTAAATTAGTTCCAATCAGTTTTAGGAACTAATAGTGAGTAAACAGTCAATTGGGACACTAGTGACCTAATTAGTGCTACTCTAGTTAATTGAAGATTCCACCTTCAGAAACTCATGCATGTTGATTTTGAGAAAGACCCAGTTGAGACTAGAGTGCAGGGACAGTGTACTATTTGTTTTAGCTTTTTCTCAGTTGCACTGATAGTGCATGCAATAAGGAACTTATCCTTGAGGGATTGTTCTATTTTTAGAGGCTTTATTGCCCTTTAAATACAACCTATCCTTCATAGGAATTACACATTGCAATATAGACTTGGAGAGCTTATAAATTGGATAAGATTTGGCCTTGAGCTTGCTTATGAGTTGGAGATCGAATTTGCTAAGTGCTGGGATTGGTCTTGAGAGAATAAGCATTGTAATTTCATCTTGATTTTTTGGATTAATACAAAACAAATAGTGGGGCTTTGAGTTGTGGCTTTCCTCGGTGTTGTGGGGGAAAGTATCCAACTCGGAATGACCCTAACCCACTCTAAGGGTGACAGTTCCTTAGCAACAGCTGAAAGCAAAGCTATCTAAAGTTTCTTCTTTATGACATGCAAGAGATAGAAGGAAGAGATCCACTTACCGATGTCTTGCGCAAATGGTCGATCCAATCTCCTTCGTTTGCTGCTTGCTCCCGGATCCAAGTCTTTTCACGGGCCCAGCTACACGAGGTCCTGCAAATAAGACAAGAAAAGGAAACTACAAGAGGCATGCATTCATAATCGATTCAAGGATTAGCATAAATCAAAGACGCAAGTAAGACAATACACCATTGAAACACATGCGAATAGAAGAACCTCAAACGCTTTATTAATATATGGAAGTAAGGTTCAGGCGGTGATACAACCATGAGAGGTCCAATCCAGCATCACCTTCCCGACGGAGAGGAATATCTTCTTCACCTCCCTCAAGCAATCACCCAATACTCACAACTATAAACCAACAACAATTCTTTGCACAAAATTCCGGCCTCCTGATCCCATGGGATGAGATCCTTATATAGAGTTTTGGAGTGAAGATAAGTCAGCTTGATGTGTGACTTGTTGTCCTCTTCAACCCCAGTTGTTCTTCAGTTCTTCACTTGGAGTTCCTGCCTTCCACTCGGAGTTTTAGAAGCTCTTAACTCATCATCAGGCGAATCTTATGATCAAGTGTCTTTCTGGAAGCTTCCTGGGCACTGGCACATTGAGAAAAAGACTCCTCGACATGTCAAAGTACGCCCAGCGCAAGTAGCCTTTGTTGCACTTGCAATGCAGCGCAGGTAGCCTTTGTTGCACTTGCTATGCAACGCAGGTAGCCTTTGGAGCAGCTACTTTGATCCAAAATTGACCTGTTTTTGAGTGTTTTTCAGTGGAGAACTGATTTGCAGAGCTGTGGTTTGCTGACCTTGTTCCTCTAAGGGTAAGAACAACATGTTTAGGGACTTTTGATCCCTTAGATTATTGACATTTCATGCTCCATGCTGTAAGGCACAAAAATGTCTATAACAGTTGCCCCCTAAAGTATGAGGTCGTTTATCGGGTGAAATGCTTTATTAGGAGGATCCGAAGTTCATTCAATCGTCGGGAGGTGACCTGTAACAAAATACAATACAATACATTATCTTTTCATGCTTTCTTTTCATGATCTAGCTGAGGCGGGCATTTCCCATGCTCAGCTTTATAAATACATTTGCTGTACATAAACAGACGATTGTCTGATAATAGACTGATAATTCTCTGCTTTCAATTATCATCCTTTCAGTAGGATGATCATCTACTGCACACGTCTATGTTTTTATCTCCTGAATATACATCGCAGCCCGGATGGATGAAACTAGATCCGGGGTCTTCAAACTTGTCCGATCTTCACTCTAGTACAAGTCGATCCATGTGAGAATTTCTTGAAGTCGAACATGGAAAGACATCGCTTGATTACCAGTCAATAATGTAAACTGTTAACAAGCGCGAGAGGAATCACCGATAATGATGATGACCCTCAAGGTACTGCAGCACAATTCACGTGGTGTGAATATAGGATCTGACGTCGAACACCACGCAAAGTCTCCTGGTCGAAGGTCATTAATGTATACCTATCGTCGGGAGTGAGAAACTTGCCATTGAGGCATGCAAGCTTCAAAGTACTGAGGGGGGTGTTCCTAGATCAACTTCTTGGATAATGAGCTGATGTCGACAAGAAGTGATCCGTCAAAGGAGGGCCTTAATGAATCCCACATCAGTGACACGGAACGGAGCTAGTGATGATGGTGAAAACGATCTGTGAAATATGATTCAGGGTGGCGGTCATGGAAGGATGAAAGATGATGTACGGTAGTGGATGGGACCCGGTTGACACTTTCTGAATGACATCTCTTGAACATATAACGACACTGATGTGATGGATCGGTAGCATTACCCCATGTATGGATGGTATGGCGAGACCATGGTGAAGGGACCGGTGAATGATAATAACCCAACCCGATATTTACGGAGGCAAAAAGTGTCATGTTCAAGAGCAACTTGCTACCATTAAGCTTTGAGGTTCTTCCCAATTTTTCCTCAGTCATTTCTGACCAGTACCTCTTTATTTTTGTCAAGCTTGAGGAGGATAACATATGCTTGTTCTATAACCTGCCCTTCGGGCAAGCCCATCGCTATGTTTTAACGAGCCTAGCGATAGGGAAACTCGTTCTCGTCTAAAGACAAGTTTGCCGCTATCTAATATTTTTAACGAGCCCAGCGACAAAGACAACTCAGTCCTTTTCATTTTTAGAGAGTCTGAAAAGGGTACATAAAGTGGACTCCAGGGGTCCTTTTCGTCATTTAATCCCTTAAGTCCGAAAAAGTATAAAACAATACAGAAGGGATGAATGTTCGATATCTTTATCGAGCCGAACTAGACAAGCGCTCGATCTTTTTGTGCAATAATCCCTCAGGTCCAAAAAGATTAAAATCTAGAGGAGGGATAGCTCTTCCAATCCTTTTACCGAGTTGGAAGGCCAAAACTCGGCAAACTTTTCATTTTTTACGAGTCAGTGAAAAGAGCTCAAAGAAGACTCGTCTTTTGAGGAACGAGTGATAAACAGGGATGGCATCAGATTCCAGGTACAGGTTGGAATTTTCCAATCACGGCAGTATTACAAGGATGGCTAGGTGGGATCACTCTTCGCAGCTGTTCCTAAAAATGGGTAAACAATCAAGTGGATGTGAATGATCGGCCAAATGACAAGTGGAGGTAACGGTACAAAAACATGACCAAGGCTTTTATGGCTGATGAATTTACGGTCTCAAATGGTTATTTACCGGTTCATTTTTTCTGAATGAGCTTGAACTCTGGGGAAAGCCTGCTCACAAGCTTATGTTTATTTTTTAACAGGCATGAATTTCCGCATTAAAACTGCTTGGATCTTGCGTTTATTTTTTAACGAGCATGAACTTTGCCAAAACTGCTCGTTTGATAAGGTCAGATTCATATTTTACCATGACTAGTTTTTCTTTTCCAGAGATAGTACTGTTTCATCAATTGTTGCAACAAACTTGTTAGAAACGGATAACATGAAGTGAAAAATACTAATATTTCACTTTGAACTACGTAAAAAACAATTAAAAGATGTTTTTACCTCTCATTTTACCATTTCATGTGCATTTGGTTTGTTGGAGCTTTGGAGGTGCCTCTTCCTCTCGATTTTTCACCAGCTAATTTCGGGAGATTCTGTGGACAATTTTCAGCGCCGTTTCCACCAGGTAGGAGCTAAACCCTATCTCTATCTTTTCATGGTCTTATTTCTCAGTTTTATTCTTGTTTTCCTGCCCCCATGAGCCCCTAGGGTTTCCCTAGGGCGCTCTACCATCAGCGCAGGTGCCCTATATCGAAACCTGCGTTGGGGTGCTCATTTCCAAAGGCAGTCTGTCTCCCAACGCAGGTGAGAGCCTTCCCCACCTGTGTTGGGCGTAGAAAACTTCTTGGTTGCATATTTTTTCATGAGAATTTTGCCATTTTCTTTATTGAGTCAGGGATCTTACTCCTCCTCTTGTTTGTTTTGCAGAGTTTATTGGAGCAGAATGACTCTTACGTGGCGAGAACGAGAGCATGAAGAGGAGGACATGATTGCCCTCCATGATCCTGTTACCATGAGCGCGCTGCGGAACTTTGGCTTGCTAAAATTCTTCCGCATATCTAGCATGAGGGCACAGATACGTTTACTGCAGTCTCTGCTTGATGCTTGGGATCCTGTTAACCAAGTGTTCCAGATTAGGGGCAAGTCCATCCCTTTGACCATAGTGGACATTTACTTCTTGACTGGGTTGTCAAGGCGGGGTGCCCCCATTTCCTTGTCCGGTTCGGCCCAAGGGAGTGATTCCGTGAAAGATTATATCCGTCAGTATTGCAGGGAGGGATCCTAGCCGAGCAGAGACGGCAAGATTTTTATCTGTGATGTTACTGACAGGTCTCTCAGGTCTATTCTATACACGATTTGTAGGATGGCCGGTAGTGCATCCCCTCATGTTGCCAACAGGTCATATGTGCAGCATGCCCTGGAGTGTCTTCAGCCGAAAGTTTTTAACTGGTGTGATGCAGTACTGGTTCAGATGAAAAACCAGTTGACCAAAGTAAAGGACGGGAGACTGAAGAATTTTGGCTTTGGTTCAGTTTTGACTGCCTTCGCTTTGGAGAAGATACCCTTGATGCAACCTCAGTACATTGTCCTCGACTTGCCATCTCCTACTGAGCCACGCATGCAGAGGTGGGTTGACCACATGGCTAGACATGCAGGCCAATCTCGGATTACTTTTACTGATGCCTTCTTTAGGTGGTTCGAGCGGCAGGATATGGCTTTTTCCGAGTATCCATATATTGGCATGGATTTCCGAGGTGATCCGGATTTGGTGCTACCGGATGGCGAGCAGTGGGGTGATCTTGGTAAAATCTTGACCTTATCACTGTTTTACTGTTTCTATTTGTAATGTTCTTGTGCTTTACTCTATCAAGACTCTAATCAAACTCATGTGTGCATGCAGATGTTGGTCCCATCCGTCCAGCAGTCCGTCCGAGAGCTCCGGCCGCTGCCCCCGCAGGGGAGGCTCCTGGGAGAGCTATTCTCCGTGACCTTGACTTGGCCGAGACTCTTACAGCTGTGCAGGAACAGGTCGAGGGTCTTACCCTTGGGATTCCGGATGTACGGATCGACGAGTTGCCTCTACGATTGCAGCGACATACTGTTGGTGTTCCTAGACGATGGTCTCGTCTTCTGCGCATGATTGCACAGGCCGTGGCATGCTATCATGAGCATCACTAGGCTAGGGTGCCCCCCAGCCATTTTTGAGTTTTGGGGTCATATGACCGATTTTGTCTTGGTTACAGGACATTACATGTAAACCGTAAACAGTTATATATATTTTTGATTTTCGGGGTTTATTCCATTTTTATGTGATCCATGTATGAAACATTGATGATGCTTCTCTTTTTATCAATTTTGCAAATGTCTATCTAACACATAGTTTGCTAATGAGTCGGTTAATGTGTTTAAGTTTCTGGAAATGTGTTTATATTGGATAAAATCAAACTGTCTTTCCAAGATTTTAACTCTTAGGAACTTGCGATAAATAGTTGGATTTCGGACAGAGTAGGTACCATTGAGCTGTAGTACCACGAGCTGTGAGTCTAGCCTGACGACTAGCCGGCGTATGCCATGGGCGATGGCATCAGAGAGGAGTTCTATCAACGCGCTATACTCAGCGATATTATTTGTTGATTGACCAATACATACCCCCCTGAAACTCACTAACTCGCCGCTTGGGTTAAAAATGGCCCATGCTGCAGAGGATAGATTCCTCGAACTACGACTCGCTCCGTCAGCATATCCAACCCATGGTTCCAATGGATTTGACATCTGCAATAAGTGTAAAAAGCGGATTACTTAAACCGGAACAAACGCTTTAGCGAAAACAAAAATGTAACAAAAGCATACAGGTCACTATTAAGCATAGTAACGCTTAAGGTACAACCCGTTACGGGGTTGCGCCAGTGGAATTCTGTCATAATCTACCAACTCGTAGGCACCTTTTGCTAACACACTTTTAACAATATAAGGGCCCATCCATAAGGACTTGAATTTCCCAGCTCCCAATTTATCGGATTCTTGGTCATAAAGCAAGACCAAATCACCTTCCGAGAAGACACGTGGTTTGACATTTTTGTCGAACTGCGCTTTGACTCATTTCTTGTGGGCTTCGTTAGCCAAGGCGGCATCATGACGGGTTTCATCCAACTGGATTAATTCCATGAAACGAGCTTCTTCTTCCGAGGTTCCGGGGAGGAGATCAATTGCGAGTTTAAGGGACGAAATTTCACACTGGATTGGTAGGATCGCCTCTAGGCCATACACCAGTTGAAACGGTGTGAACCCAGTGGCATTCCTTACCGATGTTTGGTAGGCCCACAAAGCCGAGTACAGGATCAAATGCCATCTTCTTTTGTGAACCCCAACCATCCTTTGCAGCATGCGCTTCAGGACCTTGTTGATCGCTTCAACTTGTCCGTTAGCTTGCGGATAGTACGGGGTAGAGCTGTCGTGAGACAATCCTAGTTTGGCAGTTAATTCAACCATCATGTGATTGCGAAAATGCGATCCATGATCTGTTACTATGGCCTGTGGCACGCCGAATCTGGCGACTACATGATTAAAAAAGAATAGGGCTGTTGTTTCACCAGTGTTATCTAATGTAGGCATCGCCTCGGCCCATTTGGTAAAATAGTCAACTGCGACTATAATATACCCATGCCCCCCGGTCGAGGTGGGGTTACATTGCATGAAATCGATGCCCCACTTGGCGAAAGGCCCCACAGCTATTATTGGCTGTAAAGGAGCGGGGGGTCTTCTGGTTTTGCTATCATGGCAACTTCTAACTGCAGTTATGCAATCTTTGAACATGGTTGGCCAAAAGTATCCTGCTCGTAAGATTCTTTGTGTTGTAGCATATCCAGATTGATGCCCCCCACAGGTGCCTGAATGACATTCATTCAGGGATTTTTCGGCCTCCTCATGGGTTAGACACCTTCTCAGGACCATATCGACACCACGACGGTAAAGCGTATCACCGACGATCATGTAGTCTTTTTCTTGGTATCGAATGTGTTTTTGTTCTGAGTGAGAGGTGTCTGGCCGAAACTTTTGGGTTTGGAGATAAACTATTATATCTCCATACCACTCATCACTTGCTGATATCAGAAACAAACTTTCGTCCATGATCGATTCTTTGGACGTTTCATCGTTGGATGATGATGGGAGATCGCATAATAATTCTGCGAAAACTAAAGCTTTCTTTGATTTGGATTTCACAAATTCCAGATCAAACTCTTGAAGGATAGCTATCCACTTTGAATATTTGCCCCCAAGCAACTGTCGCGACAGTATATAAGTCATGGGGTTGCAATCTGAAAATACGGTGGTCTTCCTAAAGAGGACATAGTGCCGAAATCTTTGTATCGCTTGAACAGCCGCCAATTCTAGCTTTTCAACATGAGAATATTTACTTTCCATATCATTTAAGTTTTTACTTAAATAATATATAGGGTGTTCAATTCCGTCGACTTCTTGAACTAAAACCATCGCAATGGTCGTATCTGCTGCAGCCAGATACAGGTTAAAATCCCTTAGATAGTCTGGGGCATACATTAATGATGCTTTGACTAGCGCTTCTTTCAAAGCATCAAAGGAAGCTTGTGCAACCTGGTCCCAGACGAAAGGTACATCCTTTTTCAGGAGACGGGTATAACCTTTAGCAAGTTCTGCGTAATTTGGAATGAACCTCCTCATAAAGTTTGCTTTCCCTTGGAGTTTCTGAATCTGAAGCAAGTTCGAAGGTGGAGGCAAATTAATGATTGCCTGCACCTTGCAAGGGTCGAGACAAATCCCATCCTTGGAGACTATAAAGCCAAGTAAACGACCAGAACCGACGCAAAACACACATTTGTGTGGATTGAGTCTTATCTTGTAGTGTCGGCAACGTAGAAATATCGCTCTTAAATGGTGGGGATGATCAGTCCGCTTTTGCGAATGAGCCGGAAGATCGTCGAGATAAGGTTGAACGATGTTCTTGATGTCGTGGAAAGCATAATTCATTGCTCTCTGAAACGTCGCCCCTGCGTTCTTTAAACCAAAGGGTAATTTTCGATAAGCGAATGTGCCCCACGGACAAATAAATGCAGTCTTTGACTGGTCCTGTGGGCGGATATTAATTTGATTATACCCGGAAAATCCGTCCATAAACGAAAAGATTTCACATCCGGCGCATTCATCAATTATCTGGTCGATGAAGGGTGTAGGGTAGTTGTCCTTTGGACAGGCTTGATTTACATCCCTATAATCGACGCACACTCGTATTGTTCCTTGTTTTTTCATAACAGGGACAATATTCGATACCCAATCGGTTAGAGGAACCGGGTAGATGAAACCAGCATGGAGAAGCTTCTCAACTTCCGCTTTAATGGCAGCGGCTTTCTTGGGGTGTACCTGCCGAAGCCGTTGTCTTACCGGTTTGACATCAGGATACATCTTAATTTCATGTTCAACGATACTCGAGTCAATGCCTGGCATTTCATCATATGACCAAGCAAAGACATCTCTAAATTCGCGGAAAAGAGCTTTATATATTTCTTGTTCTGAAGGGGAACAACCTTTGCCGACATAAATATTCTCTACAATGTCTGTTTTTGTCGAGATATCTATGGCTATAGTCTCTTCTATATTGGATAGGTTTCTCTCGGAGTCCACCGTATTTACAGTATTCGTTAGGAACTCAAATACTGAAGGGTGATACAGGTCGCCTTGAGTATCTTCCTTTGGAAGGGAACGATGGTGGTTATCATCCCATGGTGCCCCCTCAATCCACATTGATTGCAGGATTCCTTCGTCACTTGCATGCACTCGTGACCAAGGATCCAAAGGGGTACCACATTCTCCTGACCTATCTACCCACATGCTCGACGAGCATTGGTTTGGGCTCGCCTCCCATGCCTGAAACATTGATTGCTACAATATTTCGATTGGGCTTGGGTGTAACACCATTGCCCGATCCATGACGACTTTGTCTTTTGCGACCTTCGTGGAAGATATCATGTTGCAGGTAGCCACCAATGGTACATTTCCTATGTACATATGATTTGGCAGCGAGAAAGTCCCCATCATTGTGGGGTCTTTCAACAGGCCTACTCCTATATCTTTAATTGAATGGTCGCTTTCATGGATCATGGGAATGCTTCCCGTAACTTGTGAACCATTAAGGAGGAAGTTCTGTTGGTCGACGACCGTAATCCCTCCTTCAAACGGGAATGCGATCTTCCTAAAATAAGTCGACACGACAGCAGCCATGGCATAAATCCATGGTCTTCCCAGTAGGATGTTGTAATCCAGATTTCCATCTATGACCTCAACATCAATCTCTACTGTTTTTCCACCTAGTTCAACTTTTAAGTTACTTAGGATACCGTAAGGGGTATATGTCCTACCGTCGAAAGCCTTTAGTGTTGTCGAAGATCTCGACAAGGTTGGTGACCCTAGCGTTTTCCAGCAGCTCATTGACATAATACAAGTCGATGCCCCCTCGTCAATAATTGTTTTGTGAACAGTTTTGTTGAGGGCCTTCACTTGAATAAGGAAGGCTAGTTGAGCTGGTAACTGGGGGTCATACCCTTTGTGATCAAAGGACACAAGATTGGAATCCTTAGGATCAACCCCCCTATTGTCGATAACAATGCCTGCCTTTGGGATGGACAATTTTGTAGTACTTCTAGAGTCGACATAGCGGATGGCGATTGAGCCAAATCTTCTACTATGTTATAATGCTGCGCCGCTCTGGCACGAGGATTAAACGTCGACTTGTGTACCACACCCTTAGGTGGTTTTATTGTTAATTCTGGCATTATGGGTGGGACAACTTCTGTCAAAGTTGTTGTCGAACTACTAGGTTGATCTTTACCTTTTTCGTTTGACAGTTGCGGATTCCCATAATCTTTGTTCCTTGTCGAAATCAAAGCATCATTTTGCTGCTTAGAGATCGACAACATCAGCACTTGCGACGAGGAAGCATTTCCACCATCAACCATATTTTGACCTGGATTGGGAAATGGATCAGTCAACACAGCTGGGTTCTTTGGACTTTTAAAGAATCTCTTGAGCTCAGCTTTGTATGGACAATCTGATGTCTTGTGATCTTCATCATCACATATCTGACATGGCCATTTCGGTTTCCCTTTCCTAGGAGAGCTTGAAGAAGCTTTTTCAGGTGACGGATCATCCTGCTGCTTCTTCTTCCCTTTGTTTTGTTTCTTCTTGCTTCCTGGTTGAGTGGTTTCTTTGCCTTTATCCGCAGATATGGCATTTACTTCCGAAGCAAGAATTTCTTCATGGGCATTTCGATCTGAAGTCTTACGGGCTTTCTGAGGTGAAGCCTTTCTCGACTTCGCGCTTGCAGTGCCAATCACGCCATCTCCGGCATGAGAGTCAATATTCGATTTAGGAGGGGGAGGAATTGAAAATTCAGGTCTAGGGGCATCAGGTATTTTGTCGTAGAGCGTGCCAGACTGAGTATAAACCAAGTCTAAATATTGAGCACAAGCGATTACTTGCTCCTTTGTTATGACTCCCCCTTTGGCCACATCTTCCGTTATAGCCGGAAGTAATGACTTTATAAACCATTCGGCTAATAGCTGATCAGGAACGTATGTTTTCACCATCCTTCGTCGACGACGCCACTCATGTATATGATCTGATATGTGAGTAGCTGTCGTCTGTTTGAAGTTGGTCAGTATTTCGGTTCCTGTTTCATACCTAATTGGTAATTGAAAATGGGTTAAGAAAGTCATGGCTAAGGAGCTGAAATTGTCGAAAGAGGCTCTTGGAAATTCTATATACCATTTAGCCGCCGGACCTGTCAATGTCCTCTAGAAGAGGCGAAGTCTTATCGAATCATCGTTTAGAGTGTTCGATTAACACCACAGATGAAAGGTCATGACGTGATTCGACGGGTCTTCACCTAGATTTCCATTGAATTTAGGAATGTCCGATGGAAGTTTGTGAGGAATCATGGGCCACCAAGGGGCGTAGGCGATAGGATCGTTTGTCAACCGATGTAGATCGGGTAACTCCAGAGGTGCCATGAATGGCAGCTGCTGACTCAAGTTAGGTGAAGCGTACCCAGGATACGATGGAATCGCCTGAACAGTTGGTCTTTGCATACCAGCATAATGTAATTGATGCTGATATGATTGATACGGTTGATGGACTACTCCACTATAGAGTGGTTGGTTTTGACCGTACTGTAAGTATGGTTGTCCATTGTTCGCAAAAATTTGCTGCTCGGAACCTTGGTACACTTGCTGGAACTGCGGTTGTTGATACTCCACCAACCATGGTTGTGACGCCATTGGTTGTTGTGCTATGCTTACCACTGGGCCAAGATGAGGGGTGAGGTTACCCGTTTGTGCTTGTGTCGCCCCGCCAGTTGGTGATTGTGGTTGAGTTGCAGGGTCAAAGGGTTGTTGCATTACAACCTGAGAAAACTGAGGTTGACATGCAACAGGTATTGTTTGAACTTGCGACACAGTCACAATAGCTGGTGTCGTCGGGATGTTCGTCACAGGCATCTGTTGTTGCATAGAATACACAACTCTTGGTTGCTGGGGTAGCATAGGTATCCAACCACTGGTAGTTATTCCAGTATAACTTGGGTATGGTTGTGAACTCCCGTATGGGTACCCTCCCGGAGGGGGTAATGAAAAAACATATTGCCCCCCATACGGTGGTGGTCCGGAACCGAGAGGATTTATTACACCTCGAGGACCGGATTGCCCAAGTTGATTCCCGAAAGGATCAATTTGTTGAGTTCCAACATAGGAGTTACCGGGTATTATCCCGGGAGAACAAACAGGAACAGACCATACTGTCGTCATGGCCCCCGAAGGGACTCTCTCCAACTGTTGAGAGCTAGGGACAGATGGTATGCCGGCGAACATTGTCGGAATGACTGCAGGGAGTTCTGCTGTCGCTGTGTCACTTGGCACAGTCCTAGATGTCGACGGTTGTTCAGACATTTTTAGTCTATCCAGTAGATTGCCTAGTGATTCTTCAGGAACTTCTCTGGGTGATAGGCTAGCTTCTGATGCAGTAGGAAGTAGAGTGATCCCTGCTCCAAAATGTGTTGGAGTAGTTGCTTGCGGGTCTTCTACAATTTCTTCTATTGCGATCAGACCGGGTGGAAGAGGAAGACCGTCAAGTCCGTAGAATATTTCCAGTGCCGAAGAAGGGGTTGTTTCGACAGCGACAGTTGTTTGAGGAGCAAGACGCTCTGAACCGATCACTGATGGAACTGATTCAGTAACACAAGTATTTTCTTTCAGACTAGGATCAGTGTTACTGTCCTTCTGGGGCTGTCGAACTTCTTCAATAGGGGCAAGGTTTCCAGAAATGTTTGGAGTAACCGGAACCTCAGATGTCGCCGGAACACTTGTTCTAACTTTGACAGGAGATTTGGAACCAGTTGAACGAGGTCGCTTTGCCCGGGTTGTTTTCGATTCTGGGGACAAAGACGTTTGTCTCGTGTTCCTCCGCGAACGACGGTTCATCGATTGGCTTTCTTCCACGATTGGGGATTACTTGATCAACCAACAATGCACAAGGTAAAATGTGTTTTCGAATTGAATTAATTTTAGACGCTTTTAAGACACAACTTGCTTTTTCATGTTTTAAGAGTTGAGAAAAAGCTAAAGATGACTCTAGTCTCCTTCGATGTATTAACGAGCCCGAAGTGACAAATGCTCGGATGGAATTTTTCAGTTATAGAGTTTGAAAAAGGCCAAAAGAAACTACTCTGTAGTTCTAGGCAAAGGGTGTGCCAAACCTTTCGCGAAACCACAGAATACGTTTTACGATACGAGTGGTCGATCTTCGTGAATGCTGTGTTCACTGCATCGCGATCAGTAGGGCGGCCGACACGGCTTCCTATGGATAAAGGCTTTGTTCCTATAGGGGTCCCCCAATATACGTGACGGTACGCGGGGGCACAAATCCATATTAGCGCTCTCGTCCCTCAGGAGGAATCACCCACCTTCGTAGAGATCGATAGTCACTATGTTTAACGACGCCAGTTCACGTCTCTACCTAGACCTCTACTGTGTTTCGTTATGTTTCAAAGCGTTGTTAGATAAATTCAGTTATTTTTAGGTTGATCTTTCTTAGCAGTTTGCCTTTATGGATCACCACGTGATGTATGATACAACTCCTAAATGCAGTCTAAGAATGATAAGCAAGCTTTTTCAATTCTTTCAACTTATGAAAACCTTAACTACTGAAGGAAAAGAAAGACATCATCTTTTCAAATAGATCATAGAGCACAAACTGATGCACTTTTCCTAAATCGACATGCAAACTGTCAAAATGCACATGCACAATGCAAGTATTTCTTTTCTTCTTCCTTAATGTTGATGTATTACAAAAAGAAAGCTGGTGTATAATTTCGAATTCAATTTCAAGCGAAAGAAACAAGTGTTTGTCCAATAATCAAAAGAACACCTTAACATTCACTCGTTTCAACACAAGAAATACTGAAATTCGAACCATATAACGAAAGCAAATTCTCAAGCAGCTATGAACAACAATAAACTAGCTCTTAGAATCACAACGAAACTTTCTCATAGGTCTAGATCCAAGAGGTCATAGCAAGACTAGTTCACTTTCGCTATGGGAAACTGTGAATGACAGCAAGAAATACAATAAGAACAATCACGGTTTCTTCATACAACTGAGGCGGAATGAAGGCAAAGAGAAGTGGTTTCAGCTGGGTATACAGGTTGACAACAGGCTGCAAAACAATACTGAAAACTGGGCAACAGACAGTGGGGAACCCCAGTTGCATAAGACAAAACTGGATCAGCGCAGGTGCTGCACTGTCAATCTGAGATGCAGCGCAGGTAGCCCCTTCGGGACCTGCGTTGCAGTGCAAGTAGCCTTTGTTGCAGCTGCACTGATGAGACAACTCTCGTCTCTCTCAGATTCTGGGTCACAATTTGCTCAAAAATCAATGGTTTTTGGCCAAATCAGAGGCTATCAGTCAAGTATACACTAGAGGGTGATTAAAGGAAGATGAACACTATCACAAAGAGCTACAAAGAGTCCTTGTGGATCAGCTCTTCAGATCATAAACATGCCCAACACTGGGCTAGAGTAGCTGCCCTCTACTTTGCATTCGAAGGACTCGAATGCAGTTCGATTCGGTACTCCCTTTGTTTAAGAAATGAATAGCAAGAAACACAAGCTACCAACAAGACACGCTCCCCAGTGGAGTCGCCAGTCTGTTGTGGGGGAAAGTATCCAACTCGGAATGACCCTAACCCACTCTAAGGGTGACAGTTCCTTAGCAACAGCTGAAAGCAAAGCTATCTAAAGTTTCTTCTTTATGAAATGCAAGAGATAGAAGGAAGAGATCCACTTACCGATGTCTTGCGCAAATGGTCAATCCAATCTCCTTCGTTTGCCGCTTGCTCCCGGATCCAATTCTTTTCACGGGCCCAGCTACACAAGGTCCTGCAAATAAGACAAGAAAAGGAAACTACAAGAGGCATGCATTCATAATCGATTCAAGGATTAGCATAAATCAAAGACGCAAGTAAGACAATACACCATTGAAACACATGCGAATAGAAGAACCTCAAATGCTTTATTAATATATGGAAGTAAGGTTCAGGCGGTGATACAACCATGAGAGGTCCAATCCAGCATCACCTTCCCGACGGAGAGAAATCTCTTCTTCACCTCCCTCAAGCAATCACCCAATACTCACAACTGTAAACCAACAGCAATTCTTTGCACAAAATTCCGGCCTCCTGATCCCATGGGATGAGATCCTTATATAGAGTTTTGGAGTGAAGATAAGTCAGCTTGATGTGTGACTTGTTGTCCTCTTCAACTCCAGTTGTTCTTCAGTTCTTCACTTGGAGTTCCTGCCTTCCACTCGGAGTTTTAGAAGCTCTTAACTCATCATCAGGCGAATCTTATGATCAAGTGTCTTTCTGGAAGCTTCCTGGGCACTGGCACATTGAGAAAAAGATTCCTCCACATGTCAAAGTACGCCCAGCGCAAGTAGCCTTTGTTGCACTTGCAATGCAGCGCAGGTAGCCTTTGTTGCACTTGCTATGCAACGCAGGTAGCCTTTGGAGCAGCTGCTTTGATCCAAAATTGACCTGTTTTTGAGTGTTTTTCAGTGGAGAACTTATTTGCAGAGCTGTGGTTTGCTGACCTTGTTACTCTAAGGGTAAGAACAACATGTTTAGGGACTTTGGATCCCTTAGATTATTGACATTTCATGCTCCATGCTGTAAGGCACAAAAATGTCTATAACACTCGGATATTTATTGTGTTATGTGCCTTTGATTCTCTTCCTCTATTGATTATTATTTTCTCAATGTTTATGGGCTTCAACTGTAAAAAGTAGAAGTGGATTCTTGTCTCTTGTTTTAGTAGATTACATGAGCTTTTGAATCTACAGGGTTTTCTACAAGATCATTTTCCACCTCCTTTCATAGATAAATTTTTAGACACATTGCCAGGAAATAAATATTTCTCATTTCTAGATGGTTTTAGTGGATATAATAAAATCCAGGTAGTTCCAGAAGATCAAGATAAAACCACTTTTACTTATCCATGGGGAACCTATGCCTACCAAGTACTTCCTTTTGGGTTGTGTACTGCACCTACAACATTCCAAAGGGTGGTTTTAGGAATTGTTTTCTGATCTAATTCATGATTGTGTGGAAGTTTACATGGATGATTTTACGGTTTATGGAAAGTATTTTGAAGAAGCTCTTAAAAATTTGGAAAAAGCTCTCATTAGATGTAAGTAAGAAAATCTCTCATTAAGCCGTGAATTTTTTTTATGATGTTTACTGAGGGGATTGTTTTAGGACACCATATTTTAGGAAATGGAATTAGAGTGGACACATATAAAGTAGAATTTATTTCTAAACTGTCAATTCCAACTTGTCAAAGAGATGTTAGAAGTTTCCTTGGTTTTACTAGTTACTATAGAAGTTTCATAGGAAACTTTACAAAAAATTCATCTCCACTTTTCAAATTGCTCACAAAATATTGTGAATTCAATTTGAGTCCTGATTGCCAAAAAGCTTTTGAAACATTGAAAGAAAATATTTATGAAGCACACGTTCTAAGAGGGACAAATTGGAAATTACCTTTTCACATTTCAAAAGATGCTTGAGATACAACATTAGGAGTTGTACTACGAAAAAAATATTTAATGCCTTAATCCATTTACTATACCAGTAAAAATTTGACTCCTATAGAGTTAAACTATAATGTAACAGAAAAGGAGTTTTTAGTTGTTGTCCATGCCATCAATAAATTCAAACATTACATTACTAGCTATGAAACCTTTCTATATACGAATCATTCTGAAATTAGGTACTTAATGAATAAAACAATTACTAATGATAGAATTACAAGATGGTTATTTTTGTTGCAAGAATTTAACATCACTATTTTGGATTGACCTAGGAAACAAAATAAAGTTGTTGACTTTATATCTAGGATCCAAAATGATAATAATTATATACATGTAGAAGATAATTTTCCTGATGAATATATTTTTGCAGTATCTATTAAATCTCCTTGGTTTGAAGATATTGCTAATTGTTTGGCTACAAGGAAGTTACCATTATATTTGTCTCCTCAAGAGAAAAGGAAGGTAATCCAAATTAGTGCATCTTACTCATGGATAAATGGAAATTGTACAAAACCGGGCCAGATATTATTATTCAAAGAGGTGTCAGAGAAGATGAAGTACCAGAAATATTAAAGGCTTGTCATGATGAGGCATGTGGAGGACACTTCCCTAACAAAAGAACTACTTACAAAGTTCTCATGTTCGGATATTATTGGCCTTCCCTTTTTAAGGATACCAAATAATATGTTAAGAGATTTGATAGTTGTCAAATAATGGGGAAACGTGTTCCTTCATATGAAATTCATTTGGAACCTCAAGTACTCATTGAACCTTTTGAGAAATGGTCTCCGGATTTTGTTGGTCCAATTAATCCACCATCCAGACAAAAAGGGTAAATTCTTGTTTGCATTGATTATGTTACAAAATGGGTAGAATCTAAAGCACTTTATTCTTCTACTGAAAATGTTGTAATTTCATTTCTTTTCAAGGATATTTTTACTCGTTTTGGTGTCCCAAGGGAAATTGTGACAGATCAAGGAACTCAATTTACATGGAACTAGGACGCACTGGTTGAACAATTCCGTAGTAGTTTTTAATTTAAATATAGTGACAGACTGCTAACCGAGGCTATGTATGCCATCAAAAGAATACTCTTCACCTCAGGACAATTATGGGATGGATGCATTGATGAAAAGTTCCTACAATAATTTTACAAGTCAGGGTACCTAAAGTCCATGGCTTGTGGGATGGTGAGTGCAGATCTAGAGGAGGAAGATTTAGAGGAATTGAGGCACCTGACGTTTCAAGAGACTAAAGGAGAAAGGTATATTCAGGAGGGACTGGTAACAAATGCTCCCCACTTACTCCCAGTAAAATTGCAGAAGCATAAACATCAGGATAGAGGACAAAACAAAGATGGAATCTATAGGGGACTACTGGGATGAGCACATGACTAAGGAATTTTTTGATCTGTTGCATGATTATGAAGATTTATTCCCAGCTTCAGTCGCAGAGTTAAAAGGAATCAAAGGAGATATTGGCGAAATGAAAATTGTCTTAAAGTCAAATTCCAAGCCTATGAAGCATATACCATAAAGGCTAAACCCACGAGTAAGAGAAAACGTCAAGAAGAAGATAGATAAAATGTTGGAGGCAGCACTCATATTTTTGATAGACGAAGTAGAATGGATTAGCCCAATAGTGATCTAGAACAAGAAGGACGCCATAGAAATAAGGGTCTATGTAGACTATCGTAGCCTCAACAACACTTGTGTCCATGACCCTTTCCCCACACCTTTCAGTGATGAGGTCTTGGAAAATGTTGCTGGGAACGAAGCCTACTCCTTCATAGATGGGTTCTCAAGGTACCAACAGGTCCGCATAGCAGACGAGGAAAAGAATAAAACAATGGTGACCATATAATTAGCCTCGTAAACATACCACATCATGCATTTTTGCCTAAAGAATGCATCTGTTATGTTCTCCCGAATTGTTATCACCACTTTCAGAGACTACATTCACCAATTCTTAGAAGTGTACATGGATGATTGGACAATTTACAACCTATTGAAGAAGCATACCAACTTACTTAGAGTAATCTTCAATCGGTGCATACAACTACAAATATCCCTAAACCTGAAGAAGTGTATCTTTTCAGTTCCATTTGGTACATTGTTGGGCCACACTGTTCGCAAAGATGGTGTCTCTCTGGACCCTGAAAAGGTTGCGACAATTGTGAATATGGATACACTGACCAATGCGAAGCAGTTGCGATTGGCACTGGGCCACATAGGCTATTATCCTTGATTCATCTGCAACTATGCATCCATAACCACTCCGATGAAGAAGCTACTCAAGAAGAAGAAAACATTCAATTGGATGGAGACTTGTCAAGTGGTGTTGAACATCCTCAAGGAAAAGTTGGTAAGTGTGCCCATCTTAATATATCTGAACTTGAGAAAATTGTTCCATGTACATATCAATGCATCAGGAATTGCGCTAGCGACAGTGTTGGTGTTGAGCCTCATAATTGTTTCTTTTTTATACCCTTTTTCCACCTATTTTACTCCCTTTTATCATCATAATCACTTAATGGGCAACAAATCACAAAATATATGGCATGGAGGGTATATAAAAGTCTTTTATTTCATAAGTTAATAATTGTTCTTTATTATTATTCTAATATTTGTTTTAGCTACCAAATTGGGATGATTCTGTAGCTAATGTTTGATTCTGCAGCTAAGTCCAATGTTTCATAGGTTCTAAGGTACTAGATGGAGAGAGAAGTATATGGAAAGGTGGCAATCAATGCACTCATGGATTCCCTAATACCTTCATGAACCAAATCGATAAAGGAAGCTTCTAGTTACGTGGTCAAAGGCAAAAGTAAACTCTGTTAGCTATAACAGGTGAGGGAGGAATGACATATATGCCTAATGATTTTCTTTGTTAATAGAAAATTGTTAGGGGATTTCATTATTTTAGATATAAGACTTTTTTGGTCCATAATGTAGATAGATGTCTTTCATATTAATCACATGATCAGGATTTGGTTGATGTTACGAACCAACTAATGTGGTCAATCCTCAAGACAAGATGAAGAAACAATCGATCTTAAGGAATAAATAGTATGGATGCACCATTGCCCAGAATTAGTTGTTGAAAACTAGCTGTTAAATTAGTTAATAAGGTAAGTAGAATATTATTAATTAATAAGGCAAGTAAAATATTATCAATTATTAGAGGGGGGATCCCGGAGGTGGGTGTTTTCAATGGTTGATGCGATGGTGGAGATACGGGCCGGCAAGTGGCGTAGCTACATGGCCTCCCGTAATCTCACACACCGCACCATAAAAATTTCTTAGAGCCCTTCATAAATGCGCTTCAATGCTGTACTCACACCAATTTACCACCACGATCCTGCCTTGGCTTTTCATTATGGAGACCTCGGGTGCTCTTCAGCCCACATCCTCATTTGTTTATGCTCCTCTGCCTCTAAAATGTAAGTTCCCCCTGGTTGTCGTGGAGCTAAGCACTCGCATGACAATAGGCAGGAGATGCCAAATTCTCTGTTGTACAAAGTTCAAGAAGGGAAACCACTATTCGCAGAGCCTGTTATGTAACTTGACCCTCACCTCTAAGCCTTTCGCCTCTGATATTTCCACCCTAAATGACCATTTCTACTTCATGCCTACTCCTCATATTTAGTCCCTTTCTCCCTATGAAATTATGCCTCAACTGCATCAGCGAATGCGTTGCAGGAGGGGCAGCAACAGAGGTAGAATGCTCCATTCTTCGCCCTCAACTATCTCTGACTCCTCCTCCCCCTCATCAAATCATTTCTCGGATCGTTATCCTTATACATGCAGTGGCAAGGGTCGCACTCACGTTGTTAGCTCCCAACCTTTGCAAACTTGTCCATTGAGATTATCACTTAATTAAGGAGATAAGAATCAGTTATAATTGAGTTGTAATTATTTATCTCAGTTTACTAAGTTAAGTCTAGTTAAATTAGTTCCAAACTGTTTGAGGAAATAATTGTGAGTTATCAGTCAGTTGATGCATGCATGCACTCAACCAGTGTACTCCAGATAACTAAAGATTCCCTCATCAGTAACTCATGCATGTCTATTCTGAGAAATACCCAGTTGAGCTAAATGTCAAGGATAAGTTACTATCAGTTGCATGTGTTTTCCTATAAAGGAAACTCATGCGTGCAGTCAAGGGAAGGTTCCTTGAGGATTGTGCAGTTCTGATAGTGTGTTAGAGTAGTGTGTGAGACCAATGTTACACTGGGTGAAGGAGATCATCCCAGAGGTAACTGCGCAAGGAAATAGGAGCTTGGAGGGTAGAGGAGAAGGCTTGTGAGAAGCTTTGTTTTCTTATGAGCATCCAGGAGGATTGTATTGAAAGTTGGCTAGCTGTGAGAGCTAAGGTTTTGTATAATTCTGATGTATTTCCACCTTGTATGATAATATAAATAGTGGGGTTTTTAGCTAAGGCTTTCTCCTGAGTATTTTATGTGTTTCATGTGCATTGATTCTTCTTCTTACGGTTATATGTGTTCAGCTGTGATTCATCTTGATCTTTAAGCTTCCACAAGTTTGATAGTAGAAGTAGATTATAGTATTTTGCTTTAGTATATTTCATTATCGAGTTAATCTACAGTCAGATTTTCTACATAGATCTTAGGGGTAGATTTGTAGAGAATTTGCAGGAAATTATACATGGTATCGGAGCCAATTTTATCTCAGCAAAGTTTATCGAAACTGTGAATAGTATATTGAGAACAGAATTTGAAGTTTGAAGTTCTGGGTTTCAGGTGCAAAATGAATTCATATCATACTTAAAAAAAAAAAAAAAAAAAACAAGATGGGACATTATGCAACTAATTTCCCATCGAAGAAGTCCAAGAAGGGATCCTCAGAAGGATTGGAAGGTGAAGCATTAGCCTCTCAGTTTGAAATGGACTTCACCCTCATCACATGCATGGTGTCATCGATGATGGGTTGTGGTTGGTTTCTTGACAGTGGAGCCTCATTCCACATGATAAAAGTTTATTCAATGCCTTGGAGGAGAAAGACCTCAAGATGCACATAGAGATGGGTGACAATGAAAGGTTTAGTGTTTGAGGAGTGGGCACTGTTGCTTTTCAGAGGGAGCATGGAGCTTTTATCACCTTGATCGATGTGTAGTATGTGCCTGGACTAAAGAGGAACTTGGTATTAGTCGCGATGTTGGAGGACAAAGGCTACGATGTTGTCTTCAGTAAGGGAAAGGTTTTCCTCAGACACATCTCCATGAGACAGGTGAAATAGATCGGTTCACGAGTCAAGAACCTATATGCTCTTGAGGTTCAAGATGCATGCAAAACCTTGAGGAGCAAGGCAAATGTTAAAGACTTGGTGGTTGAGAGGGAGAATAAATTATCTCTCAACATGCAGTCTTAGAAGAAGTCTCAGGCAATTGTGGGGGAGCCACAATTAGAGTTAGCAGAGGGATCACATGCAGCCATACCTCCAGGTGTTAGGTGGGGCAATGTGAACTGATAGTCCCATGAAGGCTGAAATTGGGCAGGGTCCATTGAAAGGTTTTATCTCATGGATCGTACCTTTCTACGAGATCCAAAAGTACATAGTAGCGAGAGGAATCAGTGGGATTGATGTAGTCAGAGATCAAAGTGACAGAGGCTAGAGTAGTCAGATACTGAAGAGAGTAGAGAAGGATTGACAATAGTGCAGAAAGGCTGAGTTAGCAGAAGTGTAGAGTTTTCAGTCGACAGAGGCAATAGTAGTCAAATACTTTGATGACAGAGGCATCATTTTGATTCAGGTTGGATGTTTTTTTGTTTTTGGAGTTGTTTGGGATACAACACTTGAGAAAAGTATTGCATGTAGAACATTCAAAAGTTTCAGGATCGGATCGAGTTGAATTCCTTTCTTGTTGAGAGGGAGTGTTGAAAATAGCAACAAGAAATTATAAAAATAGAATCCAGAATATTCCAATTTTAATTTGTCCTTGAATTAAAATTTTAATTTTAGTCTCACCAGCTTCTTGGAATTAATTAATTAATTCATTATGGATTAATTAGTTGGAGAAATTCAAGTTAGAAGTATTTCTGAAGTCATGCAAGAGTTATCCCTTAAATTAAGGAGATTATCCCTTAATTAAGGAGATAAGAATGAGTTATATTTGAGTTGTAATTAATTAGCTCAATTTACTGAGTTAAGTCTAGTTAAATTAGTTTCAAACTATTTGAGGAACTAATTATGAGTTATCAGTCAGTTGACGCATGCATGCACTCAACCAGTGTACTCCAGATAACTGAAGATCCCCTCATCAGTAACTCATGCATTTCTATTCTGAGAAAGACCAAATTGAGCTAAATGTCAAGGACAGGTTACTATCAGTTGCATGTGTTTTCCTATAAAGAAAACTCATGCATGCAGTTAAGGGAAGGTTCCTTAAGGATTGCACAGTTCTGACAGTGTGTTAGAGCAGTGTGTGAGAGCAGTGTTACATTGGGTGAAGGAGATCATCCCAGAGGTAACTGCACAAAGAAATAGGAGCTTTGAGGGCAGAGGAGAAGGCTTGTGAGAATCTTTGTTTTCCTATGAGAATCCAAGAGGATTGTACTAAGAGCTGGCTAGTTGTGAGAGCTAAGGCTTTGTATAATTCTAATGTATTTCCACCTTGTATGATAATACAGATAGTGGGGTTTTTAGCTGAGGCTTTCCCCTGAGTATTTTATGTGTTTCATGTGCATTGATTCTTCTTCTTATGGTTATATTTGTTCAACTCTGATTCAGCTTGATCTTTAAGCTTCCGCAAGTTTGATAGTAGAAGTAGATTATAATATTTTGCTTTAGTATATTGCATTATCGAGTTAATCTACAGTCAGATTTTTTACATAGATCTCAGAGGTAGATTTCTAGAAAATTTGAAGGAAATTCTACATGGTATCGGAGCCAAGTTTATCGGAGCTATGAACAGTATACTGAGAATTTGAAGTTTGAATTTTGGGGTTGCAGGTGCAAATCAAATTCATATCATACTTTAAAAAAAAAACGAGATGGGACATTATGCGACTAATTGCCCATCGAAGAAGTCCAAGAAGGGATCCTCGCAAGGATCCGAAGGTGAGGCATTAGCCTCTCAATTCAAAATGGACTTCATCCTCATCACATGCATGGTGTCATCGATGATGGCTTGTGTTTGGTTTCTTGATAGTGGAGCCTCATTCCACATGGCCGGCGATAAAAGTTTATTCAGTGAGTTGGAGGAGAAAGACCTCTAGACGCGCATACAGATGGGTGATGACGAAAGGTTTAGTGTTTCAGGAGTGGGCATTGTTGCTTTTCAAAGGGAGCATGGAGCTTCTATCACCTTGATTGATTTGAAGTATGTGCTTGGACTGAAGAAGAACTTGGTATCGGTCGCAATGTTGGAGAACAAAGGCTACGATGTTGTCTTCAGTAAGGGAAAATTTTTCCTGAGACACATCACCACAAGACAAGTGAAACAGATCAGTTCATGAGTCAAGAACCTATATGCTCTTGAGGTTCAAGATGCATGCAAAACCTTGAGGAGCAAGGCAAATGTTAGAGGCTTGGTGGTTGAGAGGGAGAATAAATTACCTCTCAACATGCAGTCCCAGAAGAAGTCTCAGACAATTATGGAGGAGCCATAATTAGAGATAGCAGAGGGATCACATGTAGCTATACCTCCAGGTGTGAGGTGGGGTGATGTGAAGTGATAGTCCCATGAAGGCTGAAATTGGGCAGGGTCCATTGAGAGGTTTTATCTCATGGATCGTACCTTGCTACGGGATCCTAAAGTACATAGTAGTGGGGGGAATCAGTGGGATTGATGCAGTCAGAGATCAAAGTGACAGAGGCTAGAGCAGTCAGATACTGAAGAGCGCAGAGAAGGATTGACAACAGTGCAGAAAGGTTGAGTCAGAAAAAGCACAGAGTTTTCAGTTAACAAATGCAATAGTAGTCAGAGACTTTGATGACAAAGGCATCATTCTGATTCAGGTTGGATGTTTTTTTGTTTTTGGAGTTGCTGGAGCTACAACACTTGAGAGAAGTGTTGCATGCAGAACATTCCAAAGGTTCACGATCGGGATCCAATTGAATCCCTTTTTTGTTGAGAGGGAGTGTTGAAAATAACAACAAAAAATTATAAAAATAGAATCTAGAATATTCCAATTTTAATTTTTCCTTGAATTAAAATTGTGAATTGAAATTCAAATTTTATACTCACCAACTGCTTGGAATTAATTAATTAATTCATTATGGATTAATTAGTTGGAGAATTCAAGTTAGAAGTCTTTCTGAAGTCATGCAAGAGTTATCCCTTAAATTAAGGAGATAAGAATGAGTTATATTTGAGTTGTAATTAGTTAGCTCAGTTTACTGAGTTAAGTCCAATTAAATTAGTTCTAAACTATTTGAGGAACTAATTGTGAGTTATCAATCAGTTGAAGCATGCATGCACTCAACCAGTGTACTCCAGATAACTGAAGATTCCCTCATCAGTAACTCATGCATGTCTATTCTGGGAAAGACCCAGTTGATCTAAGTGTCAAGGACAGGTTACTATTAGTTGCATGTGTTTTCCTATAAAGGAAACTCATGCATGCAGTCAAGGGAAGGTTCCTTCAGGATTGCGCAGTTCTGACAGTGTGTTAGAGCAGTGTGTGAGAGCAGTGTTACATTGGGTGAAGGAGATCATCCCAGAGGTAACTGCACAAGGAAATAGGAGCTTGGAGGGCAGAGGAGAAAGCTTGTGAGAAGCTTTGTTTTCCTGTGAGCATCTAGGAGGATTGTACTAAGAGCTGGCTAGTTGTGAGAGGTAAGGCTTTGTATAATTCTAATGTATTTCCACTTTGTATGATAATAAAGATAGTGGGGTTTTTAGCTGAGGCTTTTCCCTGAGTATTTTATGTGTTTCATGTGCATTGATTCTTCTTCTTATGGTTATATGTGTTCAACGCTGATTCAGCTCGATCTTTAAGCTTCCGCAAGTTTGATAATAGAAGTAGATTATAGTTTTTTGCTTTAGTATATTGCATTATTGAGTTAATCTATAGTCAGATTTTCTACATAGATCTCAGAGGTAGGTTTTTAGAGAATTTGCAGGAAATTCTACATGGTATCGGAGCCAAGTTATCAGAGCAAAGTTTATCGGAGCTGTGAAAAGTATACTGAGAAGAGAATTTGAAGTTTGAAGTTCAGGGTTGTAGGTGAAAAACGAATTCATATCATACTTTAAAAATAAAATAAAAACGAGATGGGGCATTTTGCGACTAATTTCCCATTGAAGAAGTCCAAGAAGGGATCCTCGAAAGGATCAGAAGGTGACGCATTAGCCTCTTAGTTCAAAATGGACTTCACCCTCATCGCATGCATGGTGTCATTGATGACGGGTTGTGGTTGGTTTCTTGACAGTGGAGCCTCATTCCACATGACCGGCAATAAAAGTTTATTTAGTGCCTTGGAGGAGAAAGACCTCAAGATGTGCATATGGATGGGTGACGACGAAAGGTTTAGTGTTTCAGGAGTGGGCACTGTTGCTTTTCAGAGGGAGCATGGTGCTTCTATCACCTTGACCAATGTAAAGTATGTGCCTGGACTAAAGAAGAACTTGGTAATCAGTCACGATGTTGGAGGACAAAGGCTACGATGTTGTCTTTAGTAAGGGAAAGGTTTTCCTGAGACACATCACCACGAGACAGGTGAAACAGATCGATTCAAAATTTGAGAACTTGTATGCTCTTGAAGTTTAAGATGCATGCAAAGCCTTGAGGAGCAAGGAAAATGTTAGAGACTTGGTGGTTGAGAGGGAGAATAAATTAGCTCTCAACATGCAGTCCTAGAAGAAGTCTCAGACACTTGTGGAGGATCCACAATTAGAGTTAGCAGAGGGATCACATGCAGCCATACCTCCAGGTGTGAGGTGGGGTGATGTGAAGTGTTAGTCCCATGAAGGTTGAAATTGGACAGGGTCCATTGAGAGGTTTTATCTCATGGATCGTACCTTGCTACGACATCCCAAAGTACATAGTAGCGGGAGGAATCAGTGGGATTGATGCAGTCAGAGATCGAAGTGACAGAGGTTAGAGTAGTCAGATATTGAAGAGAGAAGAGAATGATTGACAACAGTGCAGAAAGGTTGAGTCAGCAGAAGCGCAAAGTTTTCAGTCGACAAAGGCAATAGTAGTCAGAGACTTTGATGACAGAGGCATAATTCTGATTCAGGTTGGATGTTTTTTGCTTCTAGAGTTGTTGGAGCTACAACACTTGAGAGAAGTGTTGCATGCAGAACATTCCAAAGGTTCAGGATCAGGATCAAGTTGAATTCCTTTCTTGTTGAGAGGGAGTGTGTTATAGACATTTTTGTGCCTAACAGCATGAAGCATGAAATGTCAATAATCTGAGGGATCCAAAGTCCCTAAACATGTTGTTCTTACCCTTAGAGGAACAAGGTCAGCAAACCACAGCACTGAAAATCAGTTCTCCACCTGAAAACACTCAAAAACAGGCTATTTCTGGATCGTGTCAGCTGCTCCACTGAGCATCTGCGCTGAATGTCAACTGCTCCTCCTTGTACCTACACTGAAGGTCAAAATCAATGAAGGCTACCTGCGCTGGGCGAGATTGGCCAAGTGGCACAGTCATTCTGCAAGGTGTCAACTACCCAGGAAGCTTCCAAACTGACACTTGGTTCAAGGAATTCGCCCTATGATGAGTAAGAGGGTCTTGATCTCCAAGTGGAAGCAAGATTCTCCAAGTGGACTCAAGAACTGAAGATTAACTAAAGTGGGAGAGGACACTAGTCAGCTTTATGCCAGCCTCAACCTGACTCATCCTTTCTCCAAATCTCCTATATATAGAGCTCTCTCATGAGGTCTAAGGAGGCTGGAATTTTGTGCAAGCAAGGAAGTGCTGTTGGTTTGTGTATAGAGCTATTGGGTGTTTTGCTTGAAGGAGGTGAAGAGGAGATTTCTTTCAGCTGGGAGGTGTTGCTGGATTGGGCCCATTGTGGTTGTAACTCTCTCAGAACTTTACTTCTCTTATCAATAAAGTATTTGAAGTTCTTCTATATGCATGTGTTTTTATGATGAATAGATGCTTGTATATTTGATTTATGCTAATCCTATAATCGATTATGGATGTATGCTTCTTGTAGTTTCCTTTTCTTGTGCTTTTACAGGATCTGTGTGTAGCTGGGCCGGTGAAAGGGCAAGGAGCTAGGAGCAAGCAGCAAGGAGTGAAGACTGGATCGACTATTAGCACAAGATAACGGTTAGTAGATCATCCTTTTCTTCCCTCTCTCATCTCATAAAGAAGAAACTTTGAATAGCTTTGCATTCAGTTGTTGCTGAAGTACTATCACCTTCAGAGTGGGATAGAGGCATTCTGCATTAGATACTTTTCCCCCCAACAAATTGGCGACTCCGCTGGGGATCGTATCTTGTTGGTTTTTTGTGGTTTTTTGCTATTCATTTCATAAACAAAGGGAGTACCGAATCGAACTGTGTTTGAATCCATCAAACACAAAGTAGAGGGCAGCTACTCTAGGTCAGTTTCTGGGCAAGTTTATGATTTGAAGAGCTGATCCACAAGGACTCTAATAAGCTCTTAGTGATAGCTTTTCATCCTCCTTTACATCCCTTAGTGTGTCCTTGACTGATAGCTTCTGATTTGAGCAAAAACTGTGAATTTTTTAGCAATCTGTGACCCGGAAACCAAGACGGACGAAAGTCTCGTTCTTCATTGCAGGCTGTACAAAGGCAGTCTGCATTTCAGCGCAGTTCCCGAAGGGGCTGCCTGCGCTGAAGGTCAAACAGGCAGTGTTACACCTGCGCTGGACCAGTCTTAGCTTGAGCTACTGGGGTTTCCTGCTGTGTCTTGCCTTGTTTTCACTATTGTTTTGCTGTTTGTTGCCAGTCAGTGGGCCTATCTGAAACCATCTTCCTTTGTCATTATTCTGCCTCAGTTGTATAAAGAAACTGTATTTGTTCTTTTGTATTTCTTGTGTCATTTATAGTTTCCCATAACGAAAGTGAACCAGTCTTGCATTGACCTCTTAGATCTAGACCTGTGATTAAGTGTCGTTCTGATCTTAAGAGTTAGTTTATTTGTTGTTCATAGCTGATTGAGTTTGTCGCTTTCGTTATATGGTTTGAATTTATATATTTCTAAGTGTCGAAACAAGTGAATCGTAAGGTGTCTTTCGATTTTGGACAAACTTGTTTGCTTCCGCTTGAAATTGAATTCAAAGTTATACAACAGCTTTCTTTTTGCATTTCATCAACATTAAGAAAGAGAAAAGAAATACTTGCATTGTGCATGTGCATTATGACAGTTTGCATGTTGATTTAGAAAAGTGCATTAGTGTGTGCTCTATGATCTGTGTGAAAAGGTGTTATCTTCCTTCTCCCTCAGTAGTTAAGGTTTTCAAAGTTGAAAGATTGAAAAGCTTGCTTATCATCTTAGATTGCATTCAGGAGTGTTTCTATACATCTCGTGGTGATCCATAAAGGCAAACTGCTAAACAAGATCAACCTTAAAATAAATTGAATTTACATAACAACGCATTGAAACATAACACAAACATCTAGAGGTCTAAGCTAGAGACGTGTTCCGGCGTCGTTAAACGTGATATCTTAGCGTTGAGTGGTTGGGTGATTCCTCCACGGTGAAGCGATAAGTATCAATACGGACTTGTGCTCCCACGTACCGTCACATATATTTTGGGAGACCCCTATAGGATCAAAGCCTTTATCCATAGGAAACCGTGTCGTCCGCCCTACTGATCGCAATGCAGTGAACACAGCATTCACGAAGATCGACCACTCGTACCGTAAAACGTATTCTGTGGGTTTGCGAAAAGTTTGGCACACCCTCTGCCTAGAACTCCAGAGCAGTTTCTTTTGGCCTTTTTCAAACTCTATAACTGAAAAATTCCATCCGAGCATTTGTCACTTCGGGCTCGTTAAAACATCGAAGGAGACTAGAGTCATCTTTAGCTTTTTCTCGACTCTTAAAAAGTGAAAAAGCAAGTTGTGTCTAAGCGTCGTTATAAAATTTATTTTAAACGGAACATAATCACCTCCTATTCCCGCGTTGATCTTTGAGTTGAGAACATGGAACGCCCCAACCAAGGAACTCCACATGATGGAAATCCTAGTCCATTCTCCTCTTGGGGAGAAGTTGGTGCGCCCCACATGGCCACATTGTCGCTTCCAGGACTGACAATTGGCCTGCCTGTTTGGCTATTCTCAACTAGTGTAGTTCAGAACACCATGGTTCCTGAGCAGTCGAGTCAACAGTTAGATGAGTCTAGAGCCTCCCACCAGCCTTCTACTTCCTCTAACCCTTCCTCCAATCCTTCATCTTCAAAAGGTGAGGCTGGCAAAAGCCAAGCTCCCATGGAGAAGAAGGAAAAGAAGAAGAAAGAGAAGAAGAAGAAGGAGCCTAAGGCGACTGGGGGCAAGCAAAAGACATCTGACAAAAACCCACACACAGCACAGACCGGGCCTAAATCGCCATGTGTCATATGTAGAGGAGACCACTTCCATAGAGATTGTCCCTGTATTCCCCGGATACTAAGGGACTGGTCACCTCGTTTGCATAATTCGGGAGCATCAACCTCTGATAACCATGTTGATTATTTACCGTCAACCAGCGAAAGTGAAGGTTCAAGACAAAGAGGGGGATCAAGATCTCCCTGCAGACTGTGTGAAGGCGGTCACGCCATCCACCGTTGTCCCTTCTTAGACGAAGCGAAGAGAGTTTTGGAAGATCATCCGGTTTCACCGGTAATACTTCCTCCTGGATACAAAAAACTCGTGCTAAGTCCTTCGTTGGTTGAAAATACAGCTGGCCCGCTCAAGTGGTCAGCTGAAACGTCAGTCATTGAAAATGAACCTACTGAATCCAGACCAGACGAGAGTCTAAAGGTCGATACGGCAGTTGACCCGGTTCTTCCTTCAGAGGTTTCATCCTCAAATGACACCGTCACTAAAGATTCATCTTCAAGTGACACCCTCACTGAAGAGAAAAAGGATGACACCATCCAGATTCTTTTCATCAACACAGATTCTGATGAGCATCAGGGCAATGCGCCCATTCCTTTATCGCAGGAAGGAACATCATCAGGATCGTATCCGGCCGTGTATTCGGTCCCACCACCAAGCAACCTGGTCGTATCCTTTGATTGGAACCAACTAGGCAGACCCCGGTTACCAGCCAATATACCGTTCAGAATCATAGTCCAAATCTACAGAATGGTAATGGCTGGAACTATCATTGATGAAGGGGCATCTGTGAGTATCCTTTCCTCTATTGCTTGGAAAGCACTGGGTTCCCCGACGCTTTTGCCTGAGATAAGAAATCTCTCGGGTTTTGATAAAGGAACCAGTCGACCATTAGGGATCCTCCCCAATGTGCCTGTTACATTGAAAGGGAAGACCGTTCAAATGAACGTGATGGTCGTTCAAGGACCCTTGGATTATAACCTACTCCTTGGACGAGACTATATATATATTGCATGGGAGCTATAGTCTCCTCACTCTTTAGAGTAATGTGTTTTCCACACGAAGGAAGAATGGTCAAGCTCGTAGACCAACTTTCATTTCCGGGATCACGCATCGCAAATAGTCAAATACCAACCCTGAATGGTCTATTCACCCAAGAAATGTCTCCACCCCCAGTCCTTCTTCCCGATGAGTGCGAGTGATTCAGAAAGATAGGGCTGGAACCCAGGGGGCATGCATCCTAGTCTACTTCGGGCAGAGGAAACCTTGGGTATAAGGTAGAATTTCCGCGAAAAAGTATGACTAGTCCGTACCCCATCCGTGGATGGAAGAGGGGTTGTTGTAGAACAGGACTCTTTTGTCAAAGTTATGTGTTTGATGATTTTAGTCATTCACCTTTGTCTAAACAGGTAGGCTACCAAGGAAAGAGATTCTATTGCGGCAGCAAATGGTAACCATCTTTGGGTAAAAGGCAAGCCTCACCCATTAAAACTAATGTTTTAGAGGATAAGTAGGGGCAGCCTCCAAAGAAAGGGATTCCTTTGCTGCAACAAGTAGTAACCATGTTTGGATAACCTAATGATAGACATCGCCAAAGAAAGAGTTTCATTTGCGGCAGCAAATAAAACCATTTTTTGGATAACCTGAAAGAGGCAAGCCTCACCCATCAAAACAAATGTTTTGGAGGATAAGTAGGGGCAGCCTTGAAATTGTACCTTATACCTGGGGGCATGCAAACCTTTTGGAGTGTAAGCAAAGAGCGGTCATTGATCGTTTCCTAAATTACATAAAGAAAGGATGGGGGGCAAAGGTCAAAAATTGCCAAATTTAGAGCATAGCTTATGTGAGGTGCAAGCTCTATAAAAAATGGAATCTTGCAGGAAGACATTTCTTATCCTATGACTGGTATATCGAGCAGTTTTACCGCGGAATTTATGCTCGTTAAAAAATAGAAAAGCGAGATCTGAGCAGTTTTAGCGTCATAGTTCATGCTCGTTAAAAAATAAACATAAGCTTTTGAGCAAAGAGTTTCCTCCAGAGTTCAAGCTCATTAAAAAATGAACCTATTCCGGTAAATAACCATTGTGATCGTAAATTTATTAGCCATAAAAGCCTTGGTCGTGTTTGCACCCGCCACCTCCATTTCATTTGGCCAATCGTTCACCTCCATATGATTGTTTACCCATTTTGAGGAACAGCTGCGAAGAGTGATTTCACTTAGCCATCCTTGTGACACTGCCGTGATTGCAAAATTCCAACCTGTACCTGGAATCCGCTGCTATCCCTGTTTATCACTCGTTCCTCAAAAGACGAGTCTTCTTTGAGCTCTTTTCATCTGACTCGTAAAATATGAAAAGTTTGCCGAGTTTTGGCCTTCCAGCTCGTTAAACGACCGGAAGAGCTATCCCTCTTCTAGATTTTAATCTTTTTGGACCTGAGGGATTATTGCACAAAAAGGTCGAGCGCTTGTTTTATTCGGCTCATTAAAGTTATCGAAAATTCATCCCTTCTGTATTGTTTTATACTTTTTCGGACTTAAGGGATTAGATGACGAAAAAGGAATTTTGGAGTTAACTTTCTGTACCTTTTCAGACTCTCTAAAAATGAAAAGGACCGAGTTTTCCTTGTCGTTAGACTCGTTAAAATGATTAAATAGCGACAAACTTGTCTTTAGAAGAGAACGAGTTTCCCTATCGCTAGGCTCGTTAAAACATAGCGATGGGCTTGCCCGAAGGGCAGGTTATAGAACAAGCATATGTTATCCTCCTCAAGCTTGACAAAAATAAAGGGGTACTGGTCAGAAATGATTGGGGAAAAATTGGGAGAACCTCAAAGCTTTGATGGTAGCAAGTCGCTCTTGAACATGACACTTTGTCCTCCGTATCACATCGGGTTGGGTTGTTTCATTCACCGGTCTCATCACCATGGTCTTCGCCAAACCATCCTTATTTGGGGTAATGCTACCGATCCATCACATCAGTGTCGTTATATGTTCAAGAGATGTGTTCAGAAAGAGTCAACCGTGTCCCATCCACTGCCATACATTATCCTTCATCCACCCATGATCGCTATCCTGAATCATATTTCACAGATTGTTTTCACCTCCACTAAAGTCATTAGCTCCGTTCCGTGTCACTGATGTGGGATTCATTAAGGCCCTCCTTTGACGGATCGCTTCTTGTCGACTTCAGCTCATTATCCAAGAAGTTGATCTAGGAACACCCCCCCCAGTACTTTGAAGCTTGCATGCCTCAATGGCAAGTTTCTCACTTCCGGCGAAAGGTATACATCAATGACCTTCGACCAGAAGATTTTGCGTGGTGTTCGACGCCAAGTCCTTTATTCACACCACGTGAATTGTACTGCAGTACCTTGAGGGTCATTGTCATTATTGATGATTCCTCTCGCGCTTGTTAACGATTTACATTATTGACCGGTAATCAAGCGATGTCTTTCCATGTTCGACTTCAGCGTAATTCTCACATGGATCGACTTGTACTTAGAGTGAAGATAGAACGAGATTGAAGACCCCGGATCTAGTTTCATCCATCCAGGCTGCGATATATATTCAGGAAATATAAAGACATTTGTTATGTACATCATTGCAGCAGATGATCATCCTACTCAAAGGATGATAATTTCAGCGGAGAATTATCAGTCTACCATCAGACAATCGTCTGTTCTATGTACCAAAATGAATTTATAAAGCTGAGCATGGGAATGCCCGCCTTAGCTAGATCATGAAAGCAGAATGAAAAATAATGTATTGTATTGTATTTTGTTACAGGGCACCTCTCAGCGATTGAATGAACTTCGGATCCTCCTGATAAAGCATTTCACCCGATAAACGACCTCATACTTTAGGGGGCAACTGTTATAGACATTTTTGTGCCTAACAGCATGAAGCATGAAATGTCAATAATCTGAGGGATCCAAAGTCCCTAAACATGTTGTTCTTACCCTTAGAGGAACAAGGTCAGCAAACCACAGCACTGAAAATCAGTTCTCCACCTGAAAACACTCAAAAACAGGCTATTTCTGGATCATGTCAGCTGCTCCACTGAGCATCTGCGCTGAATGTCAATTGTTCCTCCTTGTACCTGCGCTGAAGGTCAAAATCAATGAAGGCTACCTACGCTGGGCGAGATTGGCCAAGTGGCACAGTCATTCTGCAAGGTGTCAACTGCCCAGGAAGCTTCCAAACTGACACTTGGTTCAAGGAATTCGCCCTATGATGAGTAAGAGGGTCTTGATCTCCAAGTGGAAGCAAGATTCTCCAAGTGGACTCAAGAACTGAAGATTAACTAAAGTGGGAGAGGACACTAGTCAGCTTTATGCCAGCCTCAAGCTGACTCATCCTTTCTCCAAATCTCCTATATATAGAGCTCTCTCATGAGGTCTAAGGAGGCTGGAATTTTGTGCAAGCAAGGAAGTGATGTTGGTTTGTGTATAGAGCTATTGGGTGTTTTGCTTGAAGGAGGTGAAGAGGAGATTTCTTTCAGCTGGGAGGTGTTGCTGGATTGGGCCCATTGTGGTTGTAACTCTCTCAGAACTTTACTTCTCTTATCAATAAAGTATTTGAAGTTCTTCTATATGCATGTGTTTTTATGATGAATAGATGCTTGTATATTTGATTTATGCTAATCCTATAATCGATTATGGATGTATGCTTCTTGTAGTTTCCTTTTCTTGTGCTTTTACAGGATCTGTGTGTAGCCGGGCCGGTGAAAGGGCAAGGAGCTAGGAGCAAGCAGCAAGGAGTGAAGACTGGATCGACTATTAGCGCAAGATAACGGTTAGTAGATCATCCTTTTCTTCCCTCTCTCATCTCATAAAGAAGAAACTTTGAATAGCTTTGCATTCAGTTGTTGCTGAAGTACTATCACCTTCAGAGTGGGATAGAGGCATTCTGCATTAGATACTTTTCCCCCCAACAGAGTGTTGAAAATAGCAACAAGAAATTATAAAAATAGAATCCAAAATATTCCAATTTTAATTTGTTCTTGAATTAAAATTGTGAATTAAAATTAGAATTTTAGTCTCACCAGATGCTTGGAATTAATTAATTAATTCATTATGGATTAATTAGTTGGAGAAATTCAAGTTAGAAGTCTTTCTAAAGTCATGCAAGAGTTATCCCTTAAATTAAGGAGATTATCCCTTAATTAAGGAGATAAGAATGAGTTATATTTGAGTTGTAATTAGTTAGCTTAATTTATAGAGTTAAGTCTAATTAAATTAGTTCCAAACTATTTGATGAACTAATTGTGAGTTATCAATTAGTTGATGCATACATACACTCAACCAGTGTACTCTAGATAACTGAAGATTACCTCATCAGTAACTTATGCATGTCTATTCTGAGAAAGACCTAGTTGAGCTAAATGTCAAGGACGGGATACTATCAGTTGCATGTGTTTTCCTATAAAGGAAACTCATGCATGCAGTCAAGGGAAGGTTCCTTCAGGATTACGCAGTTTTGACAGTGTGTGAGAGCAGTGTTACACTGGGTGAAGGAGATCATCCCAGAGGCAACTACGCAAGGAAATAGCAGCTTGGAGGGCAGAGGAGAAGGCTTGTGAGAAGTTTTGTTTGCCTGTGAGCATCCAGGAGGATTGTACTGAGAGCTGGCTAGCTGTGAGAGTTAAGGCTTTATATAATTCTAATGTATTTCCACCTTGTATGATAATAAAGATAGTGGGGTTTTTAGCTGAGGCTTTATCCTGAGTATTTTCTGCGTTTCATGTGCATTGATTCTTCTTCTTATGGTTATATGTGTTCATCTCTGATTCAACTCAATCTTTAAGCTTCCGCAAGTTTGATAGTAGAAGTAGATTATAGTATTTTTCTTTGGTATATTGCTTTATCGAGTTAATCTACAATCAAAATTTCTACATTGTTGGGTCCCTATAATACTAGTGATTACCCCATTACTATTTTAGTTATACCCCTTATTAATATTGTTGTGCCCCTATTGCCCCCATATTGTTATTACTGTGCCCCATAGAATCCCTCTATTGTTATTTTTGTGGCTTTATATTATTATTGTTAGGTCGCCTGGATTATATTGTGACTCCTTAGACTCCTATATATAGAAAGGAGGTTTTTTCATTTGAATCATCCAAGAATTGTTCATTTATGTAATGTAAAGGAGGTTGCCCCCTTGAAGAAGCTGAATTCTAAGGCGTTGATCTATCTTTTCTATATTTTCTTGAGCTGGTTTCATAACATCATGTTGGGTCCCTATAATACTAGTTATTACCCCATTACTATTGTAGTTATACCCCTTATTAATAGTGTTGCGCCCCTATTGCCCCCATATTGTTATTATTGTGCCCCATAGAATCCCTCTATTGTTATTTTTGTGGCTTTATATTATTATTGTTAGGTCGGCTGGATTATATTGTGACTCCTTAGACTCCTATATATAGAAAGGAAGTTTTGTCATTTGAATCATCTAAGAATTGTTCATTTATGTAATGTAAAGGAGGTTTCCCCCTCGAAGAGGCTAAATTCTAAGGCGTTGATCTATCTTTTCTATCTTTTCTTGAGCTGGTTTCATAACATTTGGTATCAGAGCTTTGGATTCTAGGGTTTTGCTGCTCCAAAAAGGTCATCGTGGAATGTTTGCTATAACTTTTTTTGTGTGACGTTTCAGAAATCACAAAAAATACCCATTTGAGAAGAAATCGCGCTGAACCTTGGGTCTGAATTTCAGATCTTTTCGCGTGATATTTGCGGAGATATGATCTGAGGAAGTTGGTCTTTTTGCAGACTCCTGAATTACATTCAAAACATGTGACCTGGGGAAAATCGTCATAACTTTCTCTCTGGGGATCGGATTGAAATTTCGTAAGAAGGTACATAAATAGGACAGACTGTAGTTTCTTTTATGTATTTTTCAGATCCAAAGGTCGAAACAGTGACTCGTGGCACGTCGTACAAGTTCGCTCTACTGAACTAGTCTATAATCAAGTCACTGTGGGAGATTTCGCATAACTCTTCCTTGGAGAATCCAATTTGGGTCAGACTTGTGGCATTGGAAAGAGGACACAGAGGGATACTGCAAGTTACAAATTTAGAACTAGATGATCGAAAAATACGGAGATACATCAGAGGCAATATCGAGCTCCTACAAAGTGAAAAAAGGTGTGTAGATTTTCTTAAATTTTTGCTTAAGCTTGGTTTGAAAATTTATTTTGAAGGAATTAAAAGGGCATAATAGAGCATTATTATCGGTAACTGATGCCCCGAGGAAATAAAATGCAAACACCTAGTAAGGAACCTGAAAGCTCTAGCATGACTCATGAAGAAGAAGAAGAAATGCTATATGATATATCAAAATTACAAGAACCGGTGCAACGAGTGTCACGTGCACAAAAAGCAACAGAATCTAAAATGGATGGTTTAAGGAAAGATGTAGAAGCTAAGATGGATGGTTTAAAGAAAGGTGTAGAAGCTAAGATGGATGGCATGGAAGCTAAGGTGAATGGCATGGATGATAAGATGGAAGAATTGAAGATAAATATGAATAAGTTGCTACAAGAAATGGTCACTAAGGGTGAAAGGGTACTAAAGGAAACTCATGATGAGAACAAAAGAAATGTTAATCATGATTACATAGACTCTAATGTTGGATCGAAGACTCACCATGTTCCAAAAATCGATATGAGGAAGTTTGATGGCAAGGATCCCGCCACATGGATATTACAGATGGAGCAATTCTTCGATCTCAATAATGTGCAAAACACACAAAAGGTACGTATGGCAACTTTATATTTGGAACCAAATCAGTTTGTATGGTATCAATGGCTTTGCACTCATAAACAATTTATCACTTGGGCAATTTTTACGGAAGAATTGATAGCACATTATGAGGATACAAAAAGCAACACTTTTTTTAGCCAATTGATAAGTCTCAAAAAAAGGGTTCAATAATGGAGCACATTGAGGAGTTCCAAAAATTGAACATAAGGGTAAAAGATATTCCAGAGGAGCATAGGATTGATGTGTTCATAGGGTCTTTAAAGGATAATATCCAACATGATGTTCGCCTTTGGGAACCTGATTCATTAGAGAAGGCATTCAGGTTAGCAAGAAAAATGGAAAGCAAAATTATAGCAACTAGGAAGCATACCACTCACAACTATAAAGACGGAAGTGTTGTTGCCCCTAGTCTTCCACAACCTATAAGGTTGACACCACAACAATTGGAAGAAAAAAGAGCAAAAGGGCTTTGTTACAGTTGTGATAGCAAATACACTAAAGGTCATAAGTGTGCTGAGAAGAAATTATTCTACATAGATTGTGAAGAGGAAGAAGAAAAGGAGCAAGAAAGGTCAAAAGAAGAGGATATACTCCAGGAACAAAGCCTAGATGAAGAACAAATAAATCCGACCATATCTTGTAATGCATTGGCAGGAATTGCAAACCATCAAAATACAAGGACAAATCAAGAAGAAAAAGGTAATAGTGTTGATTGATTCAGGAAGCACCCACAATTTTATTCATTGTAAGGTAGCAAAAGAATTGAATTTCTTCCTATATCCAGCACCAGAGTGTCAAGTGATGATTGCAAATGGAGGAACAATAAATTGCTCTGGAAAGTGCCATAATATCAAGCTATCCATGGGAGAATATGTATTGACTAGCCCAATGCTTTCCATTCCAATGGGAGGTGTTGATGTTGTACTAGGAGTCCAATGGCTACAATCCTTGGGTACAATAGCTTTTAATTTTCAAGAACTTTTCATCAAATTTTCTACGGAAGGAAAGGAAGTTGAATTAAGGGGTATTGCAGGGAAACCAGGAAAGATAATCAGCTCTAATGGTATGACAAAGCTTCTAAAAAAGGAGCAAAGAGGTGTAATTGCACAATTATGTTCACTAGATGTTTCCACATCGGAATCATCTATTTCTCCAGATCTCCAAAAAGTCCTGGACAATCATTCCAAGGTATTTGAGACTCCCAAAGGTCTCCCACCTATGCGTGATCATGATCATGCTATTCATCTGATTCCAGGAAGTGTTCCTCCAAACATCAGGCCGTACAGATATCCCTATGTCCAAAAGAGTGAAATTGAACGTATGGTTGCAGAAATGCTAGAGGCTGGTATAATTCAACCAAGTCAAAGTTCTTTCTCTGCTCCAGTAGTATTGGTGCACAAGAAGGATGGATCATGGCGCATGTGTCCAGATTATAGGGAGCTCAACAAGCTCACTATTAAAGATAAGTTCCCCATTCCTGTCATTGATGAATTACTGGATGAATTGCATGGATCAATTTACTTCACCAAGTTGGATCTTCGTTCAGGATATCATCAAATCAGAATGAAGACTGAAGACATTCCGAAAACAGCATTTAGAACTCATGAGGGTCATTATGAATTTTTGGTCATGCCTTTTTGCCTTACCAATGCACCTTCAACATTTCAAGGTTTGATGAATTCAATTTTCAAACCATTCCTTAGAAAATTTGTGTTAGTATTTTTTGATGATATACTAATCTACAGCAAGTCTTGGAAGGATCATGTTGAACATGTTGACAAGGTGCTACAACTATTGGAGGAGAAACAATTATATGCAAAAAGATCCAAATGTTTCTTTGGAGTCCAGGAGGTGGAATATCTGGGTCATATTGTATCTCATGAAGGAGTTAAGGTAGACCCTAGCAAAATTAAAGCCATTAAGGAATGGAAAATCCCCACATCCATAAAGCATCTGCGAGGATTTCTCGGGTTGACAGGGTATTATCGCAAGTTTGTTAAGAATTATGGGAGAATAGCAGCACCTCTAACAACATTATTGAAGAAAGATGCATTTTCATGGACTCCAGAAGCAACAAAGGCCTTTGAACATCTTAAAGAGGCAATGTGCCAAGCACCGGTCTTAGCTACACCAGACTTCACAAAAACCTTTATTGTGGAATGTGATGCTTCAGGAAATGGAATTGGTGTTGTTCTAATGCAAGATGAAAGACCCATTGCTTTTGAAAGTCGTCCAATCAAGGGAAAGTTTTTAAGCAAAGCTATTTATGAGAAGGAAATGTTGGCAATACTCCATGCACTTAAGAAATGGCGACCCTACCTAATGGGAAGACACTTCAAGGTAAAAACGGATCATGATAGCCTTAAATACTTTTTAGAACAAAGATTATCCTCTGAAGAGCAACAAAAGTGGGTCACAAAGATGTTGGGTTATGACTTTGAAATCATCTACAAAAAAGGGAAGCAAAATGTGGTGGCAGATGCACTCTCAAGAAAGGATGAGGATGTGGAAGCATTGTTGTGTGCCATTTCTATTATCCAACCAGATTGGATAAATGAAGCAAGGGAGGAATGGAAGAATGACGAAGAAGTGTGGGCACTTATTCGAAAGTTACAACAAGATTCCAGTACGTCTGATACATTTAGCTGGAAAAATGATTCGTTATGGTACAAAGATCGCTTATACCTCTGTAAGAATTCCCAGCTAAAACAAAAGATTCTTATGGAATTGCACACTTCTCCCTTAGGAGGGCACTCAGGATTTTTAAAAACTTACCACAGGGTTAAGAAGGAATTTTTTTGGGATGGCCTTAAATCAGATATTCAAAAGTTTGTGGCGGAATGTTTGGTTTGCCAACAAAATAAAGTTGAAACAATTAAGACACAGGGTCTATTACAACCTTTATCCATTCCAAGCCAACGTTGGGAGGAGGTTTCAATGGATTTTATCACAGGTTTACCCAAGTCTGAGGGAAAGAGTGTCATCATGGTGGTAGTTGACAGACTTACCAAGTATGCACACTTTTGTGCATTATCACATCCATTTAAAGCCAGTACAGTTTCTACTGCATTTATGGAAACAATTCAAAAGCTACATGGAAACCCAAAGATTATTGTAAGTGACAGAGATCCCATTTTCACTGGAAATTTTTGGACAGAATTATTTTCTTGTCTTGGTACTCAGTTAGCTCATAGCTCATCTTATCATCCTCAATCTGATGGGCAAACTGAGATAGTAAACAAATGTTTGGAAGGATATCTTCGTTGCTTTGTATCTGATAAACAGACACAATGGGTCAAATGGTTGCCTCTGGCTGAATGGTGGTATAACACTTCCTTCCATACAGCAACAAAAATGACCCCATTTATGGCACTTTATGGGTATCAACCACCATCCATCACATCATATTTAAGAGAAAATTCTAAGGTTCAGGCAGTGGAACATCACATCGAACATCAACAACAAGTCCTCCAACTCTTAAAGGATAACCTCGTGTTGGCACAGAATAGAATGAAACAACAGGCAGATCAACATCGCAGTGAAAGAAGTTTTGATGTAGGTGATTGGGTATTCCTACGGCTACAACCATATAAGCAAATGTCCCTCAAGCAAGCTAAGAAGGATAATAAATTATCACCAAAGTATTATGGTCCATACAAGGTGTTGCAAAAGATTGGTACTATGGCATACAAATTGGAGCTTCCTGCAGCTTCTCGATTGCACCCAGTTTTCCATGTTTCATGTTTAAAGAAGGTTATAGGCGACAAGCTCCCAGTTCAAACAATATTGCCAGAACTTGACGAGGAAGGAAAAATTATATTGGAACCGGAAGCAGTCACAGAAACAAGAACTCGACAGCTACGAAATCGATCAATTTCAGAGTATCTTATCAAGTGGAAGAACTTATCCGCTGAAGATTCCACATGGGAGGATGAGAATTTTATGTAGAAGTATCCAAACTACTCAAGCATTGAGGACAACACTTTTTTGAAGGAGAGGGGCATGTTGGGTCCCTATAATACTAGTGATTACCCCATTACTATTGTAGTTATACCCCTTATTAATATTGTTGTGCCCCTATTGCCCCCATATTGTTATTACTGTGCCCCATAGAATCCCTCTATTGTTATTTTTGTGGCTTTATATTATTATTGTTAGGTCGGCTGGATTATATTGTGACTCCTTAGACTCCTATATATAGAAAGGAGGTTTTGTCATTTGAATCATCCAAGAATTGTTCATTTATGTAATGTAAAGGAGGTTGCCCCCTCGAAGAGGCTAAATTCTAAGGCGTTGATCTATCTTTTCTATCTTTTCTTGAGCTAGTTTCATAACATACATGGTATCAGAGCTAGCTGATCTATAGGGAAATTTCTACATGGTATTAGAGCTAGTTGATCTATAGAGAAATTTCTACATGGTATTAGAGCTTGTTGATCTATAGAGAAATTTCTATAGCATTCACTAATCTCCATTGTGGGAGTAGTTCTCTCTAGAAAAGAGAACTATCCTGAGTGGTCCCGAAAGATAAAACACATGCTCATTTTCAATGAGTTTTGGAAAGGGGTTTGTCAAGGAGAAGAAGACAATGCACCGGAAAATCCCACTTCAGATAAGGAACTTGTCATCTGGGAAAACAAGAACAACAAGGCCTATGCCTTGATTGCAGTGTCAGTAAATGAAGAGGTGATTCACCATATTTCTCCATTTTCAAATACATTTTAAGCCTTAAAGAAGTTAAAGGAATTGTATGACTCACACTCTGAACTTGAAGTAGTTCAATTGATGATAACGTTGTTCAATATTGAGTTGAAAAATGATGACCCTCTTTCCTTAGCATCATAAGTAAGATTGATTATGCATGACATAAAATCCACTAGTGTTGAAATAGATATTCCTCTCATAGCTTATGTCAATGCACCATATCCCACCTATTCACATTATATTGAGTCATTACAAGCAAGTGGAAACCTTAAGGAGATTACCTTTGACTTTGTTGAGAAGAAGTTTGTTGAAAGAGAGAAGGATTTTTGGAAGAAGACAACTCCTCAGTGTTCTAAAGAAGTTGTGTGCCTTGCATAAAGGAGAAGAATCATGCACAAGATTCTTCTAGAGGAAGAGGTGGTCGAAGAGGAAGAGGAAGGAGGAATCTTAGAGGTAGGGGGGTAGATAGTTCCAAGGAGAAAAGTCTAATATTCATTGCATAGGATGTAATAAAGATGGACATGATGCATCCACATGTAAGTTGCTTTGGGATAGAATTGAGCAGGAAAGAAATGAAGGAAAAGGTAAAACACTTAACAAAGGGAAAGGTAAAGCACCTAAATCTGATCATTATGTTGTGGCACTTTGCAACATTGGAGAGACCGAAGACTTATTCAATGCTTCACTTACTTCATGGAAAGATGATTGGTTGCTTGATTCAAGACCAACTTGCCACATGAATTTCCGGAGATATTTCATTGAATAATTCACTGACAATGTTGATGGAGCAGTATACCTTGTAGACAAGTCAAAACTCAAGCCATCAGGGATTAGCACCATCAAGCTCAAACTTCTCGGGTCTTCCAAACTTTCTTTTGCATGATTTTCTATATCTCTCGGAGCTTAGGATAAACTTGTTGTCTTTGGTCCACATCCACCAACAAGGACACTCCATTCATATATTTTATGGCAAGGTTGAGGTTAGAAAATCATTAGATCACTCACTTGTCATGACGGGGATACAAGAAAAAAAGACTTTTGAAGCTACAAGGAACCTCTGCCCATGCACAGAACTTCTCATACAGTTTTCACTATGACGAAGGTACATTTCCATCAAGCCTTTTATGGCATGCTAGATTTGGAAACATGAACTATGAAAACCTTTGTTTGTTGAAGAAAAATGGTGTTACTGGTTTTCCTACAATTCCTAGGAAACTTAAGCAATGTGATGCTTATATCTTAGGAAATTACATCAAGCAGTATTTTCATGATTCTCATTCTAGAGCACATGGAAAAATTGAACTCATTCACTCTGATTTATGTGGCCCAATGCTTTTTCCTTCTACAAATGGTATTAAATATATTATGACATTTATTGATGACTACACTAGAATGTGTTGGGTTTATTTATTGAAGAACAAATTTGAAGCTTTTGAAACATTCAAGAACTTTCATGCATGGATTGAAAATGATGCACAATCTCATATTTTCTCTATTTCCATTAATAATGGAAAAGAATACACTTCAAATGAATTTGAAAACTATCTTCACCAGCATGGGATCAAATATCAAACAACTGTGCCTTATAATCCCAAGCAGAATGGAGTAGCTAAAAGAATGAACAGGACAATCTTAAATATGCTATGCTCCATGATGTTTTTTAAGAATTTTAAGTTGATGTTTTCAGCTAACGTAGTTCTATGTGTTGTGTATATAAAGGATAGGTGTCCATCTAATGCTATAAAAAAAAAGACTCCCTATGAAATTTTGTATGGCCACATTCCTTTAGTGAGGGATTTTAGGGTTTTTGGTTATGCCTGCTATGCATTGATACCGAAGGAGCAAAGAAAAAAAATCGGTTCGAGGAGTCACAAATGTATATTCTTGGGGTAATCAAATACCTCCAAAGCATATGATCTCTATGATGAAGTGAGAAAGAACTTTATAATATCTAGAGATGTGATTTTTCTTGAATCTTCCAAGACTAACAATGTTGTTGAGGAATAGCTTGATCGCTTGGATAGATTTGGACATGAAAATTATTTTCAAGAATTTGATAATGAGATTCCACATATTGTAGGGGGGATTCCTATACTAGATCAATCTTTGGAATCTTCTTCTAAAGCACTCTATCCCCCACATGAAGCTTCAACCACTGATGACACTTTGAGTGATGTGATTGACAAAATTGGGAGACTAAATCTTGATTTAGCCGCATCTCAGTCAACTGAGCATCCTGGGCCATCTTATAAGATACTCCAAAATGGATGACGGAGAAACTTGAAAGTGTTCATCCTGATGAGGTTGGAAAGATAAGAACAAGAAGCTCAACCAGACAAAATGGAGGTGATGTAGACATTCCTAATTCGCCTATTGATATGGATGTTTGTTATGATTGTGAACTAAATTTGTCTATAGATTTCAAACCAAATTCCTTCAAAGAAGTCATTTCTCATGATGAATGGAAAGAAGAGATGAAAATAATATGATTCTTTGACAAATAATGGCACTTGGAAGCTAGTTTATCATCCATTGGGAACCAAACCAATCAGCTGCAATGGTTCTTCAAGAAAAAGTATAAAATAGATGGGTCACTTAACAAGCACGAAGCCAAGCTTGTAGAAAAAGGATTTGAACAGAAGAAAGGGGTAAACTATGAGGATACTCCCCCTCCCCCTCCCCCAACAAAATGGGTTGCCATCCAAACACTCCTTGCCTTGGCATCTCAAAACGATTAGATAGTCCATCAAATGGATGTAAAAACTAGTTTCTTGAATGGAGATCTGAAAGAGAATGTTTTTATGTCCCAACCAGAAGGATTTGTTGTGAAGGGTCAGGAACACAAAGTATTGAAGCTTGTCAAAATCCTTGTATGGCCTCAAGCAATCACCACAAGGTTGGTACAAGAAGTTAACTAAGTATCTTCTAAAACTCAACTTCAAACATTATGATATTGATGATGCAACATTGTTTGTCAAGAAAGTTGGAAAAATAGTTCTTGTGGTGTATGTAGATGATCTTCTAAGGACAGGGAATAATGAGCTCTACATTGCATCCATAAAGAAAGAATTGAGGAAATGTTTTGAAATGGTATATTTGGGTAATGTTCACTATTATCTATTGAACTAACTCAACATCTAAAGTTTATATTCCTCTCTTAGAAGAAGTACATTTGGAGATCTGTTGAACAAGTTTGGCATGGTTGAGTGCAATCCTTTGAATACTCCAATGGAATAGAAATTAAAGCTCAGATCCACTGAAGGAAAAGAATTTAAGGATTCAACGAAGTATATACATCTCGTAGGAAGTCTCAACTACCTGACTACTGCTAGACCAAACATTTCATTTGTTGTTGCAATCCTCTCCAGGTTTATGCAAAAGCCTTGTGAGGTTCATTGGTCCACTGCAAAAAGAGTTCTAAAGTACTTGAAGGGAACTCAAGACTTTGGACTTAAACAATAAATTCCAGCAGATTCGATAACAAAGGCAAAATATGTGGCAGCAACTGAAGAAACAAAGGAAATTGTGTGGCTCGGGAAAATTCTAGAATATTTATAGGAGAAACAAGTGCATTCAACTCCTCTTTTGAATGACAACACTTTTGCAATAAAGTTGGCCAAGAACCCAAAGTTCCATGATCGAATGAAGAATATCAATACAAAATACCATCTGATTCAACATCATGTTAAGGCCAAGACAATCCACCTACGCTATTGTTCCACAAATGAGCATATTACAAACATCTTCACCAAAGTGCTTGGAAGAGAAAAGTTTGAAAGATTCAGAATGATGCTTGGACTCACCAACATCCCTTCAGATTAAGGGGAGAATTTTGACACTGAATCTTTGGGATTAGGTAAATCCATGTAAATATTGTAAATAGAAAAATAACGAGAATTGGAAGATGAAGAGACATTGGGAGACGAAACCCAATAGTCTCCCTCTCTATGTATATATCCATGTTCCATCTTAATGCAAAGCACAATTCAATTTGTGGAGTTACCTCCTATCCTGACACGACCAACTTGGTGCTCTTATAACAATTAGAGAACTTATCATTTTAAATAGAAACTGCATTATTGCATTTAAAAAATCAATCCCACCATTTCGAAATTTTGAAAAAAAAAAAAAAAAAAAATTGTATCACATCGGTGCACTGAAAAATTTGGCGCCCCGGCAATGTCGGTGCACTTTTATTATAAATGCACCAATGTGTTTGACTATCAAATGCACCGATGTTTGGATAAATTGAGAAAAAAATTCCTTTTTTTTTAATTCAAAAATGAATGGCAATTGATTTTTTGAAATCTAATTTCATAAAGTCTTTTAAATAGTAAAAAATTATTCACTATTTCATTATTTTACCCAAAATTTCAAGGGAGTGATTTGCAAGAGAGACATACCAGGAGCATTGTGCAGTAGCAAAATACTTTGGAGTAGCAGAACTATTCAAAAGATCAGAAGTTGAAAGGTATGGTGATTCACTCAAAACCCTACATAGTAAAAATTTTAAATTTTATTGTTTATTTTACTAATAAAAAAATTTACAATTTCTGTTAGGGTTTAATTAAAAGAGATATCATTTGCAAGAGAGACATATTGGGAGCACTGTGGAGCATCTCAATATTATGTAACTGCAGAAAGATCAGCATTTGAAGGTATGGTGATTCACTCAAAACCTTGAATAGCAAAAATTTTAAATTTTACTATTAATTTTTTTACAATTTCTATTAGATTTAGTCACAATTCAGATTATATATATATATATATATATATATATATATATATATATATATATATATATATATATATTAAAAAATTAAAAAATTAATAATAATATTAATATTAAAAACCTTGTATAATAAAAAAAATTACTATAGATTTTACAAGTAAAATTTTTTATGATCTTTGTTCCTATTTAAATTTAATTGAAATGCAGGGAAAAACAAAAAAAAATGAAAACAAAAAAAAAAAATAACAAAAAAACAAACAAACAAACAAACAAAATTCAATACTTACCTTAAACCCTTGCTTCTTCATACAAAATTTCACCTTAGGGTTTAACTTCCTCTACCACTTCACAATTAGGGTTTTTCATTTTAGGAATTTTAGATTTAATGGGTTTGTGTACTTACTATATATAGGGTGTTTGACATGTAAAGTAGGGGAATCACTTATTGAATTAGATCCAAAATATGTTGGCCTTGTCCATTTTTTTTAAATGGATATATGTTTTGCGGTGCACCCTGTGTAATACAATGCAAGGGTATATGATAACATTGTCAATTATGTGTAGAATGTTCATCGTTGCTCCCGATGTAATATAACATACTGAAGTGCCTCTTCCAAATAGCACCGTTAAATCATTGCGGTGTGTTTAGCGTTACCAATTGCATAGTCATAATTTAATATTATTTTAAAATATTAAATTATGGGTGACCTCCTGGGAAGTCCTGGTTACCGGGTGCAAGCCCCGGAAGTGATGATTGATGCTATGTGATTCGTTCTCCACATTTCACTAGTTTCAATCCCACTTCTTCACCCCTGTGAGCATCACCCGATGCAATGAGTGCTAAGTGAACTATTCAAAAATCATGAGATATTAGTCAGTTACGACTACCTCTCATGGAAATGGTCATACGTTTGAATGACTTACTTAACGCAGTTGAATCCCAAAAATGATATCTAATTATTTTAAAATTTTATTTTTCCCTAATGGTGTCAAACAGTTAAATGTCTGGTGCATTTAATGGGATAAACACATTGGTGTGTTTATTCAAATAAATGCATCAGTTACCAGAGCTCTTTTTGGTTGAAAATTATTTGATTTATTTCTAAAATTTATTTAATGGCTTCTTTATTGAATAGTACATGTTGTATATTGATAAAAAAATGTCTGAGAAGGTTTCAAGTAGAAAAAACATTGATTGACATAATGATAACACATCGAAAAATGCAGAGAAGGCGAGTTCTTTGTAAATTCTTTACAAAATTAATATGTTTGAATTATATTGAAGTTTAACTAATATGCATTGGTTAGTGTGTGTCATGTAGAGCCACAAAATGAAGAAGGTCGATAAGATTATTTCTAATCCAAGTGCATAAGAGCATAAAAACCTAATAGAAAAATTGTAGAAGGATGAATCAGGTGAATGAGAAAATATTGTTCAATATGAGTTTTTTTTTTCATTAATAATATACTTTAGAATATTAGATAACATGTTTCAAACAATCTATTAATTCATATACGTTTAATGTTCTACAGGGAGCTACAATGAAGGAAATGGTCAATATTGTTCTAAGAAAAGAAAAGTTATAGAACATGTAAATGATAATGAATTGGTCCTGTGCTCATCGAGAGTGGTGCTAGAGGTTAGCAAAAGGGGGAATTTTCTTTTACAAAACTATGAGGAATCTAGTGGAACAAATGTATAGACGTACTTTCTACTTACAATACAAAAATAAATCCAATGATTCTAAGATCCAAATTATATATAAACTATAGGAAGTGTTTTCAGAGCAATGGTCAATGAGACATGTTAGACTTGCAATAGAAAAAACATACAACAACAAACAAAAAATGATTCAAAAGGTAATATTCCTAATTAAAATGATTTTCTAGAATTATATGTATATATTACTACAAACCATTCATTTATTAATATTGATTTTGTTATATTTAGTTTTCATATAGCAATATAAAGATAATTTATAGCTTTTTTCAGGAAGATTATGAAAATCCCAAATGATCAACGCGCTGATATCTAAAACATGCCAGTAGGAATGTCCAAAAAAATGTACAAGGAAATGGTCGAAGAAATGTAAATAATTACATCATAGGAGGAGCTATCTCAACAACAACGTGCTTCAAATGTATGTAATCATGATTGAATTTGTACATATAAAAAATAATTTAGCATTAAATATTAGTTTTCAAGTATTTTCTTGTAGAAAAGAAAACAAAATGGAACCCATTCAGCACATAAAACATAATGACAAGAAGAAAATGGTTGATTTAAAATTTTGTGAGTAATTGTTAATATTTCCTTATAACAAATCGAGGTTTCATTTATGTATATTTTAAGTTGTTTTACAGCAACTATCCTTGAATGCCTTCAAATAGGTGCTAACATAGAAAGAAGAGCCATTAGAATAACTGATTGACATTGGGTTAAATAAGGGTTGTGAGTATATGTTGGCATATCAAAAATTAATTGTGGAATTTGTAAGTATCTCTATTGTTTTACTTCTATCAGTTTATAATTAATAGAATAAAAAAATCCTTTATATTAAATCTATGATTTATAATGGGGTTTAAAACATGCAGGAAACAAAGTATGGAACTACATTAGCAAAAAACTTGTTGCAACAAGGCATGACACTTGGTTTTGAAACCATATGCACAGTTTATGAGTCACGTCTTGTGTTGGTAAATTGATATTTGATTTACATTGATGTATATAATTTATTTCAACTTTCATTATTCTCACCAATGTAGATACACTCATTACACTTTATTTTTATGTTTGCAGATGGAAAAGGATCAAGAAGAAAAAAACAATCAATGCAATCAACAAAACAATAACCCAAGTCATGAAAATAACTTGAGCACTGACAGTAGTTCCAGTGAAGAATGACGATCTATTTGGATATCAATGCAACTTGTATTTTTTGAAATAATTATCTGTGAAAATCAGACATGTTGCTTAATGTAATGGAGATAGTGTCCCAATTGAAAGACAAGCAGTTATTAATAATAATCCCATTTTGTATGACAAAGAGCCTCTTATTGATATATAATAAAATATATTTTAATTTATTTTGTTGTGTTATCCAATGTCGTTGTGAAATGTTACACCGCTGATTAAATATATGGATGATTATATATTACAATGAAGAGATGTGAAATTTGATAATGTAATAAATTAATCCAAACATCGTATACAAATGCATAAAAATTAGGGATCTAGGTTTATTTATACCCAGGTCGACAGACTCTTCTCTCAATAAGCTTTCGTTCATATTCTATCTAATTTAGTCCTAATGATGGACCCCCTTTGGGGTTTGAAACGCCAACAGAATGAACACGAAACTGTGGATAATCCAGTTCATGCCATTGCAATAAAATTTTCATTTACATGAATATTGTTATAAGATATATGTCAATTTTTTTATGACTAACGGATCTTTAAAATTACAATAATTGCAATGTCACAGGTCGATGTTTCCAAAAAAGAGAAAATCTCATACAAAAAAATCATTGCATCAATAACATAAAAATGCGCCAGTGAATTATGTTATATAAAAGCATTGTGACGACATCATTTTTCATAATCGGTGCCTTTTCTTAAAACGACAACATTGTGGTGTTTATTTCTTCAAGCATTGGTATTGTTTGCAATTAACGCACTGGTGCATTGTAGTTCTTAACACGTGAGTGCTTTCATAGAACTAACACCTCGGTGCTCCAAAATATTATTTCCATCCCTAGTGCATTATGAAAAGAAACAACACTGGTCCTTTTATATAACTAATGGACCAGGGCATTTATACAAACTATACACATCGGCGCTGCAAGTTTAAACAAAATCACCAACACAACAATGTTTTTTTGGGTGCCCTGGTGTCGTTGCTTACACAAATGCCCCAGAGAATTTTTATATCTATTACCATTGGTGTAGTATATATTACACATTGGTGTTTTTTTTATTCAACACCTCGGTGATTTTAGTTATGTATGCAACCTAGCGTGTTTATATATGTAGCGCACTAGTGCTACTTGTTCCATGAAGCACACAAAAAAAAACATCCGCTAAAACCTTCGACCACCCAGATTTTTTTAGTTGTAATGAAGTTCCATTATAATCTCCGCTAAAACATCCACTGTCATAAACAGATGTTTTAGCGAAAGTTTTTTTGACATTTTTTTATCAATTATATACCACTAAAAACCTCTATTATAACCTCCGCTAGAAGGTATTTTCCTTGTAGTGCATTTAAATTCTCAATCATTTTTCTCTCATAATCCCTTATATTCATCACCAAAGTGGCCCCACCTTTATCATATTTCAAGATGACAATGTCTTGGTTATTTCTAAGGCTCTTAAGAGCAAGATGTTCTTCTCTACTAATGTTACTATGAGGGGGTTTGGCTTTCCTTAGAATAACCGAGAAATATTGGTTGATGCAATCTTTATCTTCATTAGTTAGTGATTGAATGCTATATTTTATACTATGAATAATATCATCTATAGGTAGATATTTTGTTGTAATGGAAAAATTCAATCCATTCTCTAATAGTCCTTGTTCAACACTATTTAATTGAATGACGAAGAGCATATATCAAAAATAATATCAAAGAGGGTATCTACAAAGAAGGGCACAACAAATGACAATTGAACACTATGAAGAGCAAAGAATACAAGAAAATGCACAACAAAGAGGAAATTAACAAAAAAATGAAAAGAAAATGACAATTGAAGAGCATGAAGAATAAAGGAAATGAAAAGATGAACAACAAAGAGCATCGACAATGAAAACAATATTCAACCAACTTAAGCGAAGTACAAAATGCAGAAAAAAAAAATTATATGAAAAAAAACATGTTTAAAATATATTTATGCACAAGCTAAACTTGTAAATCTTATTGATATGAACATTGCACATCAAAAATTTCATGATAGAACTATCGATTAGGCCAAGTTCAAATGTGGCATGTGTGTGAGGAGTCACATATTGGAATTCATGCAGTTAGTACAAATATAGGTCCAATGTGCATGAAATGAAAAAGGAAAGGAAATCATTAGATTAATCTTAGTCATATTTAAATGAGTAGATTAACCATATGGTTGAAAATTTTCATGTAGTCACACATGACTAAAACTAGTCTAGAACCATCTTAACACTAGATCTATCAAACAATGAAAGGGATCAAATCTCTTGAAGTGCAATTTTTCCTCATTTTTTACCCAAAAAAAGTTTACACCTCGGAAAATTTGATCCCTCTTAATACTTGAGTTAGTACTTGATAAATTTAGAATTAAAATAGATCCATACTTATTTTAAAATTTAAATTTAAATTATATTTTCTATAGATAAAATTATAAATATTATATATTAATATTTCACAATTTAATTAAAGAATATAAATATATTTACATAAATATAATAATTTTATTAATCTAAAATTACGATTTTATCACGCTTTATGTAACACGTTAATAATTTAATATTAACAAAAAAAAATTAAAAAATTAAATATATAAAAATGTTTAACCTACTTTAAAATGGACTACTAAGAAAAACTTGAGACTTAATGATATCAAATTAATACTTAACTAAGTGATTTCCACACAATCTAATGTTAAAAGATATTAATTCTTATCAACACACATTTAATCTAATTCATAAGCTTAGTATATAAAAAAATATAAGAGTTTTTAAAATATGTATTATATATAATAATAAATAAAATTTTCAATAAATATAAAGAGAAGTTAAATTGAAGCTTTTTTAAATGGAATCTATCTTTAAAATATTTTGATGGTATCATAAATTTAATACATAAAATTATATAATTTAATATTAGTAATTTTTTAAATTAAATTTTATAATTAAATAAATTTATTATTATCTTAATTATTAAATTAATATAAAATTTCATGGGACATAGAATAGATGGTTATGGAGTTTTTTTAAATGGAATTTATGTTTAAAGTATTTTGATGGTATTATAAATTTAATACATAAAACTATATAATGTAATATTATTAATTTTTAAATTAAATTGTATAATTAAATAAATTTATTATTATATTAATTATTAAATTAAAATAAAATTTTATGGGACATAGAATAGATGGTTATGGAGTGTATTGTTAAGTGGAATTTTGTAATATGAATATTATCGGTTCAAATTTTTATGGGAAAATAGTTAGCTATGTTAAGTGTTGGTGTGGCGCAAGCTGAGTGGATCCCCAAATGATTTTGATAACTTAAATACTTATGATACATGGTTTCTCAAGCCAAAGATTAAAAGTGAAGTTATTCAAAACTCATACATATATATATATATATATATATATATATATATATATAGATATAGATATAGATATAGATATAGATATAGATATAGATATAGATATATATATATATATATATATATATATATATATATATATATATATATATATATATATATATATATATATATATATTACTCTTAATATATTTTTTCACGTAAAGAAATCGTGCCTAGATCAACGTTCAGGGGTATGTAATCTTGCCCGGGATTGGACCACGAAACATGTGGGGACCAAATATCCCCACCTAACCATTAGATCACATCCTTGAGACTTTATTCTTAATATCTTTTATAAAAAGAAATTAAAGCTTAACTGTAAAAAAAAAAATATTATCATATATTACTTGAATTCTTCATAATGAGAACATGATTTGTTCTCTTAATATTTGATGTTTTTATTTTGACGTGATATAAAGGAGGAATAGACGCTTTTATTTATGGAGAAAAATGGTTGTGATTAATTACAAAATAATTCATAATTATAAAATGTAGCGAATTTGTTTCCAAGCATGGTGGAAGAATAATGGAGCCTACTTAGAGTGTATTTTGAGAAAGAAAATAGAGGAGAAGACATGGTGCACAAATTACTCACAAAATTATTCGTATATTCCTCGCACAAAACGAAAATACAACCCACATAAATAATGCTCATGAGATCTAATAGATTCCAAACAAGAAGAATATTATTGACAAAATCTCTCAACAAATTCCAACAACCAACAAACCTAATCTATCAATTTACTAATGTAAGCATTATTTCCAAGTCCCCCCTTTAATGCTTACATTACATCATTACAAAGATTATTATAAGAACCATAAATTACATAGTCACATTTTTATGGCTGGTATAGTCACATTTGTCTAACTGGTCTTCATCAGCACTCACATCCACTCTGGAATCTTGTAAACACCACTCTTTCTTCACCACCTCATCTTCGATATGTCACTTAAAGTTCATTTAAAACATAAATGCCTCTGACAATTTTTGGCGAACTTTGTAGAATTGACTTTTCTCGATCTCTCAAAATATAATCTCGATACTGGACCACCCTATGGACAAATTCCCATTTATCAAAATGCAAGGAACTACACTTTTGATAGTTGTATAGGTGATATGTCCAGGTACTGAGTGTATCCAGCAGCCAATTATGCAATTGGCCTTTCTCACACACATGGATCTCATAAAAGTAGCATGTAACTAGTCCTCTTGAAGCCCGAAGCACAACAAGACCCATCAACATATAATAGACTCAAACAATCAAATTAGTGATATGTTCTCTTGGCACTGAACAATGTTGAGAACCACTAATTTGAGCAATATTTTTCTATTCAATAATTGGTTCTTTCTCATATTCGTTTACAAACAAATATCAATATAACATACTTCGTCACAATGATAAGCTTAAATCTATAAAAAATTACATGATTTACTTGACCATGCACGCTGCAATACTCACATTTGCTCATTCCAAGATGAAAACCAAATTCATTTATAGAACTACAAAATTCCATTGGTTGGTTCCTCCCCCGAGTTTGTTTCCTACTTTGGTGAATGCACATGACTACCAACAATGCTCCACCATAGATTGACTTACTAAAAGAGTTGGCTATTTTTTTCTCTCCTTAAATGTTTTACTAGAAATTTTAATCTTGGAAGTTATTTAGCAAACTACATATTCTCCATCTGATGCTCACATAATGCAAGAGTTGTATAAGCAATGTACTCATCATCCCTACACACCACAACAAATATCCCAGTGAGAACATCAAGGCGAATAATATCTGATTTGCGTTTAACATGATGGAAAAGTCAATGATATTGTTAGGGTCCAACCCTCACCCCTTTATTTATGTAATAGGGTCGAGTCATAGTTATAGTTATTTAAAGAGTAAATAAAGCCCGTATTAATAATTGTAAGTAGTTGACCCGCATTTTAAAAAGGGACCACAGTTAGTTGCAAACGGGCCATGGTATTAGATAGATGGTCTTGATGGGCCTCAGTATTGCAACAAGAATGTTGCAACTCCTGAGGCTACCGACTTTAATTATCAACCTGGGGTTCGTACAAACTTAAGAGGTGTCAGCACTATATGTGCGACATACAACGTGTCCTTCATTTGTTGTCATGATGTAATTGAGTGCATGTACTAAATTCAAATCCTAAACTAATTGTAGAAAATGAAATGTTCGAAATGGAACCTTAACCTATTGCAAGAAAGAAAGTACAAGGAAAGAGAATGAAATAAAATGCTAAAACACACCATTTTATAACTAACTGCTAAGAGGCTTTTCTTCAAAATAATTCTAAGTTAACATGTATGCAATCCTACTGTCCTAAGCATGCATATTCAAACCATCAAACCTTCTACTGTTGTGCATGTAAATGAATAAAATATTTTTTTTCTTTTTGTCTTTTTTTCATGTGAGTGTGAAAGCTAATCTCTTTTGGTGATGTGGCAGGTGGCTTGGAGATGATGGTGAATGGTCAGAAGGTTTGGGAGACAAGTAGGGACCCTTTGCTAGCTTCCTAGAGGCTTTTTCCTCAATTCGGCCTCAAAACAAGCTTTCCTACAGGATGCTACAGTGATTTCCTACAAGATCCCCTGATTTCCTACAGGATGTACAGATTTACTATAATGCATCGAATGACCAAGAAAATCAAATCCAAATTGGATGGGACAAATTTCGGTATTAACTAGGATGTCTTAGGTCCACATTCCAAGTGGAATCACTCAAAAAGACCTCTGTTAACTCATGAAAAAAAAAAAAGCATTACTAGTCGAAAATCTAGAAATTCGAGAACTAGTGAGCTAGAAAATATAAAAAGATGACAAACCAAATCAAGTGAAAATGAAATGGGGTCATTTTTTTTTATGAACTAGAATTTTTTTATGATCTAATGCAAGTGGAATCAATTTGATTGAAGCTTGTTAGAATGCTCTAAAAAATAGCAGAAATTTATTGTTCTTTGCTAAAAATGAAGTCCAACAATCTAGATTTGGGAATAAGAAGACTAATCCAAACAACTCAATGATTATTATGAACTTCCAAGGATTTTACAAGGATGAAATAATTCTTGTGATCCTATAAAATAACTTACATCAACCATTTAACTCAATCCTACAACAGGAAATTATTAATCCTAAATGCAGAAATAGAAAGACATAAAAACTAGAGATGCATGTGAATAAGCAATGAAAAGAAGGAAAGAAAATGATACAAAAGAGCTCTAAGGTTCCTAGGATGGCCAAGCCCAAGGAAACTCAGTGACCTATGGAGGAGAACAAGATTTAGAAGATGAACATGACACCAATCTTCATTATTTTCGTCAATAGTATAACATCCCTGCACGAAAATACATTGGAGCTGCAAGAATACAAGCTCTCTCCACAATAAAACTAATGAAAATCTATCCTAGAGGAAAATTTAACTTCGTACTTATACAAAATTATTAGGAATCATTCCCCATGAATGGATGGATCTTTCCCCACCAAAATCACTTGATTAGTGGATCTAGTCCCCAAAACTAGGAATTTGCATTAAATGGCAGGGAACACATTCTTAGATTTTCTCAATCATTCCCTAAAGGCAAATTCAACTTGGTACTTATACAAAATGATTAAGAATCATTCCCCATGGATGGAGGATACTTTCCCCACTAAAATCCCTTGATTAGTGGATCTTCTCCCTTGATTGGTGGATTTGCTCCCTTAATTAGTGGAACACATTCCTATATTTTCTCAATCATTGGAGTTCCACAATTTGTGCCATAATTCCATAATATCTTATTAAATTATTATTTATTATTGATCCTCCAGTAGTAGGGAACAAGTCCCTAAATTATCTCCTCCTCCAACTCTTCATAATTTGCCCAATATTCTCATAATATTCCACAAAAATAAATAATATTAGGCACAAATATTCAATTATTCATAAACCTTCCTAATGAATATATTAAAGTTAAAAATAAATTATCTAATGCAAAAAGAGAGGTTTAATGCGCTGAAGGATAGTCAGAGGCCTTAATTTATGTTTTAAATTAGATGCACGGGTCTTAATTTATGTCTAATTTAGAGGCCCATCATACCCCCTGCTGAAAGTGTTGCTCATCCTCTGAGCAACTTAGTGACCTCATTGTGCCTCATCCATGGCCCTAGTGGTCTCTCTCTTGTGCATTAAGAATCTTGGTTGTAAGCTCTAGAAGGACAAGCCCAAAAACATATTTGTTCAAAGAAAAATCATTGTTTCTTGAGACCATTAGCTTGCTTTCTTGCCCTTATTCAAGATGAGTTCTTGAATATTTTTTTAGTTTGGCAAGGTCTTCCACACCCTTATCAACCATATGCTACCTTGTTCCACCATTTATTTGCCTTAGGACTGCCTCTTGTAGGATTTTTGGGTCACTGTAATTCCTATAGGATCATCCTGTAGAAAACACAATCCCTTTGTAAACTGAAGTAAAGGAGTCGAAAAGATGACAGAAATGGCGGAGGAATGAATGGTAATGAGTGTTAGAATAAAAACGTGAGTGACAGGGGTCTCCTTGTGATCCTCCTTTGCTCTTTGACCATCCTTGCTGACCTGTAAATGGAAATTTCATGAAAATGGAGAGGATGCTCTCTTTGTTTTTTCTTTTCAAGAATAAAATGGGATGAATGAATGATGAATAGATAGTCAATATGAAGTGGAAGGAGGGATTGGAGTGCTGTGGTGACCTTGGCCTTTGCAAAAATTTCTTCTTTTAACTACTGTCCTCATTCCTTGAAATCATCACCCTTCATAATTTAACTTTTTAACATTACATGAGTGAAGGAGTGAGTCGCAATTAACTAGCTGAAAGAGGTTGAGACTACGGACCAATCCTTAGCTTATAAAACCTCATATCTCATGCATTCACAACAAATTTCTAACTATAATATGCTCAAGAGAAGAGGTCAAGAATATTGCACACATGTACCTACCTAATGGTTGTTGGAGATATATGCATGCTGCTACTGAGTTGTTGTTGATGTGAAGGTGTTGGATGGTGATGCTGATGATCTTGATGCTGCTACTAAGCTCTGGAGGAGCTTCTTTGACCTCTGGATCTCCTTTAAAACTGCTCACTGCCAATCCTGTAGGTGTTGTTCTGTATCCTGTAGGTTTACAGGACAGCGACTTGTTTTGTCCATATCTCCCAAACGGTAGACTGGATTGAGCTGAAACTTTTTGAGCATGTTTCCATCATCATTATGCACCTCCCCATAGAAAAAATTTGGTCAATGGATGCACGGATCTCGAGAAAAACTAAAAATGGCTGAAGGTGATGGAGGTCGATTTCTTGAAAATCGTGTGCTGGAATTTGCTGAAATTGCTTGGGCTTGTTACCATCATCCATGTGCATCTCCCCATGAAACAGATTTTTAAATGGATGCACGGATATTGAGAAAATGCCAAAACGACTAAAGGTGATGGAGGCCAATTTCTTAGAAACCATGCACTGGAATTTGTTGAAACTGCTTGAGCTTGTTACTATCATCCATATGAATCTCCCCCTGAAACAGCTTGGTAAATTGATGCATGCTTTTCAAGTTATGTAAAAAACAAATTTATGCTCTATGTATTTTTGTATCGTGTAGGAAAAACAGAGTATCCTGTAGTTTTTTAGGACAGCAAGGAAAATGAGTGGTAGAAGCTTGGAAATCATGAATGGATGGTGGAAATAGATGAGGGTGATGGATAGGCATGGAATTGGCCTTGTTTAGCATTTGAGCAAAGGAGGAGAAAGTCAAAATTTGACATTTTTTGACTAGGCTTGACCAATTTTTTCTTTCATTGGTGACAACTTATTTTTGTTCCTTGTAGATGTTGGAGAGCACCTACGTTCATCAAAGAGACACATGGAGCAAGGATTTTTTATTTTTTCTCGTTTTTTTTCTCCTAGGTCTACTAGCCACCTCAATGAGGTTTTCAACTAGTAGGTCTGCCTAGGCGCCTCAAAGGAGGTTTTCACCTAGGATCTTTTTCTTTTTTCTCTTTTTTTTCTTTTTTTCAACCCATTGACTGCCTCATGGAGGTTTTCAATCAATGAGCCAATCTGAGGCACCTCCAAAGAGGTTTTCACCTGATATTTCTATTTCTTTCTCTTATTTTTCAATTTATTTTTTTATTTTCTACCCTACCCTACTTGAAAAACAAAATCACTTTCAAGTATAACAATACTTCCAATGGAGCCATGTGCATATCAAGATGACTGAAAAAATGATTTGGAGGCTTGAAATGTATGCTTTGACATGTACCTAGATTTCAGAGACCAAATGATTTGACTTTGAAAGGATCAAGCATAGTTGAGGAAGAGAGTGATGCTACAACTTTGTGACTGTCTGGAACCATATTTCAATGTAGTTGTGATATCCCTAGTCCACTTGCTGATTTGGATCATCTTGGATGTCTTCTTCTTTCATAACTTTCAAATCTTCCTCTTTTTGTTGATTTTTCTCTTCAACACATGGAGGATTTGATGGTAACCATGAGGGAGTTTTCTCAATCTCTGATTTTGTTGTCTGCTCTTCATCAAATGCAGCCCATGGTTCTTTGATCTTCTCTTTTGAATATTCTTCTTCTACATGTTGTCCTTCAATGATATCAAGAGAATCTCTTTTTTTCAATACTCATCCTGAGCTATGGTGAATACCATTGATCTCAAGAGGAGATGTTTAGAAGTGTTGTATCTCAGCATTGTAAGTGGGCTGAGCTACTTCAACATGTGGGTTTGGAAATGGTGGTACAGGTAGTTGAGTGGGAGTGTATATTTGAGATGGATGTGAATGGGGTTGTGGTTGTGGTGGAGGTGAATGGTAGGGATAACATGGAGTTTGGTATGGAGGATATTGAGGAAAATACTGAGGATATTGTGGATGGCTCCCATAAGTTCCTTGCCAACCATGTTGCCAGGATTGGTTTTGGGGTTGAGATGGCCAATGTTGCCAAGGAAAGGGTGTGTTCCAATTACTTTGAGGTGGATGTGCATAAGCTTTAAATTGTGAATTAGGCTCTTGCATCATATGAGGCTGAATATGAGGCTGAATAGGCTGCCATGGTCCTCTTGGAGCTACAAAACATCACTGCATTGGCAATTGACTTGCTCCATTGTCCTCTTACTGAACTTCCTTCAACCTTGGTAATGAGGAGCAACATTAACATCAAGTGATTCTGCATGGACATCACAAACATCTTCTTTTTTCTCACTTTGTATTCTTAACATTTCTACTTGTTTGGTTAGATTGCTAAGAATTTTTTTTTTTAAGTCATCAAACAAATTTCCAATTTTAGCTTGACTTACCGATCTTGATGTTGATTTACCTACTCTTGATATGTGTTTGCATGTTTCACAAATCTCCTCAAATGATAATTGATATACATCACCTCTACTCATAAGATTTAGGATATCAATCCACTCATCCCTAATTGTTCTAAGTAAGAGGGTTTTTAGTGTGTCGGATCCTAAATGATGTAGTTTTCCCCTCTTAACATTGTACATGAACCTCTCTATTAGATCCTCAAGGCTCCCATCTTCTCTTCGATTCATTCTAAATATTTATTCTTTAAGATCATGATCTTTATATTTTTCTATAAATATATTTTGCATATCATTCCATGATCTTATTGAATTAGTCCTTAAACTCATGAATCATTTAAGAGCTCTATCCTTCAAATTTGTCGGAAACAATCTCAATTTTTGAGTTTTTAATAAGTAACCATAAGATTTACAAACAATTTCAAATTCAAAGAGAAAGTTTTCTGGATCCTCTGACCTTAGACCAAGAAATTTTGGAAGAAAAGATGGAGGGATGTTCTTCATGTGCACATTAACATTAGTATCTTGAAAGGGAAATCCGAGAGGATCTTCCTCATTATCATCATCTCCATCCATTTCTTCTACACTCTTTGTCATCTTCTTCTTCTACCTGCAAAAGTGAATGGTGATATGGCTCTTACTACACCATGTGATCAAATGGGGGGTTGGGTTGGTGTTGGAGAAATTTTGTTTTTGTTTTTATGATTGAATGAAAACTATAATGCAATGCAATTTTCTACTTTTGAAATTAAATATGCCTAATGCAAATATTTTGTTTTTGCAAAAAGTGAAAAGACATGAATCAACTAGGGAAGAAAACTATGCATACTTTGACAACTCCCTGGCAATGGTGCCAAAAAGTGATGGGTCTCGATATTGCAACAAGAATGTTGCAACTCCCGAGGCTACCGACTTTAATTATCAACCTGAGGTTTGTACAAACTTAAGAGGTGTCGACACTATATGTGTGGCATACAATGTGTCCTTTCTTTGCTATCATGATGTAATGGAGTGCATGTACTGTAGTCAAATCCTAAACTAATTGCAGAAAATGAAATGTTCAAAATGGAACCTTAACCTGTTGCAAGAAAGAAAGTACAAGGAAAGAAAATGAAATCAAATGCTAAAACACACCATTTTCTAACTAACTGATAAGAGGCTTTGCTTCAAAATAATTCTAATTTAACATGTACACAATCCTACTATCCTAAGCATGCAGATTCAAACCATGAAACCTTCTACTGTTGTGCATGTAAATGAATAAAATATTTTTTTTTATTTTTGTATTTTTTTCATGGGAGTGTGAAAGCTACTCCCTTTTGGTGATGTGGCAAGTGGCTTGGAGATGATGGTGAATGGTCAAGATGTTTGGGAGACAAGTAGGGACCCTTTGCTAGCTTCCTATAAGCTTTTTCCTCAATTTGGTCTCAAAACAGGCTTTCCTACAGGATGCTACAGTGATTTCCTACAGGACCCCCTAATTTCCTACAGGATGTACAGATTTACTATAACTCATTGAATGACCAAGAATATCAAATCCAAATTGTTTGGGACAAATTTTGGTATTAAATAGGATGTATTAGGTCCCCATTCCAAGTGGAATCACTCAAAAAGACCTCTGTTAACCCATGCAAAAAAATAAAATACTTTGCTAGTCAAAAATCTAGAAATTCAAGAACTAGTGAGCTAGTAAATATAAAAAATGCCTAACCAAATCAAGCACAAATGAAATGGGGTGATTTTTGTTATGAACTATAATGTTTTTCTAATATAATGCAAGTGGAATCAATTTGATTGAAGCTCATTAGCATGCTCTAAAAAATAGCAAAACAATTATTGTTCTTTGTCAAAAAGGAGGTACAACAATTTATATTTGGGAATAAGAAGACTAATCCAAGCAACTCAATGATTGTTATGAACTTCCAAATCTTTTGCAAGGATGAAATAATGCTTGTGATCCTACAAAAGAACTTACATCAACCATTTAACTCAATCCTACAACAAGAAATTATTAATCCTAAATGTAGAAATAGAAATACATAAAGACTAGAGATGCATGTGAATAAGCAACGAAAAGAAGGAAAGAAAATCATACAAAAGAGCTCTAAGGTTCCTGAGATGGCCAATCCCAAGGAAATTCAGAGACCTATGGAGGAGAACAAGATTTAGAAGCTGAACATGACACCAATCTTCATTATTTTCATCAATAGAATTACATCCTTGCAAGAAAATACAATGGAGTTGCAAGAATACAAACTCTCTCCACAATAACACTAATGAAAATCTATCCCTAGAGGAAAATTCGACTTGGTACTTATACAAAATGATTAGGAATCTTTCCCCACCAAAATCCCTTGATTAATGGATCTAGTCCCCAATACTAGGAATATGCATTAAATGGCAGGGAACACATTCCTAGATTTTCTCAATCATTTCCTAGAGGAAAATTTGACTTGGTACTTATAAAAGATGATTAAGAATCATTCCCCGTGGATGGAGGAAGCTTTCCCCACCGAAATCCCTTGATTAGGGGATCTTCTCCCTTGATTGGTGGATGTTCTCCCTTGATTGGTGGATGTTCTCCCTTGATTAGTGGAACACATTCCTATATTTTCTCAATCATTGGAGTTCCACAATTTGTGCCATAATTCCATAATATCTTGTTGACTCAATATTTATTATTGGTCCTCCAGTAGTAGGGAACAAGTCCCTAAATTATCTCCTCCTCCAACTCTTCGTAATCTGCCCAATATTCTCATAATATTCCATAAAAATAAATAATATTAGGCACAAATATTCAATTATTCATAAACCTTCCTAATGAATATATTAAAGTTAAAAATAAATTATATAATGCAAAAAGAGAGGTTTAATGTGCTAAAGGATGGTCATAGGCCTTAATTTGTGTTTTAAATTAGAAGCATGTGCCTTAATTTATGTCTAATTTAGAGGCCCATCAGGTATTGAGAGAACCATGGTACTGACCCATGGTATTGTATGTATGAATCCTATATAAAGGATAGAGAATCTCCATTGAGGAATGTCGTGTCTTATTCTGTAATTGAGCTCTGCTCTGCTGGAGATTGCCCCCTCGAAGAGGCAAGTGAACATTGCTTTCATCTCTGAATAATAAAATATTTTTTATTTTTCTCAATTTTTTTCTATGTTATGGGTTCTATTTCTTTGCATATTTGGTATTTTGGAATTTTCTCGTAGGTCAAGAGCATAACAAGTGGTATCAGAGCACTTTCCATGGCTAGTGGTATCTCCATTTTTGGTAGAAATTTTTTTAGGGTAGAGACATGTCTTGGCGTCTTTAAACCACGGGATCTGTCATTGAGCACATAAACCTGTGGATTTGGGGAGGCATGCACGCAGGAAATACAAGAGGTGGTCACACTTGTTGGACTCCCTTGTAACCCCTGTGGGTACCTCAACGATTAGTAGCGCATTATAGAGAACTGCGCATGGACTGCCTTCCACGTACCCTCTAGGTATATCGGAAGCCCCCTAGGCTCACTTGAAACCTCGCCTTAGATAAATCGTCGGTTGTCTTGCTGCTACAGTACACCGAGAACAGCGCTCAGGGAGATTACTCGTGCATATGATAGGGTAGTCGGGTTGTATGACTAAGGGAACGGTTGATCCTCCTTAGTTAGTGCCCTAAAATATTGGGTCAAGTACTATTGTCAGACCCTTATGTATATTGCGATCTGGAGCACCTGGCACTCCTTTGAGACCATAGTTCCGTCGACTCTCCAAAGATCGCCATTATCTTATTTGCCAGATCAGATCTAGCAGTTGGGGTTCTGTTGCCGCAACAACAATCAGATCCACTAGTTGATGTTCTACTGCCATAGTACCATTCAGATCTAGTAGTTGGGGTTCTGTCACCACCATAGTCCAACTCACATTCAACAGTTGGGGGTTTTGCAGGAAGATCTAACCATTTGTGTAGTGAGGCTTGTGGCTCCTATACTGTGGGGCGATTCTCGTAGGACATTGGGCAGGATCAAGTTTTTTGGAAATTGGCCACTGCGTATTGATAAGTCGGGATGCTTATAAGAGACTTATCCCATAAGAATCAGGATGACGAACTAATCGCAGTGGTACCATTCACTTGTCAATTTCAATTTTTGGATGGTCCCAAATTTTTTCAAAGTGATGACAAGTGACCAAGATCTATGTATGGTAGAAACCAGAGCTCAAGCCATGGCCAACGAGAAGATTGAGAGCCTTGAAAAACAGTTGGCTTCTTTCAAGAACATAGTGGACCAGATGCAGAAATTCATGGACACTTTCCAAGTGAGCACGTCGGGGTGGCATCTAGAGGCACATGGTCTTAATGAAGACCTTGAAGGAGAATCTAGCCATCATATTCACCTCCATGGAAATCACCAACATTCCCACCCTCGGCCACCCAAGCTAGACATGTATAAATTTGATGGCTCTAATCCGACAATATGGGTAGCACAAATGGAACAATATTTCCTTCTGAATGATATCCGAGATGATCCAACTAAAATACATGTGGGAGCCCTTTACTTGGACCAAGAGAGATGGCAATCATGGTAGTGGTATCAAAAATGCTATCCCGAGAAAATAACTTGGCAAGTGTTCTCAAAATCTCTTTGTGACCGCTTTGATAGAGACTATAATTTTTTGGGTCATCTTACTAAGCTCTGACAAACAGGCATAGTAAAAGAATACATTGCAGCCTTTGAGACGTTGGTCATCTGCATAGAAGGTCTAGGAGATGAATTCTACTTGGAATGTTTTATAAGTGGTCTCAAAGAAGCCATCCAAGCACATGTTCAGATGCACCACCCACCTACATGGATAGACGCTTGCAACAAGGCTATCGAAGTGGAATGTGCTTTAGATGCCCAGTCTCTTCATCCAAACTTCATAGCCAAGGGACACCCCACCCAGGCTTAGGGCCCTACCCAAACACTTAAGGTTCAAAATGTGTCTTTAGCCGAAATGGCTGAAAGAAGAAAACAAGGATTGTGCTACTATTGTGATGATGAATACTCCCCCGAGCATAAATGCAAGGAATCCAAATTCTTTCAAATTGATGTTACTGATCACAGATCATCTGAAGAAGCCCCACCCCTTAAGGGACTAGAGGAAAAAGTTGAGGAAACCCAACAAGACAATGAACTCCCAACTATACTAAAGGAACTAGTTATCTAGATACATGCTTTGGCAGGCATTTATGTGCCCCAAACTCTCTAAATCAGAGGATTTATTAAACATCGCCCTGTAGTAGTATTGATTGATAGTCGCAGCACTCATAACTTTATCCATCAACGAGTCGCCGAAACTATTCATTGTTTTGTTAGGGCAGTCTCTAATTTCTAGGTCTAGATTGTTGATGAGAGGATAATGAAATGTGAAGGCCACTATGAAAATATCAAACTTCAGATGGGAGACTACCACCTCAAGACCCACATGTTTGTGATTAACATGGGTGGTTGTGACATTGTCTTGGGGGTTAAATGGCTTTGCACACTAGGCCCAATCACCATGGATTTCCAGGAGTTATATATAAGCTTTAAGTAGAATGACCACATGTATACCCTTCGTGGACTCCAGGCAGGTGCTCCTTCTATCATCAGCTCGCATTGCATGGAAAAGTTGTTGAAAAAGGGCCATCATGGAGTCATCACCTAGTTTAATTCCATCTAGGCCATCGAGCCCACTACTCTTCATATTCATCCTGACATGCAACAGGTCTTGAATCGACATCAGCAGGTATTTGACAAACATAAATAGCTTCCACCCTCTAGAGGGGAACATGATCATAGCATCACTTTGGTCCCAGGGGCACAGCCGCTGAACATGCGGCCATATAAATATCCTTTCTCCCAAAAGAATGAAATTGAAAAAATCATCAAGGAACTCCTTGAAGCCAGTGTCATTCATCCTAGAATTAGTCCTTGTTCATCACTAGTGGTCATGGTGCTCAAGAAAGATGGGGAACGACGCACGTTTCCAAACTTCAGGGCCCTCAACAAGCTCATGGTCAAAGACAAATTCCCTATCCCAGTTGTTGATGATCTGTTGGATGAACTACATGGTGCTCAATTCTTTACTAAGCTAGATCTTTGCTCAGGCTATCACCAAATACGCATGAAAGAAGTAGACATTCCCAAGACTGGTTTCCGAACTCATGAAGGCCATTATGAATTTTTTTCATGCCATTTGGTCTCTGTAATGCTCCATCCACTTTTCAAAGCCTCATGAATCACCTGTTGAAACCATATCTTCGAAAATTTGTCCTCGTTTTCTTTGATGACATTCTCATCTACAGCCTCACCTGGGAAAAACATCTTCAACATGTAGACCTGCTCTTGCAACTGCTCCAGAATCATAAATTATTTGTCAAATTGTCCAAGTGCTCATTTGGCATGGAAGAAGTCGAGTATTTGGGCCACATTGTGGGTCGTGAAGGTGTTCAGGTGGATCCCAAAAAGATACAGGCAATGCAAGATTGGCCCCAACCAAAAACCTTGAAGAGTTTGAGGGGATTCTTGGGTCTCACCGGCTACTATCACAAATTTGTTTGCAATTATGGTCACATTGCTAGACCCCTCACTAACCTTCTCAAGAAAAATTCATTCCTCTAGACTGATGTAGCACAACAGGCGTTTATGGCTCTCAAACAGGCCATGTGTTCCACTCCCGTATTAGCACTACCCGACTTCACCAAATATTTTGTGATTGAATGTGATGCTTTAGGTACTGGTATTGGTGTTGTCTTAATGTAGGAAGGTCGACCCTTGGCTTTCACCAGCTAGCAACTGAGTGAGAAACATCTGGGACAATCTACCTATGAGAAGGAAATGATGGCCATCTTACATGCAATAGATACCTGGCGACCATACTTATTGGGGCGTCATTTCCAAATCTGCACAGATCATCAAAGCCTCAAATATTTTTTGGAGCATCATCTATCCTCGCCCCAAAAAAATAAATGGCTGGCCAAAATGTTGGGATATGATTATGAGATAATTTACAAGAAAGGGCATGACAATGTAGTAGCGAATGCTTTATCATGCCAATTTGAGGATGAAAGCACCCTGCTATCAATCTCTCTTCCCATACTAGATTGGATTGAATAAGCCTGTAAGGAATGGTTTTCACATCCCTCTCTCTCCCAACTCATTAATAACTTGAGAGAAGATCCTAATTCCTTAGTTGGCTACTCTTGGAAGGATGAGATTCTTCGCTACAAGGATAGAGTAGTTATATCACCAACATCCACCCTTAAAACGTGCATTTTGGCAGAGTTGCACTCATCTCCCACTGCAGGTCATGCAAGCTTTTAGAAGACTTATACTCACACTCATCATTCTTTCTTTTGGACAGGCATGAAAACTGACATTCTTACTTTTGTAGCTGAATGTGATGTGTGTCAACGCCACAAAGGTGAAACAATCAAGTCACCAAGCACCTTACAACCATTGCCCATCCCTGCCTCAATCTGGATGGATGTTTCTATGGATTTCATTACTGGTCTTTCGAAGTCAGGTAACAAGTCAGTCATCATGGTGGTTGTGGATATACTTTCTACATATTCTCATTTTTGCACTCTACCCCACCCATTTAACCCCCACTTTGGTGGCTCAAGATTTCATGGACTAGATCTTCAAACTGCATGGCATGCCCACTTCCATTGTGTCTGATCATGACCTAACTTTCACCAGTAACTTTTGGCAGAAAAATTTCAAGCTACGAGGCACCCAAATCCAACTAAGTATTTCCTATCATCCCCAAATTGATGGTCAAAATGAAGTAGTCAACAAATGTTTGGAGACATACCTAAGGTGCTTCACTTCAGAAAAGCAACATCAATGGGTACAGTGGCTACCTCTAGTTTAATGGTGGTATAATATTAACTATCATGCAGCCACTAAGATGATTCCATATGAAGCAGTGTATGGTCAAATCCCACCTTCACCTACTTCTTATATCCCTAGATGCTCCAAGGTGCAAGTAGCAAATCAACTCCTACAGAACCATGCAACCATGCTAGCTCATCTCAAAGATAATCTCCATCAAGCTCATAATCACATGAAGCATTAGGCAGACCAACATCGTTCAGAGTGCACATTTCAAGAAGGGTATCAGGTATTCCTAAGGCTGCAACGATATAAGCAAACATTACTCAAAGACAAGCGCTATAAAAAATTAGCTCTAAAATTCTAAGGACCTTATCAAATCCTTCAGCACACTGGAGCAGTAGCCTACAAGCTATCCTTGCCACCAACTTCCAAAATCCATCCAATATTCCATGTATCATGCCTCAAGAAAGTGGTGGGGAACAATTCAAACCAGTCTACCTGAATTGGATGAAGAAGGTTCACTCTAGCTCCAACCTGAAGGTCCTCGATACGTGAGAACGACATCTACACAGCCACACAATCAAGGAAGTCGTCGTCAAGTGGAAAGACACCTCTCCAGAAGATGTGACCTGGGAACCAGCCACTATTCTTCAGTAGTTTCCGCATCTTCAGCCTTGAGGACAAGGGTGCCTTTTATGGGGGAGGGCATGTTAGGGTCAAACCCTCACCCCCTTATTTATGTAATAGGGTTGAGTCATAGTTATAGTTAGTTAAAGAGTTAATAAAGCCCGTATTAATAATTTTAAGTGGTTGACCCACATTTAAGAAAAGGACCACAGTTAGTTGCAAACGGGCCATGGAATTGAGAGAACCATGGTACTAACACATGGTATTATATGTATGAATCCTATTTAAAGGATAGAGACCCCCATTGAGGAATGTCATGTCTTATTCTGTAATTGAGCTCTGCTCTTATGGAGGTTGCCCCCTCGAAGAGGCAAGTGAACATTGCTTTCATATATGAATAATAGAATATTTGTTTTTTTCTCATTTTGTTCTATGTTCTGGGTTGTATTTCTTCAGATATTTGGTATTCTAGAATCTTCTCATAGGTCAAGAGCATAACAAATATTAACAATGATTTGGGTGCAAGATTGATGCAGCCTTAGCCGAAAATATCCACAGTATGCATACAAATGCATGTCATATTCATGTCCCAGGAATTTCAATCATATACTTAGGAAAAACTCTCCTAAATCAAGGTTTAATGTTCCTTCACTAACTCTATGCTCTAAACTCTAATAAACCTTTGAGCGAAAGCTATATGACCCTGTTGTGGTCACCAACAACCCCCCTTTCTTCATCTAACATTAGCAATAATGTCAAGCGAAGAGGGGACCCTGAACGAAAATCCCAAAAAATAGATTTTTCTAAAGTTTTTTTTGTATTTCTCCCCCTAAGGCTCAAATCGCATCGCAAAGAAAGGCTGAAGCATAACTCGAGCGCAAAAAACAAATACTGCGAAATTGCGATGCGAAGTTCATCGCATCGCACACCTCGCACGCGCCCCTTAAAAGAAAAACCTTCGAGCAATGCGATCGCCGATTTGAGATATCGCAAATCGCAAGCATTACGTTATACGACGTAACCATTAAACGAGAACTTGCGATATTTGCGATTTGCGATCTGCGATCTGCGATGGCAGCAATCTGCGATCTGCGACCTGCGATCTGAAAAGACTTACCACACGATAGACCCATGCATTAAGCGCGCGCCTTGAAAGAATTTAATGACCGCATGCTTAAGTATCTAGGAATGATTACGTTACATTTATCGAAGAGTCAAGTGATGATGGATGTCAGAATTATGTATTCATTAGAGATTAATGCTTTCACGTCAAGTCTTTTCATTTCACTTCTCCTTTGCGTAGACTGCAAGACACGCAACTGATATAAGTTTATATGCAGGAAACATCTGAAGGAAAGAGGAAAGCGCCAATCAGCAAAGAGAGAATGCTTTCACAAAATGGATGCCGCATGCAGCAGAACCGCGGATTCCAGGCTATCAACCAACCGACACTGATGAAATTAGACTATCTGGGACTCAGAGTCAAAGGCGCACAAAAGCAGCATATTCAGAAAAGATCTTGAAGCTAAGACTTAGTGAAGCAGAGAAAGAAGCGCATGAGAAGGAGAACGCTTCAGGGAAACCTAGAACAAAAAACGGAAGAAATTCTCGACACAGGGAGTTTCCCATGCAGCACGACTCTTAACCCACTCATTCATTCGCACGACCAGAAACCGAAAACGACAACAGCAAAATCAGTTCGAGAAGAAACTGGGACACGCTAAGTATACACGCGGCGAATACACCCAGCTAGAGAAAGGTTTTCGAAAATATCTTCTGGTTTGCCGGAAGGAAGTGCTAGCTCCTGCTATTTCCACTTTTATCTCCCGAGCGAAACAAGAAGGCGGCTAGCCGACTCTTCCCAGGAAAGCATTACACTGTTGACAGCACTAAAGAGAATATACAGAAACGGTCAGAAATTAGATTTTAAGTTTAGAAATAAAGTTGCTTTTAGTAAAAGGGCGATCATTTGAGGCCGATTCCCTAATTTCATGTAATTAATATTGATTAGTTAGTAGTATTTAACCCTTCTCATGGTTTTTGGAGAAGGGTCCGGAAATCTGTCAAAAAACTTATCCTCAGAACATGCACTTCTGCACCCTCAGAGGAGGTTTTTGATGAATGGATGGATCGAGATTTATTTATGTTTGCATTTTAAAATCTGTTACTGATGTTGCACTTCTGTACTCTTAGCAGATGTTAGAACAAGTAGAAATAAATCATTGTTACTTGAAGTTTATTAGTGAACTTAGTCATAAATGGTACTTTTATCTCTTGGCTAGATTCTGCTAGTATTCCTAAAGTGATATGTGGCTGAGTTCTTTGTATGTTATTGCATGAATGTCTGTATTACCATTTGGCACTTCTATACGGTGGGGTCATTTATTTATGTTTAACATATAGAAAACTGATTATGCGATATATTGTTCACAACTACTTTGCCTAACTTCTTATGCAGAATAGTTTATCTTTATTGATTTATATTCTGATATCAGTTGAATGATCTTTATTACCGGCTGTTGTTAGAAATCTTTCTAGATCGCATAACAAAAGAAAAACACCCCGGGTTAGCGTAGATTAGATGTATCTTTCTTCATTAGATTACATTAGCATAGAGTTAATTTAGCAGTTAGAATTAAGATCAGATTAGAAGAATCCTTCCCCCCTTCCTTAGATTAATATCATCAGACTCTACGCACACACACACACCCATCACATTGGGAAACTGGTCCCATTACCCCCAGTCGGACCCGCTACTCCAAATGGGCAAGGAGCCGCCAACCAGGTTCCGGACCGGGTGGGTATCCCCCTTGTTGTTGACCCGACCTCGGGGCCCTCAACATTTCTGGCGCTAGAAGGAGGGCCACAGCTATGAATGGCACATAACTCAAAGTCCAAATACCATTCTAAGAGCAAATCACCCTCACCAACTTCCCCGACTTCCCCAATACGACTAAACTCGGAACTGGAAGTCGCTCGGACATCCACCGCTGCTATACATCCCGATACATTAGAACAATTTATGGTCGATCCCCCTAAAGTTCAAACCTTGATCCGTAAACTCCAGGGATTCTCTATTTTTAACCAGAAATCTGATAAATCTAAAAGCAGCTTGACTTCGCAATACAACCCTGCTCATCCCCTGACCCGATTGAAGAGTGAAAAGTTTGGCATTCAGCCAACTGAAATCCCTCTCCCCACTAGGAAAAGAGCAAGGAAAACATTTCAAGAGTCTGACAGAGAGACTCTTTCATCCACCTCATCCATTTCAACTCCCTCTCCGCGAAGTCAACCACCCACATCTCCACCTCAAATCGCTCATCCATCTTCTGCAACTCTTCCTCCACAATCGTCAAAAATCATAACATCTCTATCTTCTCAACCTCAAAGATCATCTTCTACACTTTTACTAACCAGCAACTCAGCGATGGCACAATCTCCATGGAACAACCCAGGGGCGGTTCTAATGCCTCCACCCCTGAGTCCAATACCCGCCCATCCCGATAAATGGTTACCAAAGTTCAATCCAGAAACTGGAATGCTAGCTGAAGAACATATCAATAATTTCATGCTTTTAGTTAATCTCAACGGAGTTACCAACGAAGACGCCGTGGTCCGACTCTTCCCCTATACAATGCAAGGTACGGCCGAGTCATGGTACTTCTCGTTACCCTCCGGATCTATCACCAGCTGGGATATTTTTCAAAATCAATTTCTCACTAAATTCAGCGATGATAGATCGACAGCGACACTGATCAATGATCTGTCCAATCTTAAAGCTGAGGCTCGGGAACCCATTAAAGATTTTAACTTACGGTTCAACAAGATCCTCAATAAAATCCCCGCTGCTTCCCAACCCAGCGAGGAAGTAAGATGCGAATGGTACATCACTGCCTTACCTTCAAACTTGGCCATCTTCATGGATAGGGCAAGCAAGACAACCTTAGTCGAAAATTTGGCTGAGGTATTAGCAGTTGAAAGATGCGTAGTAGCCCTAGAAAAGAGATCTACAATCGAAGAGCGTAAATCTAAGAAAATCTATTTCAAAGAAGAAACCAAGAAGAAGCAAACGAAGGATCCTTTCGACATGGAAGGATTACAAAAGGTATTAAAGGCCATGTCAAATGAGATGATTGATATCAGGAAACAAGTAGCAGAATCGTCCCCAAGAAAGCCTTTTAGGAGTTTTAAGAGAAATCCTCCTATGGAGACGAAGCCACCTAGCGTGGTCTCTAACGTCGAATCTGAAGAAGAAGAAGAAGAGAACACCGCTAAAATGAATACCGACGATGAAGAAGTGGTGGAACTGCAAGGAATGTGGGATTTCATCCTCCCACAAGAGGAAGATCAAGAAGCACTTCCGGTTAGTACAAGAAGCAGAAATCAACTTGATCCTCCCCAGACTACCCCAAAACAGAAGGGCGCAAGCCCTCCAGCAAAAGAAAAGGCCTCAACAAAGAAGACAACCCCTAAAGCGACCTCATTTAGCCCAGTCCAATCAGAGCAATCGCCTCCATCAAAGACACTAATAGTGTCAGATGAAATGGAGTATAACATCATAGACGACATGAAGAAGACTAGGGATAATATCACCCTGTACGAGCTGAGCAAATTGAAACACCAGCAGAAGATCATGATGAAAGAGTTACACGCCGTACCTACTGCGCCTCTACCTACAGCTATAGCTTCTCATAATATAGGAAGACCCCCAATCAACGCGATCAATAAAATCGATCCAAATGACATCGCCTTGATTGGAGGGAGGTCTAGATCTCACACTCCCCCTTTCCTCCTCACTTATGAGATCTTTAACAGAAACGTGCATAACTGCTTGGTTGATTCTGGTGCTTCAACCAATATTCTACCCAAGTCAATATGTGCCAAACTTAATGTTCAACCGCAAAAATCCGCAGTACGCATAGTTCAACTTGATCGATCACAAGTCGAAGTGATAGGCGAACTAAATCAAGTGAACATAAGACTATCGTCCAACCCCAAGGTGTGCCAGGTCATCGATATTCTAGTTGCTGACATCCCTGAATTTTATGGTCTAATTCTTAGCAGGGATTGGTCCGAGAAGCTCCACGGATATTTTTCGATTGACTGGTCGCACATGTGGTTACCCTTCAACGGGAAGCCAAATCAAATAAAGGTTGAACGAGAACTACACCAAAAGTACATAGTGACGGACCTAGAGGGAGAGAACGAAGCCATAGCATACAACGGCAGCATCATAGGCAACTATTCGGTAGACTCTTTCCTTGGAAATTTCAATGCTCACATATCACCATATTTAGAAAATTCAGTCGTGTCCCAAGTAGAAAACTTTTCCCAGACTGATGAGTCAAAATGTGTTAGTTCTTAGATAACCTTGTAAATACTTCTTTATTTTGGAAATTATATTTTGATGGCTCTAAGTCCAACGAGGGAGCGGGAGCAGGATGCGTCTTGATTAGCCCAGACGGAAATAAGACCATGCAGACTGGAGTTCGATTGCACGAACAACACAGCGGAATACGAAGCCTTGGTGCAAGGCCTATACAAAGCAATCGGCTCCAACGTCAAATATCTTCAAGTCTTTGGAGATTCCGAGATCGTCGTCAAACAGGTACGTAACACCATACATTGCCTGTCTAGTCATTTAAAGCACTACCAATCTTTAGTGCAAGATCTCACTGTGCATTTTACAGCATTTAATATTTCATCAATCCCAAGACTTCACAATGCAAGCGCAGACCTGCTAGCAAACGTAGCCTCCATACTCATTCCCTCCGAAGACTTTAGTCCAGATAGGTTTTCGATATAATTAATTTTTAAACCGTCTATTCCTGACAACATCACCAACTGGAGAGTATTCAACGACGACCCAGACATCGTAAGTTTCCTTACCTCCGAAGGATCCTACTCAAGCCAGATAATCGACGAGGACTGTCATGACCACCAAATACAACAAAGTAGGACTGATAACGCTATACCCAAATCAGTGGTCAAATTAGAAGATTTGTATGACTTAAAAAGTCGGTTCAAAACGTCAGCTAATGCCAAACTTTACAGTTCAACTCTGAACTACGAATCAGTGAACTTAGGAACCGATGAGAAACCCCAAAACGTCAATCTAGGCCAAGGCCTAGCTCCTGAAGAAAAATCAGCATACTTCCGTCTTCTACGACAGTACAAAAACGTCTTTGCCTGGAACTACGATGAGCTGAAAACTTATAACACTTCTATCATTCAGCACACTATCCCTATGATCGATAACGAGAAACCCGTCCAACAAAAGCTCAGAAAAATCCACCCCAACTTGGAAAATCAGATAAAAACTGAGCTGAATAAGTTGTTGAGAGCCAGAATAATTTTCTCGGTCAGACATTCCAAATGGGTGTCCAATATGGTACCTGTTAGGAAGAAAAACGGAGATATTAGAATCTGCATTGACTTCCGGAATCTCAACAAAGCCTGTCAGAAGGACAATTTTCCCCTTCCACCTATGGAGCAAATATTACAGGCTGTAGCAGGCTCAGAATTGATGTCTTTCCTGGACGGATTTTCAGGATATAATCAAGTGCTGGTACACCCAGACGATCAGCTAAAAACCACCTTCTGAACTAAATGGGGTACCTACGCGTATCGAAAGATGCCGTTCGGTCTGATCAACACCGGCGCTACTTTTCAAAGAGCTATGGATATTGCGTTCAAAGGGTTAATCAATAAATCAGTGGTGATTTACCTAGATGATATAACTGTGTACTCCAAAAAACGAAGCGACCATCTCAGAGATTTGAAGCAAATCTTTCAAAGATGTTTAAGGTATGGAATCTCGCTTAACCCGAAGAAGTCTTTTTTCGCGTTGAGTGAAGGAAAATTGCTAGGATTCATAGTGTCCAAATCGGGCATTCACATCGAATCTGCCAGAATCAAAGAAATTTCCAAGATATCCATGCCCCATAACAAAAAGACCATGCAATCTTTCCTAGGACAGATCAATTTTGTGAAAAGATTTGTCCCAGATTTTTCACGTATTATTTCTCCTTTACAAAAAATGATAAAAAGGAATTCAAACTTTAAATGGGGTCTAGACGAGCACGAAGCGTTTAACTTAATCAAACAAGCCATCATCGACGCCCCATCCCTAGCAACCCCAAATTTTTCAGAACCATTTGTCTTATACACGTTTGCCTCAGAGCATTCTTATGTTGCGATCTTGACCCAGGCAAACAAAGAAAAGGCAGAAGCCCCAATCGCATTCTTTAGCTCAAACTTACAAGGTGCTGAGCTGAAATATTCGGACGTAGAAAAACAGGCATATGCCGTCTTTAAAGCAGTCAAATATTTCAGACCCTTCTTGCTAAAGGCCCATACCAAGGTCATAGTACCATTCCCGGCGGTAAGAAACCTCCTGATTCAGAAAGACGTGGGCGAAAAGAGAGCGAATTGGATCACCGCCTTACAAGAATACGACCTGGAAATCAAGCCGGCACACATCGTAAGAGGCCAAGGCTTCTGCAAGATGTTAGCTGGAGCATCGCAAATCCCCGAAGAGTCACCTGAAGAGGTACACGCGTATGAGGTAAGCCTAAACAACGCAGAATCATTTTGTGCCGACATCATTTATTTCCTAAAGAACGGATATGCTCCATTTCACCTGGATCATATAAAAAAGAGAGCCCTGAGGTTAAAAGCTAAACAATACCAGCTCGTAAATGATGTCTTATTTAAAAGAAACTATGATTCTGTGCTTCTTAGATGTCTTGAGAAAACTGAAGCCGAAAAGGTTTTGCAGGAACTCCACGATGGACCAGCAGGTGGACACTATGCTGGAGAAACCACCGCACACAAGATCTTACGTGCAGGATACTACTGGCCCACGTTGTTCAAAGACTCGTACAATCACGTGAGAAAATGCCAAGTCTGCCAAACTGCTGCAGGAAAACAAAAGAAGTCATCCATGCCACTGCAGCCGGTTAATATCGAACAGCCGTTCAGCCAATGGGGCCTGGACATAATAGGTGAGATCGTTCCTCACTCCTCTAAACAGCATAGGTATATCCTCACTGCAACCGACTATTTTACTAAATGGGTAGAGGCAGTTCCGCTCAAGACAGCTAATTCTGAAAACATTGTTGAATTCATAGATCAGTTTATCATTACTAGGTATGGATTGCCGACGGCCTTAATATTTGATAATGCTTCATATTTTTCTGGAAATACCATGACTGAGTTCGCGCTCAAAAGAGGGTTCAAACTGAAGTATTCTGCCAACTACTATCCGCAAGGTAATGGGTTGGCTGAATCAACAAACAAGAACCTAATCAGGATTATCAAAAAGACAGTTGACCAAAACCAAAAGAATTGGCACAAAGCGCTGGTAAACGCCTTATGGGCAGACAGAATTACCAAGAAAGCCTCTATCGGGACTTCTCCCTTTAATTTGGTTTACGGGAGAGAAGCAGTTCTTCCTACCCACTTACTCATTCCCTCTTTGTCCTTAGTACAACACATTGATGAAGTACCTACTTCTCCCTTACAACTAAGGCAAATGGAGATAATCAAGTTAGAAGAATGACGAGAACAGGCCAAGAAAACCCATGCTCACCACCAAGCGTTGATAAAATCCTCTTTTGACTCAAACATAAAGACCAGAAAAAACTTCCAGATGGGTGATCTAGTTTTGAAGTGGGATAAGGCTCACGAAGAAAAGGGCAAAGATACGAAATTCCAGAAGCTATGGCTTGGTCCTTTTCAAATCGTAGAAGTCATAGGCCCGTCGACTTTTGTGTTGCAGGACTTGACAGGCAGAAGAGATTCTCTGCCTGTAAATGGACAAATCCTCAAAATGTATTTCCCATAGAAGGTCATCCTTCTGTTTTTGTAGGATAGTTTTAAATTTTCATGTTAGTTTTCATTTTTCATGGATAGGGCTGGTTGTAAATGATCATAAATAGTATTCATGAAGAAACATACCATTTCTGTATCAAATTTTGATTTCACTTGTATAAATAGAAAAACTTTTCGAAAAATCTGACTTTTATTATTGACAAATAGAGTTAGCTTTAACCTGAATATGATGTTAGTTTCAAACTTCACAAAGAAACCTGGGATGAGAGTAACTTTTGGCAAAAAATTGTTTTATGCCAATGCTATGAAAGGTATCATCGATAGCAAAATAGGTATTCTCTGCAAAACTGTTGTTCTTAAAACTCTATTATTGTCGTCCAGAGCTTTCTTAAGGAAAAACAATGACTTCCTCCCTGCTAAGGAAAATCGCAGCATCCAGAGAGACAATCCAAGAAAACACTATATCTCAAAGAATAAGAGGTATCATCACGAGCCGGCTTATCATGATCACAGATATTATAACTTGCTGACTTTGCCACTACTGTCTACCAAAACAGGGCAACGACTCAAGATTGTGCAATCAAAAGACAAGGGGTCTCATCACGAGCCAGCTTGTTCAGCAAAAAGTATAAATCAAGTGAATGACTGTGTCATAATTTGGCCACCAAACCAAGACATTGTTCTTTAGAGAATAAAAAAATCAAAAAAGAAAGAAAAAATGTCAAAAGGATTTTTCTCTGGAATGTTGTAAATGACCTCAAGCAGGAAAAAGGATCATTGCTGGATAACATGGTAACCCTGTCGAGGCTATGGACGCCTGCGAGCAGCAGAGGCTCTACCTGCGACAAATGAGCATACTTTACAAAGCCAGTACGCAGAGAAGACCTTATTTTGTCTTTGAGGAGACTGAGTAATAACTAGGTATGAATACAAAAAATAACCCAGGGGAAAAAAACAATCAGAATCAAATAAGAAGTTGTGACGAAGCATTATTGACAGGATAAAAGGTAATACTCTACCTGTCCATAACAAAATTCAGGCATAAGAAAACTTTTTCTGTTTTGGAAGTGAAAATGCAATAGAACAAGCAGAGATAACTGGTTCTTCACAGTGAATCGCCATTGTTGTGGTCACCAACAACCCCCCTTTCTTCATCTAACATTAGCAATAATGTCAAGCGAAGAGGGGACCCTGAACGAAAATCCCAAAAAATAGATTTTTCTAAAGTTTTTTTTGTATTTCTCCCCCTAAGGCTCAAATCGCATTGCAAAGAAAGGCTGAAGCATAACTCGAGCGCAAAAAACAAATACTGCGAAATTGCGATGCGAAGTTCATCGCATCACACACCTCGCACGCGCCCCTTAAAAGAAAAACCTTCGAGCAATGCGATCGCCGATTTGCAATATCGCAAATCGCAAGCATTACATTATACGACGTAACCATTAAACGAGAACTTGCGATATTTGCGATTTGCGATCTGTGATCTGCGATGGCAGCAATCTGCGATCTGCGACCTGCGATTTGAAAATACTTACCACACGATAGACCCATGCATTAAGCGCGCGCCTTGAAAGAATTTAATGACCGCATGCTTAAGTATCTAGGAATGATTACGTTACATTTATCGAAGAGTCAAGTGATGATGGATGTCAGAATTATGTATTCATTAGAGATTAATGCTTTCACGTCAAGTCTTTTCATTTCACTTCTCCTTTGCGTAGACTGCAAGACACGCAACTGATATAAGTTTATATGCAGGAAACATCTGAAGGAAAGAGGAAAGCGCCAATCAGCAAAGAGAGAATGCTTTCGCAAAATGGATGCCGCATGCAGCAGAACCGCGGATTCTAGGCTATCAGCCAACCGGCACTGATGAAATTAGACTATCCGGGACTCAGAGTCAAAGGCGCACAAAAGCAGCGTATTCAGAAAAGATCCTGAAGCTAAGACTTAGTGAAGCAAAGAAAGAAGCGCATGAGAAGGAGAACGCTTCAGGGAAACCTGGAACAAAAAACGGAAGAAATTCTCGACACAGGGAGTTGCCCATGCAACACGACTCTTAACCCACTCAGTCATTCGCACGACCAGAAACCGAAAACGGCAACAGCAAAATCAGTTCGAGAAGAAACTGGGACACGCTAAGTATACACGCGGCGAATACACCCAGCTAGAGAAAGGTTTTCGAAAATATCTTCTGGTCTGCCGGAAGGAAGTGCCAGCTCCTGCTATTTCCACTTTTATCTCCCGAGCGAAACAAGAAGGCGGCTAGCCGACTCTTCCCAGGAAAGCATTACACTGTTGACAGCACTAAAGAGAATATACAGAAACGGTCAGAAATTAGATTTTAAGTTTAGAAATAAAGTTGCTTTTAGTAAAAGGGCGGTGATTTGAGGCCGATTCCCTAATTTCATGTAATTAATATTGATTAATTAGTAGTATTTAACCCTTCTCATGGTTTTTGGAGAAGGGTCCGGAAATCTGTCAAAAAACTTATCCTCAGAACATGCACTTCTGCACCCTCAGAGGATGTTTTTGATGAATGGATGGATCGAGATTTATTTATGTTTGCATTTTAATATCTGTTACTGATGTTGCACTTCTGTACTCTTAGCAGATGTTAGAACAAGTAGAAATAAATCATTGTTACTTGAAGTTTATTAGTGAACTTAGTCATAAATGGTACTTTTATCTCTTGGCTAGATTCTGCTAGTATTCCTAAAGTGATATGTGGCTGAGTTCTTTGTATGTTATTGCATGAATGTCTGTATTACCATTTGGCACTTCTGTACGGTGGGGTCATTTATTTATGTTTAACATATAGAAAACTGATTATGCGATATATTGTTCACAACTACTCTGCCTAACTTCTTATGCAGAATAGTTTATCTTTATTGATTTATATTCTGATATCAGTTGAATGATCTTTATTACCAGCTGCTGTTAGAAATCTTTCTAGATTGCATAACAAAAGAAAAACACCCCGGGTTAGCGTAGATTAGATGTATCTTTCTTCATTAGATTACATTAGCATAGAGTTAATTTAGCAGTTAGAATTAAGATCAGATTAGAAGAATCCTTCCCCCCTTCCTTAGATTAATATCATCAGACTCTACGCACACAGACACACCCATCACATTGGGAAACTGGTCCCATTACCCCCAGTCGGACCCGCTACTCCAAACGGGCAAGGAGCCGCCAACCAGGTTCCGGACCGAGTGGGTATCCCCCTTGTTGTTGACCCAACCTCGGGGCCCTCAACAGACCCTTCAATATCTTTGGTTAACTCTTATTACCCACGTATATTAACCATAATATATTTATTCCAGTTTATTTCTATTATAACTCTTGTATAATAGGAATTACACATAAACCATTTAACCCTTCATTACTTTACCATTCTACCAATTCACACAACTTTTCACATTTACATATGCTCAACCTGCACTTCAAATCTACACCATTGATTTCTTCCTTCAAATCCAACGGCTATCACGTCATCTGCTCATCAACTAACCTGGACAATCTCTACCATTGATCTGATCCATCTGATCCAACGGTTGTCGCGTCACCCACTCAACTTTTGTGTGGCCAAATCTCCACCATAGATCAATCCTTCTTGATACAACGGATATCACACAATCTCGCACTCCAACTAGCACGATCGATAAAATTTTTGAAGCACGCAAGAAAAGTTGTTTTGTTGTGCTACGTGTCGCCTCCATGTTTTATCGCGTAGAATTTTGAAATAGCACTTACAGCCTTTAGGCCGCCCGAGATACCACTTCCCATCTTTGGAAAACTACGCACGTGCTTAAATCAAAACCTTTAAGAAAGACGCTTAACCAAAGGTTTAGTGCTTAATCTCCGCCATTCCTCTTCTGTCGTTATTATTCATCGATCTGGCCGATCCGATGGTTCTCGTGCTTTGTTGTTTAATTCTTTGTACATTGTTGATCTTCTATTCGACTCCCTCCTGAGCTTAACTACAATCCATCATTGGAACTGTTTAACCTCCAATTTTCTATGTACACTGTCTTAGCGCTCTATCCTTCTCGATTTCATTTGCACACACATATCTTATGCAAAAACATTTCGTTTATAAATAATTACAATTTAATCACATACGTACTCCACACAAGTCTGAAATCGAATTTCTATATTCTTAAACAAGTATTTACACAGTTTCTTCTCTCAGGCCTGATTTCCAATATCAGTGGCCTCTATTTCCCTATCTGCCTGTAGGCTTACAATCAAACTCTATCTAATCTCTGACTCTCTAACTAACTAACTGACTCTCTCTATGTCTTTTAGGCTTACATTTATACAAAAGGTTTTGTGAACCAATTCTAGTTTAGATCCTTAATAATTTCAAATAAACCCTAAGAATCCTCTCAATCCCAGAAATCATGAACTAATTCCTAATTTAAGATCTACAATTAATTTCCAATTCTATATATCCCTATGAACTCTCAACAATCCTGAATCTCTCATGTTCCCCTTCATTCGAGAACATTTACAATATGCCTCTCAATACTTAATTAGATCCTATTCTCATAAAATCACTCAAAAACATTAGAATTACATTAATTTGATGCATATAAAGCCAACTTCCTTAAAAAACACAAGACCCCTAAATTCTACTAAATGTACAAATTTTTGGAACCATGATGCTCATGCATTAGACTCCCAAGGTAGAAAACATTCATGATCTCTAGATCATGTGTTCTCATATGTTGATAGAAAAACCTCCAGGGTGTAACTGCCCAAATGCCTTGCACCTTTGTTGCTGTTGTATATCTATTGTCTTCTAGTTCATCTTCCTCTCTTCAATTAGTTTCAATTTTTGATTGATCACTCTTCCTACTATCATTTTCCTCAACCTAGATTGTTTCATCATCAACTGCCATAATTCTTCAATCTCCATTTCCAGCACATCCTCGAGCTGGTACATACTCTGCCATTTACTACTATCTCTTTCTCCCTTCTTCAGGTTGTTGTTGTTGTCCACTAACTTCTACACCTTCACATTTTGCATCTCACTGCACGTTGTCCATTCATATTTAAACTTCTAATTACTTTCTTCATCTTTTTCTACTTTAGCTTCTGCTATTACTCTTGAGATTTCTCCAGGTACTGTTGTAGATATTGCTTCCACCCAAACTTCCTGAATACCCTTGAAGATATCTCCATCTGCAACATCTAATTTCTGCTCCTTGTCTGCAAATTTACTTTCCAATGATTTAATGTTGTTGTTCCATGGGCTAAGTACTATCATGTAATCTTCCTTTTCCTCCTTCATTTGACTGTTCTCCTGTGCCAAATATTTTTTTTATTTTGCAGCAATATCTTCATCACAACTTGTAATAATACACCAATTATCAGAATTAAAAATATAAGGCCTCATTGCCTTTTCCTTCTCTAGAAACATCTCAATTTGATGTTTTGTGTTTTCCTTTGACTCCTTTGTCAGCACATTAGTATGCTGATTTAAATTCTCAAAAGAATTCATGAGACTGTCAGCTAGTCTCTCCTCCACACCATCTGCTTCAATGGTGTCTTCCTGGTCTTGTCCACTGTAGTGATTTTCTTCATTCTCATTCAGCTCTAATTTTACAACCTGAACACTTGCTCTTTGGCTTTCTAGCCTTTTATATAAAATAATCAACTCATGCCATATATTTTCCATCTCACTTGGGATTTCTCCTAAAAGCTCTGTACAATCCTCACTATCTTCTTCTTTGTCACAAGTATAATTCCTTGGTGACACTACTTCTTCATTCTCGATCAAAATAAAATTATGATCCTCCATATTTGTGATAGTTTTAGATGTCTGTCCATCACTCTTCCTTTGGCCATTTAAGATAATCAATTTCCCTTTATCCTTACCAATAACAAATTCCTTATCATAAGACATAATTGTTTCATCCCTACCGAAGATATTTCCTTCACTAAGCAAGGAATTTATGAAATCCTTTTGCTGAAACAACTCAACTTGATCTTCATTTGAAAGACAGTCATCATCATACTCTGTTTGGAAACTTTCAGCTTCACTCAAGACAGTTCCATAGGATGGTTTGTCTTCTACAATACCTGCATTCACACACAACTTGTCAATTTTAAAACCACAAGACCTCATGATCTCACTTGATGATTCAATCACCAAGTCTTCCTACTGTTACAAGTCCTCTACATGACTCAAAAATTTTTCAATGGTCTTCTCTTCAATCTCCTCAAGTCCTTTACTTGGTTGCGTGATATCCTTCCCTACTTCTTCCTGCTTTTGGCCATCATCATGAGTCAAACTTCCTCTGCTTCCAGTCCTTGCATTATGCTGAAAAGTAAAAATTTTCCCCAACTGTGTACAGGCATTTACATGAGACTTATCTATCTCATCTTTTTTCATAACAGAATTGAGATTCTGCATGTCTTCTTCCTCCTTTACAACAATATCAGAAAATTTTCCTTCTTCACATGTTTCACCTGCAAACATACACAAATTATCATATTTAAAATCATGTGACCTTTTGGTCTCACTTGAAGTTTCAATCTTCAATTCTTTCTCCAAACACTCATTTATTCTGAGTATTTCTTCCTTCAGTCGAGCATTCATCATTTTCTCTTTCCTCTTCTGTATTTTATGCCACCTTATCTTTCTTTTCATAAGAAAACCAAACCTATGGTATTTTTCATTCCTCTGTAACAGTTCCATCAGTACTTCAAGATGGACTATTATCTCAACCATCTCCCTCTCATATTCTTCATCATTCATCTGTCTCCATATGCCATTTGCTTTGGCATCTTCTTTCTTCACTTTGAGGCTTTTTTTTGAACCTCTACAATGACTATCAGTAGTCAACTTCTTCTCCATCTATATGAGTTCTTCACTCACTATGAGCTACAAAAATCTCTGCAACAACAAGTCCTCCCTGCTGCATGATACCTCACTAAGCTTCTCTCCTCTGCGCTTAGTCTTTTGGCATCTCTCTAGTTCTCTCCTCTGGAAACATATGAGCACTCCATGCTCTAGAATTCAACTCATCTGCACTTTTGAGAACACAACTATCCTCTTGTATTTCAAACCCAAATGAAATACTAGGTTCTGGCCACTCTCTCTTAGAAACCCTTACTGGCTTCCTTCATCACTGCTCTTCAGGCTGTGATCTTCTTGTTGAGATGCTTCACTAATTGTTGTTACCTGCATATCAATGATATTTAAACAAAGATCATTCCAAGATTTCAAAAGCTTGCTACTGCCAAATTTCTATGGCCACTTTAAAATGCTTCTGCTCAGGTTCCTTCCGAGAACATTCTTGTCCTCTCTGTCCAACCTTCAATCAAATTCTTCAGGTTCACTGCCACTTTTTTTCCAGACTTTCATTCACTTTGTTCTTTAGAACACATACAACTTTCCTTGTCTGTCTTCTTCTATCAATCTTTACTTTGTCTTAAACCTGCAATACTCAAACCAGAGTTAAATAAAACAATACCTGTATGATTTCACAAGTAGTCTCCATCCACTCTTCAAATTTGATTGAATCTCCATTTTCCTCAAGAAAAAAAACATTGTTGTGCTTTCCTTATACTTCTGCAATCTCTTCTTAAGAGTATCACTTACTCTCATCTTGTGTCATGCCTTCTACTTATCAGATTCAAATAACCTGATCTCCTCTTTCTTTCGCAATCACACTTGCATTTTGCACAATTCTGCTTTAATTAAAAAGAGCTTTAACCATGCTCTAAAACCAAATGATGTAGCCTTAGCCGCAAATATCCACAGTATGCATACAAATGCATGTCATCTTCATGTCCCAGGAATTTCAATTATATACTTAGGAAAAACTCTCTTAAATCAAGGTTTAATGTTCCTTCACTAACTCTACGCGGAAATGTTTGATTTAATTATCCAAAGTCTAAACTCTAATAAACCTTTGAGCAGAAACTATATGACCCTTCAATATCTTTGGTTAAGTCTTATTATCTGCGCATATTAACCATAATATATTTATTCTTCTTTATTTCTATTATAACAAATGCATGTCATCTTCATGTCCCAGGAATTTCAATTATATACTTAGGAGAAACTCTCTTAAATCAAGGTTTAATGTTCCTTCACTAACTCTACGCGGAAACATTTGATTTAATTATCCAAAGTCTAAACTCTAATAAACCTTTGAGCATAAACTATATGACCCTTCAATATCTTTGGTTAAGTCTTATTATCTGCGCATATTAACCATAATATATTTATTCTGCTTTATTTCTATTATAACTCTTGTATAATAGAAATTACACATAAACCATTTAACCCTTCATTACTTTACCATTCTGCCGATTCACATGACTTTGCACATTTACCGATGCTCAACCTACGCTTCAAATCTGCACCGTTGATTTCTTCCTTCAGATCCAACGGCTATCGCGTCATATTCTAATCAACTAACCCGGACGATCTCTACCATTGATCTGCTCCATCCAATCCAATGGCTGTCACGTCACCCGCTCAACTTTTTTGTGTCCAAATCTCCACCGTAGATAAATCCTGCTTGATCCAAAGGATATCGCGCAATCTCGTGCTCCAACTAGCACGACCGATAAAATTTCGGAATCACGCAAGAAAATTTGTTTTGTTGTGCTACATGTCGCGTCCACATTTTATCGCGTAGAATTTTGGAATACCACTTATAGCCTTTAGGCTGCAAGAGATACCACTTCCTATCTTTAGAAAACTTCCCACATGTTTAAATCAAAACCTTTAAGAAAGACGCTTAACCAAAGTTTTAGGGCTTAATCTCCGCCACTCCTCTTCCATCATTATTATATGTCCATCTAGCCGATCCAACGGTTCTCATGCTTTGCTGTTTAATTATTTCTACATCGTTGATCTTTTGTTTGACTCCTTCCTAAGCTTAACTACAGAACATCATTGGAACTGTTTAACCTCCAATTTTCTATATACACTGTCTTGCCGCTTTGTCCTTCTCAATTTCATTTGCACACACATATCTTATGCAAAAACACTTCGTTTATAAATAATTACAATTTAATCACATGTATACTCCACACAGGTTTGAATCGAATTTCTACATTCGTAAACAAGTATTTACACAGTTTCTTCTCTCAAGCCTGATTTCCAATATCAGCGGCCTCTGTTTCCCTATCTGCCCGTAGGCTTACAATTAAACTCCATCTAATCTCTGACTCTCTAACTAACTAACTAACTCTCTCTATGCCTTTTAGGCTTACATTTATACAAAAGGTTCTGTGAACCAATTCTGGTTCAGATCCTTAATAATTTCAACTAAACCCTAAGAATCCTCTCAATCCCACAAATCATGAACTAATTCCTAATTTAAGATCTACAATTAATTTCCAAATCTATCAATCCCTATGAACTCTCAACTATCCTGATTCTCTCATGTTCCCCTTCATTCGAGAAAATTTACAATATGCCTCTCCATACTTAATTAGATCATATTCTCATAAAATAACTCAAAAACATTAGAATTCCATTAATTTGATGCATAGGAAACCAACTTCCTTAAAAAAACTAAATGTAAAAATTTTTGGAACCATGATGCTCCTGCATCAGACTCCCAAGATAGAAAACATTCATGATCTCTAGATAATGTGTTCTCATATGTTGATAGAAAAACCTCTAGGGTCCCAAACCTTAGTTTGTAACTGCCCAAATGCCTTGCACCTTTGTTGCTACTATATATTTGTTGTCTTTTGGTTCATCTTCCTCTCTTTAATCAGTTTCAAATTCGGATTGATCACTCTTCCTACTGTCATTTTCCTCAACCTGGACTGTTTCATTATCAACTGCCATAATTCTTCTATCTCCATTTCCAACACATCCTCGGGCTAGTACATACTCTGCCATTCACTGCTATCTCTTTCTCCCTTCTTCAGGTTGTTGTTGTTGTCCACTAACTTCGGCACCTTCACATTTTGCATCTCACTGCACGTTGTCCATTCATATTTAAACTATTGATTACTTTCTTCAGCTTTTTCTACTTCAGCTTTTTCTATTACTCTTGAGATGGCTCCAGGTACTATTGTAGATATTGCTTCCACCCAAATGTCCCAAATATCCTTAAAGATTTCTCCCTCTACAACATCTAATTTCTGCTCCTTCTCTACAAATTTAATTTCCAATGATTTAATGTTTACGTTCCATGGGCTAAGTACTATCATGGAATCTTCCCTTTCCTCCTTCATTTGACTATTCTCCTGTGCCAAATATTTTTTTGTCTTTGTAGCAGTATCTTCATCACAACCTTTAATAATACACTAATTATCAGAATTAAAAATACAAGGCCTCATTGCCTTTTCCTTCTCTGGAAATATCTCAATTTGATGTTCTACATTTTCCTCTAACTCCTTTGTCAGCACATCAGTATGCTGATTTAAATTCTCAAAAGAATTCATGAGACTGTCAGCTAGTCTCTCCTCCACACCATTTGCTTCAGTGGTGTCTTCCTAGTCTTGTCCATTATAGTGAATTTTTCATTCTCATTCAGCTCTAATTTTACAACCTAGACACTTTCTCTTTGGTTTTCTAGCCTTTTCTCCAAAAGAATTAACTCATGCCATATATTTGCCATCTCACTTAGGATTTCTCCTAAAAGCTCTATACAATCCTCACTATCTTCTTCTTTGTCACAAGTATAATTTCTTGGTGACACTACTTCTTCATTCTCGATCAGATTAAAATTATGATCCTCCATCTTTGTGATAGTTTTAGATGTATGTCCATCACTCTTCCTCTCGCCATTTAAGAAAACCAATTTCCATTTATCCTTACCATAACAAATTCCTTATCATAAGAAATAATTGTTTCATCTCTACTTAAGATATTTCCTTCACTAAGCAAGGAGTTTATGAACTCCTTCTGTTGTAATAACTCAACTTGATCTTCATTTGAAAGACAGTCATCATCATACTTTGCTTGGAAACTTTCAGCTTCACTCAAGATAGTTCCATAGGATGGTTTGTCTTCTACAATACCTGCATTCACACACAACTTGTCAGTTTTAAAACCACAAGACCTCATGATCACACTTGATCATTCAATCACCAAATCCTCCCGCTGTTCCAAGTCCTCTAGATGACTCTGAAAATTTTTGATGGGCTTCTCTTCAATCTCCTAAAGTCCTTCACTCGGTTTCTTGATATCCTTCCCTACTTCTTCTTGCTTTTGGCAATCATCATGAGTCAAACTTCCTCTGCTTCCAGTCCTGGCATTATGCTGAAAAGTAAAACTTTTCCCCAACTGTGTACAGGCATTTACATGAGACCTATCTATCTCATCTTTTTTTAGAACAAAATTGATATTATGCATGTCTTCTTCCCCCTTTACGATAATATCATAAAATTGTCCTTCTTCACATGTTTCACTTGCAAACATACACAAATTATCAGATTTAAAATCATGTGACCTTTTGGTCTCACTTGAAGTTGCAGTCTTCAAGTCTTTCTCCAAATACTCATTTATTCTAAGTAATTCTTCCTTCAGTCAAGCATTCATCATTTGCTCTTTCCTCTTCTGTAGTTTATTCCACCTTATCTTTCTTCTCATAAGAAAACCACACCTATGGTCTTTCTCATTCCTTTGTAACAGTTCCATAAGTACTTCAAGATGGATTGTTATCTTAGTCTTCTCCCTCTCATATTCTTCATCATTCATCTGTCTCCATATGCCATTTTCTTTGGCATCTTATTTCTTCACTTTGTGGCTTTTTTCTGAACCTCTACAATGAATATCAGTAGTCATATTCTTCTCCATATCTATGAGTTCTTCACTCACTATGAGCTGCACAAGTCTCTGCAATAGCAAGTCCTCCCTGATGCATGATACCTCACTAAGCTTCTCTCCTTTGAGCTCTGTCTTTTGGCATCTCTCTGGTTCTCTCCTCTAGAACCATATGATCACTCCATGTTCTAGACTTCAACTCATCTGCACTTTTGAGAAAACAACTATCCTCTTGTATTTCAAACCCAAATGAAATACTAGGTTCTTGCCACTCTCTCTCAGAAACCCTTATTGGCTTCCTTCATCATTGCTCTTTAGGCTGTGATCTTCTTGCTGAGATGCTTCATTAATTGTTGTTACTTGCATATCAATTATATTTAAACAAAGATCATTCCAAGCTTTCAAAAGCTTGCTGCTGCCAAATTTCTATGGCCACTTTAAAATGCTTCTGCTCAGCTTCCTTCTAAGAACACTCTTGTCCTCTTTGTCCAACCTTCAATTAGATTCCTTAGGTTCACTGCGACTTTTTTTCTAGTCTTTCATTCACTTAATTGTTCTTTAGAACATATACAACTTTCCTTGTCTGTATGCTTCTATCAATCTTTACTCTATCTTAAACTTGCAAAACTCAAACCAGAGTTAAATAAAACAATACCTGTATGATTTCACAAGTAGTCTCCATCCACTCTTCACATTCAAGTGAATCTCCATTTTCCTCAAGAAAAAAAACATCGATGTGCTTTCCTTATGGTTCTACAATATCTTCTTAAGAGTATCACTTACTCTGATCTTGTCTCATGCCTTCTACTTATCAAATTCAAATAATTTGATCTCCTCTTTCTTTCGCAATCACACTTGCATTTTGAACAATTCTACTTTAGTTAAAAAGAGCTTTAACCATGCTCTGATACCAAATGATGCAACCTTAGCCACAAATATCCATAGTATGCATATAAATGCATGTCATATTCATGTCCCAGGAATTTCAATCATATACTTAGGAAAAACTCTCTTAAATCAAGGTTTAATGTTCCTTCACTAACTCTATGGGGAAACGTTTGATTTAATTATCCAAAGTCTAAACTCTACTAAACCTTTGAGAGGAAACTATACGACCCTTCAATATCTTTGGTCAACTCTTATTACCCGCGCATATCAACCATAATATATTTATTCCGCTTTATTTCTATTATAACTCTTGTATAATAGAAATTACACATAAACCATTTAACCCTTCATTACTTTACCATTCTACCGATTCACACGACTTTGCACATTTACCGATGCTCAACCTGTGCTTCAAATATGCACTGTTGATTTCTTCCTTCAGATCCCAGACGATCTCTACTGTTGATATGCTCCATCCGATCCAACGGCTGTCGCGTCACCCGATCAACTTTTGTGCGGCCAATCTCCACCGTAGATCAATCCTGATTGATCCATTGGATATCATGCAATCTCGTGCTCCAACTAGCATGACCGATAAAATTTCAGAAGCACATGGGAAAAGTTGTTTTGTTGTGCTACGTGTCGCCTCCACATTTTATCGCGTAGAATTTTGAAATACCACTTATAGCCTTTAGGCCGCACAAGATGCCACTTCTCGTCTTTGGAAAATTGCTCACGTACTTAAATCAAAACCTTTAAGAAAGACGCTTAACCAAAGGTTTAGCGCTTAATCTCCGCCATTCCTCTTTCGTTGTTATTATTCATCGATTTGGCCGATCCGACGGTTCTTGTGCTTTGCTGTTTAATTCTTTCTACATCATTGATCTTCCATTTGACTCCTTCCTGAGCTTAATTACATTCCATTGTTGGAACTATTTAACCTCCAATTTTCTATGTACGTTGTCTCGGCGCTCTGTCCTTCTCAATTTTGTTTGCACACACATATCTTATGCAAAAACACTTTGTTTATAAATAATAACAATTTAATCACATATGTACTCCACATAGGTTTGAAATCGAATTTCTATATTCATAAACAAGTATTTACACAGTTTCTTCTCTCAGGCATGATTTCCAATATCAGTGGCCTCTATTTTCCTATCTACCGATAGGCTTACAATCAAACTCTATCTAATCTCTGACTCTCTAACTAACTAACTAACTCTCTCTACGCCTTTTAGGCTTACATTTATGAAAAAGGTTCTGTGGACCAATTCTGGTTTAGATCCTTAATAATTTCAACTAAACCCTAAGAATCCTTTCAATCCCAGAAATCATGAACTAATTACTAATTTAAGATCTAGAATTAATGTCCAAATCTATCAATCCCTACGAACTCTCAACTATCTTGATTCTCTCTTGTTCCCCTTCATTCAAGAACATTTACAATATGCCTCTCAATACTTATTTAGATCCTATTCTCATAAAATCACTCAAAAACATTAGAATTACATTAATTTGATGCATAGGAAACCAACTTCCTTAAAAAACAAAAGACCCCTAAATTCTACTAGATGTACAAATTTTTGGAACCATGATGCTCCTGCATCAAACCACCAAGGTAGAAAACATTCATGATCTCTAGATCATGTGTTCTCATATGTTGATAGAAAAACCTCCAGGGTCCCAAACCTTAGATTGTAATTGCCCAAATTCCTTGCACCTTTGTTGATGTTGTTTATCTATTGTCTTCTAGTTCATCTTCCTCTATTAAATTATTTTCAAATTCTGATTGATCACTCTTCCTACTATCATTTTCCTCAACCTGGACTGTTTCATCATCAACTGCCATAATTCTTCAATCTCCATTTCTAGCATATCCTCAGGCTAGTACATACTCTGCCATTTACTGCTATCTCTTTCTCCCTTCTTCAGGTTGTTGTTGTTGTCCACTAATTTTGGAAACTTCACATTCTGCATCTCACTGCATGTTGTCAATTCATATTTAAACTGCTAATTACTTTCTTCATCTTTTTCTACTTCAGCTTCTGCTATTACTCTTGAGATTTCTCCAAGTATTGTTGTAGATATTGCTTCCACCCAAACTTCTTGAATATCCTTGAAGATATCTCCCTCTGCAACATCTAATTTTTGGTCCTTGTCTGCAAATTTACTTTCCAATGATTTAATGTTTTCATTCCATGGGCTAAGTACTATCATGGAATCTTCCTTTTCCTCCTTCATTTGATTGTTCTCTTGTGCCAAATATTTTTTTGTCTTTGCAGCGGTATCTTCATCACAACCTATAATAATACACCAAATATTATAACTAAAAATATAAGGCCTCATTGCCTTTTCCTTCTCTCGAAACATCTCAATTTGATGTTATGCATTTTCCTCTAACTCCTTTATCAGCACATCAATATGCTGATTTGAATTCTCAAAAGAATTCATGAGACTGTCAGCTAGTCTCTCCTCCACACCATCTACTTCAAAGGTGTCTTCCTGGTCTTGTCCATTGTAGTGAATTTCTTCATTCTCATTCAGCTCTGATTTTACAACCTAAACAATTGCTCTTTGGTTTTCTAGCCTTTTCTCCAAAAGACTTAACTCATGCCATATATTTTCCATCTCACTTGGGGTTTCTCCTAAAAGCTCTGTACAATCCTCACTATCTTCTTCTTTGTCACTAGTATAATTTCTTGGTGACACTACTTCTTCATTCTCGATCAAAATAAATTATGATCCTCCATCTTTCTGATAGTTTTAGATGTTTGTCCATCACTCTTCCTTTGGCCATTTAAGAAAATCAATTTCCCTTTATATTTACTAATAAAAAATGCCTTATCATAAGACATAACTGTTTCAACTCTACTGAAGACATTTCCTTCACTAAGTAAGGAATTTATGAAATCCTTTTGTTGTAATAACTCAACTTAATCTTCATTTGAAAGACAATCATCATCATACTTTTCTTGGAAACTTTCATCTTCACTCAAGACAGTTCCATAGGATGGTTTGTCTTCTACAATACCTGCATTCACACACAACTTGTCAGTTTTAAAACCACAAGACCTCATGATCTCACTTGATGATTCAATCACCAAGTCCTCCTGTTGTTCCAAGTCCTCTACATGACTCAGAAATTTTTCGATGGTCTTCTCTTCAATCTCCTCAAGTCCTTCACTTGGTTGCTTGATATCCTTCCCTACTTCTTCCTTCGTTTGGCCATCATCATGAGTCAAACTTCCTCTGCTTCCAGTCCTTACATTATGTTGAAAAGTAAAACTTTTCCCCAACTGTGTATAGGCATTTACATGAGACCTATCTATCTCATCTTTTTTCAGAACAGAATTGAGATTCTGCACGTCTTCTTCCTCCTTTACGACAATATCAAAAAATTGTCCTTCTTCACATGTCTCACCTACAAACATACACAAATTATCATATTTAAAATTGTGTGACCTTTTGGTCTCACTTGAAGTTTCAGTCTTCAATTCTTTCTCCAAATACTCATTTATTTTGAGTAATTCTTCCTTCAGTCGAGCATTCATCATTTGTTCTTTCCTCTTCTGTAGTTTATGCCACCTTATCTTTCTTCTCATAAGAAAACCACACCAATGGTCTCCCTCATTCCTCTGTAACAGTTCCATCAGTACTTCAAGTTGGACTGTTATCTCAGCGTTCTCCCTCTCATATTCTTCATCATTCAGCTGTCTCCATATGCCACTTTCTTTGGCATCTTCTTTCTTCACTTTGTGGCTTTTTTCTGAACCTCTATAATGAATATCAGTAGTCATCTTCTTCTCCATATCTATGAGTTCTTCACTCACTATGAGCTGCACAAGTCTCTGTAACAGCAAGTCCTCCCTGTTGCATGATACCTCACTAAGCTTCTCTCCTCTGAGCTCAGTCTTTTGGCATCTCTCTGGTTCTCTCCTCTGGAACCATATGAGCACTCCATGCTCTAGACTTCAACTCATCTGCATTTTTGAGAACACAATTGTCCTCTTGTATTTCAAACCCAAATGAAATATTATGTTCTGGCCACTCTCTCTCAGAAACCCTTACTGGCTTCCTTCATCACTGCTCTTCAGGCTTTGATCTTCTTGCTAATATTCTTCACTAATTGTTGTTCCCTGCATATCAATGATATTATACAAAGATCATTCCAAGCTTTCAAAAGCTTGTTGCTGCCAAATTTCTATGGCCACTTTAAAATGCTTCTGCTCAACTTCTTTCTAAGAACACTCTTGTCCTCTCTGTCCAACCTTCAGTCAGATTCTTTAGGTTCACTACCACTTTATTCCTAGTATTTCATTTACTTAATTGTTCTTTAAAACACATACAGCTTTCCTTGTATGTCTGCTTCTGTCAATATTTACTCTATCTTAAACCTGCAAAACTCAAACCAGAGTTAAATAAAACAATACCTGAATGATTTCACAAGCAGTCTCCATCCACTCTTCACATTCGAGTGAATCTCCATTTTCCTCAAGAAAACAAACATCATTTTGCTTTCCTTATGCTTTTGCAATCTCTTCTTAAGAGTATCACTTACTCTCATCTTGTGTCATGCCTTCTACTTATCAAATTCAAATAACATAATCTCCTCTTTCTTTCACAATCACACTTGCATTCTGCATAATTCTGCCTTAATTAAAAAGAGCTTTAACCATGCTCTAATACCAAATGATGCAGCCTTAGCCGCAAATATCCACAGTATGCATACAAATGCATGTCATATGCATGTCCCAGGAATTTCAATCATATACTTAGGGAAAACTCTCTTAAATCAAGGTTTAATGTTCCTTCACTAACTCTATGTGGAAACGTTTGATTTAATCATCCAAAGTCTAAACTCTAATAAACCTTTGAGCGGAAACTATACGACCCTTCAATATTTTTGGTTAACTCTTATTACCCATGCATATTAACCATAATATATTTATTCCACTTTATTTCTATTATAACTCTTGTATAATAGAAATTACACATAAACCATTTAACCCTTCATTACTTTACCATTCTGTCGATTCACACAACTTTGCACATTTACCAATGCTCAACCTACGCTTCAAATCTGCACCATTGATTTCTTCTTTTAGATCCAACGGCTATCGCAATGTTTGCTCATTAACTAACTCGGACGATCTCTACCGTTGAACTGCTACATCTGATCCAATGGCTGTCGCGTCACCCACTCAACTTTTGTGTGGCCAAATCTCCACCGTAGATCAATCCTGCTTGATCCAACAAATATCGCGCAATCTCACACTCCTACTAGCACGACCGATAAAATTTCGGAAGCACACGAGAAAAGTTGTTTTGTTGTTCTACGTGTCGCCTCCATGTTTTATCGCGTAGAATTTTGAAATACCACTTACAGCCTTTAGTCCACGCGAGATACCACTTCCCTTCTTTTGGAAAACTACCCACATGCTTAAATCAAAACCTTTAAGAAAGATGCTTAACCAAAGGTTTAGCACTTAATCTCCACCATTCCTCTTCCATCATTATTATCCATTGATCTAGCCGATCCAACGGTTCCCATGCTTTACTGTTTAATTCTTTCTACGTCGTTGATCTTCTGTTTGACTCCTTCCTGAGCTTAATTACAGTCCATCATTGGAACTGTTTAACCTCCAATTTTCTATGTATGTTGTCCCGGCACTTTGTCCTTCTCAATTCCGTTTGCACACACATATCTTATGCAAAAGCACTTCGTTTATAAATAATTACAATTTAATCACATACGTACTCCACACGGGTTTGAAATCAAATTTCTATATTTGTAAACAAGTATTTACACAGTTTCTTCTCTCAGGCCTGATTTCCAATATCAGTGGCCTCTGTTTCCCTATATTCCCGTAGGCTTACAATCAAACTCTATATAATCTCTGACCCTCTAACTAACTAACTAACTCTCTCTATGCCTTTTAGGCTTACATTTATACAAAAGGTTTTGTGAACCAATTCTGGTTCGGATCCTTAATAATTTCAACTAAACCCTAAGAATCCTCTCAATCCCAGAAATCATGAACTAATTCCTAATTTAAGATCTACAATTAATTTCCAAATCTATCAATCCCTATGAACTCTCAACTATCCTGATTCTCTCATGTTCCCCTTCATTCGAGAACATTTACAATATGCCTCTCACTACTTAATTAGATCATATTCTCATAAAATCACTCAAAAACATTAGAATTACATTAATTTTATGCATAGGAAACCAACTTCCTTAAAAAACACAAGACCCCTAAATTCTACTAAATGTACAAATTTTTAGAACCATGATGCTCCTGCATCAAACACTTGGCCCCTGGAACTGATATTTTCCAAAACTACAGCAAGTGCTAAGGTAGCCTAGTAGTGCCTCGTTGCATAGGACATCAAGATAATCACTAGTGTAAAGTCATGATCTTTTTGTTAGTTGTCCAGCCCATAGCAGGGAGCTTCTTCGCTTTGCAACTAGCCTCAAACACGAACCAGAGAGACTAAAACTATGACTATGGTGCAAGTATCCATTATGTTCCCTCGATGCAGTCATTTGTTAGTTGAAATCCTTTGACTGTCTGTGAGTGGAGAGTGAGGGGTGTCCACGGGGGCTTCACTGCGGGAGCAATACCATACCACGTGGGTTCATATTGGGGGATATTTATTGAGGAAAAAATGACATAATATATAGGGGGTAGAGGGTTTTAATATTGACAGGTATAAAAAATGGAGGCCAAAGTTAATGAAAAAAATATAAATGGGTATAAAAAATGTTAATGAAAAAATGGATACCTATAATGCCTAGTGAAAGTAGGGGTATCTAAAGTGGGAAGGTGTACTGGGTTCGTATTGGTATGGGGTTAAATAATGTGATTTTTAGAGGTATCTTCCAATATGTAGTCAAATTAAGGGTATTGTTTAATATGCCATGAATGCATGCGATACGTCATAGGTTCATTGAGTGAAGCCCCCGTGGGGGAGTCTTTGTGTATCATATCTACTTTCGGAGGGTTATATCTCTAGTTTCTCAATGGATGATCACTCGTCTCGACGTTTTCCCAGTTAATTCCCATGGCCACTACAATCAACACTTCATGAAAATTATCGTTGGGTTATGTGCTCATGGCGACTAATAATGCAAGAAAAAATTGGCTCCTCCTCACAATTTCGCACAACAAGACAGACAAAAGACAAATTTCAAATTTGAACACTCTAGCAAGAAACTAAACTTTCTCAAACACTACCTAATCTAATTTGTACAAAATCCTCAAATTTCCTCAATCTCCCTGGGCCCTCCCTAGAGGAGTCAAGTCGATACAGGCTCTGATACCAAGAAATAAAATAGAGGAGAAGACATGGTGCACAAATTACTCACAAAAATATTTGTATATTCCTCACATAAAACTAAAATACAAGCCACATAAATTGTGCTCATGAGATCCAATAGATTCCAAACAAGGAAAATATTATTGAGAAAACATCTCAACAAATTCCAACAACCAATAAACCTAATATATCAATTTACTAATGTAAGTGATCTAAATTAGACCATTATATTGTTTATCATCCATCTATATGCATTTGGAGTGGAAAAAGTGGAGGAATCATCTCACTGGACTGTTTTTACCGACGGGACCCAGTTTGGTGAAACAAGGTCTAAAACCTTCTGAGAGCATTTTGAGGCATCAAATAACATTTTTTGAGGCTAAACTTTTCCTCTTTAGCGTCACAACTTTTTATGTTATTCTACACATAGAGACCTTTTCAACAGCATAAGAAGTGCGTCAATCGGAGTCCGTATGCAAAAGTTATGCCACTTAGAAGTTGACCTTCTTGTTTTCACACCTATAGATCAGGAGGATGCTGCGTCAGCCCCCATTATTCATGGAAAAGGGGCTAGCCATGTGTTTATGATGTAAAAGACTCTAGAAGAGTTTATTTTGTAACTCTAGTTAAGAGTCAATGTAGTCAAACTTAACCACTAGTAGGCTATTGGGTTGTGTTATGACTAGGCCACTAAGAGGAAGAGGCATTCCATTCTTTCGAGAGAATTTTGTTCCATAGTTGAGCAAATATAGACAAGAGAGATAGGAGGTAGAGTACACAGAGAGGATTTGTGCACTATAGCAGCCCATGGGCCATAGACATTACTTCTTTGTATCTGCAACCATATTTTCCAGACAGAGAAAGAGAGCGAAGCAACGTCACCTTCCAGTTAGGTTTTCTCCTGAAAGGGTTTACCAGAGAGAATATCTTGTGTCTTATGTGTGTGTGAGCTTATTTCACTGTTCTCTACTTTTTTGGTTGATTTATTTTTACATGCATGCACTAATTATAGTAAACTCTATAGATCTAGAAATTAAATAAAATTGTAATACTATAGAATCTTGGATTTTTTAATATAATATTATGAGATCTGATGTGATGAACTTTCCAGTGGAATATCCATGATAGTTTACAGATAATTTAGTATCATAGTGGGTTTCTTTGGGTATTTTGTGGATATTGCAGTGATCTAGATCGGCTTGGACGAAAATCGTAAAACCTTAATCATGGGCGAAAATCTGTAAACGAACCTCATGATCCTGTAGAGGTGAGGTTTTCACAGCTTGAACAACAAGTCACGGATATAAACCGAAATGGAAACCTCCTCATGGAAGCCCTAAGAAATAAGATTAGGATATTTGGAGAATATGGAGTTTCGAATGCAGAGGACAAACCAAAAGGGGGATTGGGAGATCAGGAAGACATAGAGAACTAGCTAAAGAAAGAACCTGGAAAAGATCAACCCAGTTCAAGTGTTGTGAATCAATCCATGTTTAAAGTGGAAGCAAAAGTCGATATAAAATTGTACCATACTGATATCGACACTCTTAAGCTGAACCAATGGTTGTAGCAACTGGAAGTTTATTTCAGTATCCATCAGATCGAGGAAGGGCAGAAGATCTCATTCGTGCAACTGAAATTGGAGGGCCATGCACTGACTTGGTGGGAGAGACACACAAAAACCCTGAGGTTATACGGAGAACCTCCAGTGACTAATTGGGAGGATTTCAAAAGCCTCATTGAGTCACAGTTTTATCCCATTGGGTATGTGGAGGACCAGTGGATCCGGTGGCATTACTTCAAGCAAAAGTCAAGCCAAAGTGTGTAGGAGTACACCACAGAATTCAGAAAGATATCTATAATGTTGGGTATATCTCCAAAGAACCCAAATGTCCTCCTCAAGTATTTGGGGGGTCTACACCAGCCATCTGCATGAGCAAGTGATGTTGTTCAGGCCCAAATCGATGGACGAGGTTTGTGTACAGGCATACTACCTGGAGAAAATAGCCTTGAAAAGAGCGCAATCAAGTGGATCAAAGTAGAAGGAGCAACAAGAAGCTTCCAAGAAAGGGAAGAAGAAGTAAAAAAGGGGAAAAGATAAAAAAAAAATGGTAGCCACAGTACACCAGTGCAAAGATCCTAGCAACCATTGCAATATTGATGGTCATACAGAGGAGAAGTGTTGGAAATTGCATCCAGAGCTAAACCCAAAGAATAAGAAGAATGATAATAAGAAGAAGAATCTCATGGCCACTAATTCAAGCAACCAAGTTGAAATCAACTCGGACGTGGATGAGAAGATCGTCTGTACATCAGTGCAAAAGGAGTGAATCTGAGTAGCCTTCAGCAATAGGAAGAGAAATAAATGACCAAACTCTTCCATGTAAAGTTACAAATCAAGAAGATGAAGATTTATGCTTGTTTGACTCAGGATCGCAGGTGAATCTCATTGCAGTAGATCTGGTAAAGAAGTTGGGGTTGGAAGTTCGTGATCATCCAAACCCATATCCACTGGGATAGGTACATAAGGATGTAAAGCTAAAGGTAACAAAACAATGCAAAATTAGATTTGTTATCAGTGTTGATTTTATTGATGAAATAGATCTGGATGTGGTTCCCCTTGATGTATGTGGAGTTGTGTTTGGGAGTCCATACATGTACACGCGTGATGGAATATTCATGAGGAGAGCTAACCAGTACTGGCTCATCAAGGATGGAAAATCGTTCATCATCAATGCACAAAAAAGGCAAGTCAAAAATTTCACTGGTAAGTGCCAACCAAGCCAAGAAATTGATCAGTTCCAGCAAGAAGTATGTTTTATTGTTTTTAAGAGAAAGTTATTCTGTAGAGGAGTCAATGAGAGGTAAGGAATATCTAGAAGGGTTTACTAAGAAACAAAAACAACAATTGGAGGAGTTGTTACAGACATACAAGGATGTGTTCTGAGAGCCTAAAGGGTTACCCCCTAATAGAGAAGTAGAGCATAAGATCCAGCTATTGCCATATTCCCCATTGCCAAATATTAGGTTGTACAGACAGTTTGTTATATAAGCAAGTGAGGTGAAGAAACAGTTGCAGCAGATGCTGGAACAGGGTGTCATTTGATCGAGTACATCACCATGTGGGTCACCCATGATCATTGTGCCAAAGAAGGATTGGACTTGGCAAATGTGTATAGATTACAGGGCGTTGAATAAAATCATGCTCAAGAACAGATACCCCTTGCCCAAGATAGATGATCTGCTAGATCAATTTCAGCAAGAAAAGTATTTCACCAAGCTGGACTTGAATTCTGGATATCACCAGGTTCGAGTCAAAGAAGAATATACATGGAAGACTTCCTTTAAAACTAGGCAAGGTTTGTATGAGTGGTTAGTTATGCCATTTGACCTATGCAATGCACCAACTACATCTATGAGATTAATGAATGGTGTATTGTGCCCTTTTATATATTCATGTGTTATTGTCTATTTGGATGATATATTGGTATATAGTGCTACCTAGGAGGAGCATATTTCACATTTGACACAGGTACTAGAAACATTTAAGAAGCACCAGCTGTTAGCAAATCTCAAGAATTGTGAGTTTGCGCAACAGTCCTTGGTGTATTTGGGATATGTGATTGGTGGAGGAGAATTGAATATAGATCCTTCCAAGATGGAGGCCATCATGAAATGGTCGATTTCTACTAATTTTAATGAGGTTAGGAGTTTCATTGGGGCAGCACAGTACCTGAGGAAATTCATAGCCTCATTTTCAATGGTAGCAGCACCACTCCACACCATAACAACAAGTGGCAAGAGTTTCCAGTGGGGAAAATGTCAGTAGAAGGCTTTCGATGAGTTAAAGAAGAAGATCAGTGAAGCACCAGTTCTGACATTACCAAACTTGTAGTGGCCCTTTGAAGTGGATACAAATGTCAGTGGGTATGCCATGGGAGTTGTCTTGATGCAAGGAGGAAGGCTTGTTTTCTACCATTCTAAAGTACATGGGGCAGTTCTTAACTACCCTACCTATGATAAGGATATTTATGCCATGGTGCAAGATGTGAAGAAGTGGAAGCACTATTTTATGGGAAAGGAGACAATAATCCACACAGATCACCAGTCGTTACAGTACTTGCAGGCCCATAGTAAGCTACAACAAACCAAGCATTACAAGTGGATGGGGATTTTACAACAGTTTCATTTGGTGATCAAGTATAAGAAGGGAATCACAAAAATGTTGGCCAATATGTTTTCAAGGCCACCCACATCAAAGATTATATATTTGGGGACTCTTATGAACATGGAGCCATTCACCCATGACACATACATAGAGGCATATTCAGAAGATGAGGACTTCAAGGAGGTGTATCAGCAATTGCAGAGTCAGAGTCATGTGCACGATGGAAACAACACCGTTGACTACCATCTCCAGGATGGGTTACTCTACAAGTTGGATAAGCTATGTGTTCCTAAAGGTGAGTGTTTGTAGCTGATTAGAGAGGCTCACACCTCCAAGGTTGTAGGGCACTTTGGTGTAGGGAAGATCATGGCTAACTTGCAGAGGTATGTGTATTGGCCCAAGATGCAAGAGAAGGTATCTAGGTTCATAAGAGGATGCATGCTTTGTTGTACTAGAAAGCCTAGCAACCAAAAACGGGGTGTGTATCATCCCTTACCTGTACCCACTCATCCTTGGAAAGAATTTCCATGGACTTTTCTGGAGGTTTACCGACAACCAAAAAGGGACATGAATACCTGTTCATGGTAGTTGATAAGTTCAGAAATATGTGTGTTCTGATGCCCTATAAAAAGACCATAAGCGAACAAGAAGCAACAAACTTGTTCTTTGGATAGGTCTTTTTGTACTTTGGGATACCAAGGAGCATCATTTCAGATAGGGATACAATATTTCTTAGTACATTTTAGACTACATTGTGGGAGAAGATGGACACAAAGTTCGAAGAGATCTACAGCATTCCATCCATAAATAGATGGGTAGACAGAAGTAGTCAACAGGACTTTGGTGCAACTTCCAAGGCAATACAACCAGAAGTATCTGAAGACCTGGGATGAAAATTTGGTATATATACAACATTCTTATAATAGAGTAGTCAACACTTCTACAAGAAAGTCCCCATTTGATACTTGTTTTGGATATTTTCCACCTTCACCTTTGGATATTGCATATGGGCAACAAGGAAGAGTGAGGGAAGATCTTATAGCAAATGCTTTGAGGGCTGGAAATTTTATAGAGAATATTAGGTAGATCCATATACAGTTATAGGAAACACTGCAGAAGCCGCAGGAGAAATATAAGGCTAGGCATGATCAACACATAACAGAGAAATCATTCAAGGTGGGAAACAGAGTATGGCTACAATTGAACAAGGAGAGGTTGTAGGGTCTTGGTAAAAAAATTAAGGCTCTAAGGTATAGTACCTTTGAAATACTAGAAAAGGTGGGTGATAATACCTATCGACTCAGTTTACCACCATATATGCACATTTACTCAGTTGTGAATGTAGAGAAATTGAAACTCTATGAGCGTTCCATGCTAGATGGGGAAGAGGAACAAGTCCTACCTTCTGTGGAGAATTTGGCACCAGATACTCAGGCAGAGTTGACAAAAGATACAGTTTTATAGAAGAGGTCCAGAACTGCAAGATAAGCGCAGAATGACCTTTGGTAGATTGGGTTGAAGGGGAAACTTCTAGGCAAAGCTAAATGGTACACGAGAGAGAAAGTGGAGGAAAATTTTCCTCACCTGATTCAGTAAAATATTTTGGGGACCAAAAGCCTCCCAAAATGGGGAGGTGTGATATGAATTGGATCATTATATTTTTTTCATCAATCTAGATACATTTGGAGTGGAAAAAGTGGAGGAATCAACTCACAAGACCGTTTTTACCAGCGGGATCCAGTTTGGCCAAACGAGGTTTGAAACCTTCCGGGAGCATTTTGAGGCATCAAATGATGTTTTCTGGGGTAAATATTTGCCTCTCTAGCATCACACCTTTTAATGTTATTCTCCACATAGAGACATTTTGAATGGCGCAATAAGCATGTCAATCCGAATCTGTATGCAAAATTTATGCCCCTCAGAAGTTCACCTTCCTGTTTTCACACCTATAGTTCGAGAGGATGCCGCGTCAGCCCCCATTATTCATGGAAAAAGGGTTAGCCACATGTTTATGATGTAAAATACCCTAGAAGAGTCTATTTTGTAACTCTAGTTAAGAGTCGATGTAGTCAAACTTAACCACTAGTAGGCTATTGGGTTGTGTTATGATCAGGGCACTAGCAGGAAGAGGCATTCCATTCTTTCGAGAGAATTTTGTTCCATAGATAAGCAAAGATAGTGAGGAGAGATAGGAGCTAGAGCACACATAGATGATATGTGTACTGCAGCAGTCCATGGGCCACAAACATTACTTCTTTGTATTTGCAGCCATATTTTCCAGACAAAGAAAGAGTGAAGCGGCCTCACCTTCCAGATGGGTTTTCTCCCGAAAGGGTTTCCCAGAGAACATATCTTGTGTCTTATGTGTGTGTGAGCTTATTTTGTCATTCTCTACTTTTCTGATTGATTTAATTTTACATGCATACACTAATTACAGTAAAATCTATAGATCTAGAAATTAAATAAAACTATAATAGTGTAGAATCTCAAATTTTTTAATATAATATTATCAGATCTATTGTGACAAACTATCCAGTAGAATATCCACGGTAGTTTACAGATCAGTGAACATTATTTCCAAATTTTTATTGCCAAATATTATAAAAATAAAAATAGAATCTTCACAACATGGACTTGCTTGAGCATATATATTTTTTGATAACAAAGAATGGCATTTCAACATCACGTGGATGGAGTAGAATTTTTTTTAGATTACATGTTGACATCACAAAGGAATAAGGATGGAGAAAACATATTTTATATTATATATATATATATATATATATATATAATTTTGGAATGTTTATATATCTATTGGATAAAAGAAATCAGTATATATCATAATAATAATAGATTTGGTATAGTTTTATTAATAATATTTATTAATAAAAGAGAATATTAATGAAAAATAAAATTTTAATATATATAAATTATTATGGTAAGATAACTTGTAACCATTAAATATATTATGATTAATATATGTTAAAGATGATTTACAAAATATGACAATATGACATTGGAATTACTAAATGCTATTAGTATATGTGAGGGAGATATTATACATCAATTTGGGGGCTTGCATTTTAAAGGGTTGATGTGATTACATTAAATTTAAGACTTGTAATTTAAAGTAAGGTTTTAGATTAATGACACATACACACATATAATTAGAAGAGTGTATTAATGTGGGATAAATTCTAACATGAATATTTTATTATAGTAAGAGAATATATAATTTCACATAGATAAAAACCATAAGTTAAAGATGAATTATGGATCATGGCATCAAAATAGTTGACGTTAGTATCAAATTAAGGGAGGATGTTATTACATCAACCTAAGAACTTTTTCCTTAAAATCAATATTTGACTGACAAAGTTTTTTGGTGCAACATGTTGAAACATGCACACTCATTGATAATGTTAATGTAGAATGAAATGAATACATAATAATATGTTAATTAAGTAAGAGAATTTGCAATATTATATAGATAACTACCATTAGCAAAAAATGGATTATAAGTCATGAGACCAAAATTGTGAGTAGTGTCATGCTAACATAATTTCACCTCTTGAACTTCCAAAACATTGTGTTGACGGGGCGATGTTGGAACCTAAAGTTTTGTTGGTTCACCACACCTCTAGAGCTTCTAGAGATAGTTAGTTAAAGGATTGGATGGCATGAGATAGTCAATTGAGTGGTCAACTAGTGGAACAATTGATTGTGTAGTCGACTTAGTGGTCAATGGGTTGGTCAAGTAACTAGTTATTCAACCATTCAATTGATTGTCTGCTAGCTAGTTACTCAACCACCTTGTTGATTATTTAGTCGAGCACTATTAATATTTAAAGAGAGTGCTCATTCGAATCATCTAATCATATAATAAACTTCCTTACCACTATCAAAATCCAACAACATAAGAAGTCGGAGTCATGATTGATCTAAAAAGTTTTAATCATTTTCTCAATGATTTTATATTGGTTTAGAATTAGGAAAAATCCATAAGGCCATTGTTCTACCATGCATAGAAATTAGATCATAATGGAACTCTAATCATACTTGAAAATTTTGGAAATTTCAAGTCAAATTCGTTTTCAAAAAAAAATTCTCCACTACAAAATTAGTTTATCCAATCCCTCTTTAGCATTGGCATTTTAACACCAAAGAGTGAAATTTATATGGTAAAACCTAAATTAATTTATGAACCTTTCATGTAAGAATGTATGATTAGTATCTAAAAGAAGTAATATAAAAATCCAACAAAATGTATTTTTTTCCATTGGAATATAGTAAATTTGATTTGCCACTATTATAATGATGAAATTAAACTGCTAAAATTGCATATATTAAATGCTAAAATATTTTTTATGGTTTATTTTTATTTTGCTGAGAGGCCCTCTATGATCTAGTATGCAACAATGATATAAAACATTATGTAATATAATGTTATGTTCACTCGATCAAATCATTTAAAGTAAAAATAAAAATTGACTAAGTTAACATAATATATAATTAAAAATAAAAATATTTCTAAATATAAAAATGTGAAATACATATATAAATTAAAATCCACTTGATCATATATATTAAAATAATGATTTATATTCATAACCATTATATTTCAAACTTCCTATTTAAATTGAATTAATAAGCATATAAAAATTCAATATTTACAATATTTTTTTTTAAAGTTATCTACATATCGATATTATCAATTCTATATGGAATGAGAGATTCCAGGAGCCGACTTAGCTCTCTGAATCTGCGAGGCGGAGTGGAAAGGAGGGCAAATAGCTAGGGTTTCAAATTGTTGCAGGGGTTGATCTACATGGAGGGATGTGGAGGAGGGAGCTCCACTCCCTCCTATAAGGAGATCGTGGCCAACAGAGGCAAGAAACCTCTAGAAAATGCCAGAGGTACTGCTGAGGAAGGGAAAAGGAATAGGGAAGAGGAGATAGATGGAACCAAAACTAAGGAAAATAATACCACAAAAGACAAGGAGGAAGAAGACAAAAAACAGGGAACAAAAGACAAAAGATAAAAGGGACCTTGTAAACCCAAAGCTAAGATCACATCCAGAGTAGTTTTAAATGATCTTGCTCTGCAGGCACACAGGGATCACATGCGGACTTATGCTATCATCTGTAAGTTCATGGGACTATGGCCCACTAAAAAAGCTTTACAAACGTGGATCAAATACCATTGGAAACCTAAAGGGAGCATTGACCTACATCTTGGGTCAAAGGGCTTCTTCACTGTGGTGTTCACAAATATTGAAGACAAAGACAAAGTGTTTGAAGGAGGGCCCTACTTCTGTGCAGCAGCAGGCCTCTATATGCGGCCATGGATGATGAATTTTGTCTCGGAGCGTGAGACTTTTACTTCGGTCCCGGTATGGGTAAGGCTCTATTCTCTACCTCTTGATTATTGGCAAGCTGAATCATTAGCGGCCATAGATAATAAATTAGGTCATTTTGTCAAAGCTTTTGAAGCCATAAGAAGGGGAAAATATATTTCCTTTTCAAGGATCTCTGTGGAAATGGATCTATCAGGAGCTCTTCCGGATGAGGTAATCTTGGAATTTTTTGATGAAGAATGGGTGCAAATAGTATACTATGAGCATATTCCGTTCTGATGTCGTAGATGCCATGAACATGGGCACCTATTCAAAGACTGCCCTCTCAGTAAAGTAGAAAACAAGAGCAAAGCTAACACAATGAAGGACACTAATAGCTTCCATAAAGTGATAAATAGAGGAAAAGGCAGCAAAAGAGGGCCAAAGCAACATCAAATGAAGGGCAACAGGTCAGTCAGAACAAGTTCTTGAAGAGGATGAAGAAATAACAAAAGAAGATCAAGCAATGGATTATGGGAGGAAGTCCTAGGGAAAAGGAGAGAGAAGAACACTGGGAACAAACACAGGATATTGATAAACAGAAAGAGACTATGATGAGTGAAGCAGAACTGGAGATGGATCAAGAAATGACCCAGAGTGAAATGGAATTGGAGGACCACAAGCTACCAGAAATTCTTGACAGGAAACACCTAGATCTGGAAGGGTTCTTGATATAGGGAACCACGTGCAGGGTAGAATCGTTACCTCAAGAAGAGCTCAATAGAATACAGCAGTTGTTTTTATGGAAAACTCAGGCTAAGGGGTTGGAGAAAGGAAAAAACATTGATAAGCAGGATAACGGAGGTGTGAAAATGATGAAAACAACTCCTGGATTAGCAGCTAGAAACCCAAGAAAGAAAAGAGGTAGAAAAAAACAGAATGAGCTATTGATGGAATGTGGAAAGCTAATGATAGATTCAAGTAAGATGAAAGATCTAGCTAACTACTCCTTTACAAATATTTAATTATGAAGTTCACATCTTGGAATATCAGGGGTCTAGGTAGTAAAAGAAAACAGCGAATGCTGAGTAATAGAATGAAACAAGCAATGTCGGATATAATCTTCATCCAGGAAACAAAATGTTCTATTCAAAAGTTAAGACAAATACATAGCAAATGGCTCAGTAGATTTGAGTTTCTAGAAGTCAAAGCAAAGAATACAACATGGGGCATACTCACTCTTTGGAACCCCCAAAAAATTGGCATAATAGATGCTGAGGCATCTAGGAATTATTTATCAGTAGTTATTCAGCCTGTAGGAGATAGGGATACCTATCTGGTCACGAATGTTTATGGCCCTCAAAGAATAGATGATAAACTCAGATTTCTAGAGTCCCTTGTGGATCTCAGGGACAGACATGTCGAAATACCTTGGATCATGGGAGGGGACTTCAACATCATCAAATCACTTTCTGAGAAAAAATGGGGAACCAAAGCTCTAAGTAAAGACTCTTTAGATTTTCAAACCTTTACAGATAATATGAAACTAGTTGACACTGATACGAACAATGGCCTCTTTACCTGGAACATTAAAAGAGGAGGAGAGTCTCATGTAGCCTCCAAGTTAGATAGATTCATTATCTCAGAGGATCCGATGCTCATAGATAAGGAAATAATAGCAAGATTTCTCCCCTTTGGAGGCTCAGATCACTGCCCGGTTCAACTGGAGATCAAGGGCATAGGTACTCCCAGGAATAGACCTTTCAGATTTGAGAATATCTCGCTTTCCCACCCAAAATTCATCAGCAACATTGAAAAATGGTGGTTAGAAGATTTGCAAATTCAAGGAACAAGAATGTTCCTTCTACACAAAAGATTAAAGCACATCAAGCTTAGGCTTAAAGATTGGAACAAGAATGATTTTGGCAACATTTTTGTGGCAAAAAATCTGTTGAAAACAAAATGCAAGAACTCAACCAAGCACTGATCATGGAAGGCTTTGATAAATTCAAAAGTGAACAAGTTGATAAACATCATCAAGAATGGGAGAATTAGTGTAAACAAGAGGAAATATTTTGGAGACAAAAGTCTAGAGTTCAATGGCTTAAAGAAGGAGAGCGTAACACTAGATTTTTCCACAGATCCACCATGGAAAATAGAGCTCACAACAGGATCTCTTCGATCAAGGATGAGAATGGGGAGCTTCATATCTCCCATGAGGATATAGAAGCTGTGTTAGTTCAGCACGTCAGAGGCATAACTCAGGAAAACAATTCAGACAGAGAGCATTTCATCAAGGACTTTACTAGACATATACCTAAGCTGGTGTCTAGAGAGGACAATTTCAACCTTAACAGGCTAGTAACTGAAAAGGAGGTCGGTGAGGTCCTCAAAGATATGCAGAATGGCAAAGCACCAGGCCCAAATGGTTTCAATGTGGATTTTTTAAAATCTGCTGGAATATTGTTAAATGGGATATTTTGAATGTAGTGGAGGATTACAGGTTGAACAGAACTATTTTGAAAGTGCTCAATACCTCCTTCATCTCCCTGATCCCTAAATAGGACAACGTTCAAACACTTGATAGGTATAGACCCATAGCTTTATGCAATGTGGTTTACAAGATAATATCCAAGGTAGTGGCCAACAGACTCAAACCTCTACTTCCTACTCTAGTTTCAGGGGAACAATCCAGTTATGTGGAAGGTAGACAGATTCTAAATAACATCATTCAAGCTCACAAGGTGGTTCACTCGTTAACTAGCAAGAGGCAGGCTGGAATGATCATGCAACTGGACATAGCCAAGGCTTATGATAAGGTGAACTAGACCTATATCAGGAAAGTTCTTATTGCTTTTGGATTTGATCATAACTGGCTCAGATGGGTTATGGCCCTGGTGACTTCCTCCAGCTTTTCAATATTGGTTAATGCTTCTCCCTCTGAGATTTTTATTCCTTCAAGAGGCTTCAGGCAGGGAGACCCGCTCTCTCCCTTTCTTTTCATCCTCATGATGGAAGGACTTGGTAGGTCTATCAAGCATGCTAAAGTAACGAGTAAGATGAAGGGCCTTCAACTAATTGAGAATGATCAAGCACTGACTCATCAACAATTTGTAGATGATACCATGTTACAGGGAATCCCCACAGTCAAAGAAGCTCTGGCCTACAAACAAATCCTGAATGACTTTGCCATGGCTACAGGTATGGAAGTTAATCTCTCCAAATCAAAAATCTTTTTCTTTAATACCAATATTGTTATTCAGAGAAATATCTCCAGAATTCTAGGTTTTCAGAGTGATTCTCTCCCTTCAAAATATTTGGGAGTTCCTCTAACTGCTAAACCGATGCACAAGAACATTTGGGAACCGTTGGTCAATAAGATGCAGGATAAAGTCAGAAAATGGACCATCAGATCTTTAAATCTGGCTGGTAGGTTGGTTCTGACAAAGGTTGTGCTTCAATCAATCCCTGTTTCCATGTTATCAGCTCTCCCGGCTCCAAAAGGAGTCTTACATCAATTCAGAAACATCCAAAGAGACTTTCTTTGGGGTAAGGAGGAGACAAGTAAGAAATGGGCCTTAGTTTCATGGGAAAAAATCTATAAACCCAAGAACCATAGGGGCCTAGGCTTGGATGATCAGGAGATTATTGGCAACGTTTTAGGGGCCAAACTTTGGTGGCGTTGGGTTAAAGATCCAAAGGCTCAATGAGCAAGTATCTGGAAAGAAAAATAGGCCAGCTCCTGGTAAACTAGTGATCTCATAAGAATGTCTAGAAATATAAAGGGCTCATACATATGGAATAAAGCCTGGGAGAACATAGGTCTAGTACAAAAAAATAGTTTCTGAGAAATCAGAGAGGGAGATCTAGCACTATTCTGGGAGGACAAATGGCAACAAGAACCAACACTATTAAAAGAGGAATTTATGGGCTTGAAGCATGAGACAGATTCCCAAGGATTAACTAAGGTAAAGGATTTCTGGGATCATACTCAAAATACAAGAAAGTAGAGAATATGGAGAAACATAGATTGTAGGGATGACAGCCCCTTGAAAACAAAAGCAGAGGCACTTATGAGAATGTTGGAACAAAGAATTATCTTAGTAACAGGGGTGCAGGACCAACTAAGATGGTGCAACAATAAAGAGGGCACCTTTAATCTTAAGGAATAAAAAAGTATTCTCCTTGAGCTGGATTCCAAGGTTCCGGATAGGATCTGGCAGAACCTATGGAAGCACCAAGGGTGGAGGAAGATCAAACTCTTCATGTGTTGGTTCATCACAAGAAAATATTGACCTGGGATAATATTAGGAAGAGGGGTCTTCTAGGGCATTCTAGATGCCAGCTCTGTGAAGCACAAGAGGAGACAATGGAGCATATACTCAATAGCTGCATTTTCACCTCCAGGTTAAGGGATACATTTGCCACCATTTTCCAACAGACCAACAGGGACAAAGGGAGTATCATTAATACCCTAAACAATTGGAGAAGAAACTTTTCGGATTATGAATTTCTTAGCTCGGTTTGGGCCCTAACGCCAAGCTTCATTATATGGAATGTTTGGAAAGAAAGGAACAAGAGAATATTCAAGGATGAAAAGAATCCCTCTCATCGCCTATTTGAGCTGATCTTAAAATAGCTTAAGGATATAGTTGGCGCCATAGTACGTAATCACCCTAAGAATCCTCCCTCAGAGGCTGATTTAAGAATTCTCAGGCAACTGGGTATGTAGGGGCTTATTCCTCAAGGCCTGGATAGGAAAGTGTTCACTATGGAAACTGAGAAGGATTTCTGGCATCCTCCCCCGAAAGGTTTTCTGAAATACAACATTGATGGGGTTTCAGAAGGCAATCCAAGAACTGCTGGTTTTGGAGGGGTTTTAAGGGATGAAGAAGGACGCATTCTCTTCATATTCCATTGCCATTTAGGAAGAGCCACCAACAACATGGCTGAATTAATGGCTTTGGAGCAATGCTTAGAGTTTCTGAAGCAGGACAACTGCTTAAATGTAATTATAAAATCAAACTCTAAGTTAATCATTAACTCGGTGAAAAAAATTAGTTGTGGAACAATGTCGGAGAAAGTCTCAAAACATTGGAGGCTAATCTGGGTTTTCCAAAGAATTCAGGGTCACCTCCAAGGACTTCGCACTGTACGTTTCGACCATGTTCGTAGAAAGGCCAATAAACTGGCGGATATTCTGGCCAACCAAGGTGTGAGCTGTACATAATGCAGGGTTTCGATGGAGTGGCAGGAGTTGTCTCAGAGCAGACTAAAAGAACTTTGTTATGATCAAGCCGAAGAGGACAGGGAAGTGTTTCGAAACAAAGCCAAGGAGGCAAGTTCAAAATGACTAGATATCATTATGACTCACTGATGTTTTTCAAACTGGTCTTTGGTGGGAGGCAGACCACTGTCGGCCTCAGAAATCCCCGGTGTATGTTGACCAGATTTTTCAGTTCATTAGGTGGTCGACCAGTGGGAAGGATCAAAACCTTCCATGGTTTCAAGTTCAAGAATTATAGAAAGGTTGAGAGGGACGGGAATCCTGTCTTTTCCGGCAGTCGTAATTACCCTAATTTCCATTTTCGCGAGGCAAAACTACTTCCCTGGTGGTTTTTAGTTGATTGCATGACTCTCAAGCGGGAAATGGTTTTAGAGAATTGGAAGTGATTCCATTCAGCTTCCTACACGTGGTAGGGGGGTGGAAATGAATACCTCCCCCATCGCACACTAATGTCCGGAGACCTTGAACTGTGCGATATTATTCTCAACCGTCGGATTTCGCTGAGCAGATCTATGGACAAGAATGATCGTGCAGTTTGGTGGGGCTAGATCGTTAAACACCAAACGTCTTCGTTGGGCAATATCTTCCTCTTTCGTTGGATTGTGCGAGGAGAATGGATGGTTTTGATTATACATGCAAGTTCGAGGATCAGATGCATGGGAAACTTCACGGATTTTCACAAGTTCTTCTGACCTTTTGGCACAAACATTGTTCGTTTTCTGAGGGTTCAGAGGTTACCTTTGTAGGGTTGGGGGTTCTTGCCTTAGGCGGTTAGCTATTTAATTTTCCTGGGTCCGCAATGACAGGTGGAAGTTTGTACAATATGTAAAATATTTTCTGGCTTAATGAAAAAGAAGGAACGACTCTTGCTTCAACAAAAAAAAGATATTATCAATTCTATACATATCACATTAAAAAAATAAATTTAAAATTTATAAAACATATTATTAAGATTTTAATAAAATTAAAAGTAAATTTATTTTTATATAGAGAAATGTAAATCGTATATATCAATTGGGCATATAACCATTGGTTGGGAAGTAGGAATGGAATTCTCCCTACCCAAGTTCAATTTCGACAAAGTGACATTATTGATGTTTACAACATCAACATAATACTTGAAAACACAAAAATAAATTTTATACTCAAAATGAGGTTTACATATTGAGAGGTCTCATATAAAATATACAACATTGAAAAAAGAAGAGAGATATGTAAATTTATATAGATATAAAGAATATTATTAAGAACCCTAATTGAACTATTTTAATTAGGATTTAATCAAATTTTTGGAAAAGCAAACATTTTCTCAAATTTTATAATCAAAATAAGGGAAATTAAAATATATCTATGATTATATATCTATATATATATATATATATATATATATAAAAAGTGCTTATATACACATAATGTTTCCTTGTTTGGAGGGTTTTCAGGCTTAAAGAGGTCAAGAGATAAAATTAAGGATTTAATCAAATTTATGGAAATGCAAACATTTCCTCAAATTTTATAAGTCAAAATAAGTGAAATATATATATATATATATACACACATAATGTTTGCTTGTTTGGAGGGTTTCCAGGCTTAAAGAAGTCAAGCGATATAAAAATAAAAATTGTGTGCATGTAATCCGTGTCAATTGCTATATGTTGAGATCTAGTTTCTGGGACTCCCTCTGTAATTATAAAACTATCTATGTATCTCAGTTTTCTTAATTAATATAAAATTCTTAAATTATAAAAAAAATAATAATAATAAAATAAAAAATAAAATAAAAAATAAAATATTAAAAAAAAAATCATTAAAAAATGCATTTTATTAATAAATTATCATATTTATTATAAATTTTTGATAAAAAAACAAGTGCTTAATATTATAACAATTATTTTCCTACTCTGTAAAAGTTTAACTATATAAATAATTAAAATTTCAATTATCTAAATCTTTGGGTAAGAAATTTTATAATTTAGAATTAAGACAAACCTAACTTTATTCCATTTTACACAAATGTATATGAATGATAACAAAAATCTATTTATACCTAAATTCCCTATTTTTTAATGAAATTATTTTAACTATATAAATAATTAAAATTTCAATTATCTGAATCTTTGAGTAAGAAATTTTATAATTTAGAATTAAGCAAAACCTAACCTATTCCATTTTACACAAATCTATATGAATGATAACAAAAATCTATTTATACCTAAATTCCCTATTATTTTTTTATGAAATTTATAGAAAACAAAAAGAAGATACAGTTTGCTAAAAGTTTAAGTGACTCCACCATGAGGCAGTGATGAACATACCCCATTGAGTTACATTCATTCATTAGAGACAACTTCATAGATTTGTTTAGAGGTATGACTGTCAAAACAAAACATGTAAAGCAGGTGCATGTGACCAGTCCTTGGCATTGGCCCTGGAAGGGAATATTATGGCAGCAATTTTTTGGAAATATTATCGATTTAAAAAATGGAGAAAAACACATTTGAATAAGGCAGGTAATGATGGGGACGGTGACACGAGGGCGACGTGCGGATGCCCTCGATCCTTGAACTTCGGGAATGGGGTGCCACAGGTGGGGACCACGTCGATTTCCGGCCAATCACGTTAACCGATCGGAAGTTAACGGAGGAGCCACGAGAGGCTTCTGTCCGTCACATGCCCGTCCTTCCGTCGTAAGCGTACGAGCAGGCAGACGAGATGATAGGGTCGGAAATCGAAGTCTGGGATTGCCGGCCGGCAAATGCTGCTCGGTCGGGCGGCCTGTCGTATATAAGGGGACAACACCTGCCACGGTGACAGTCGAACACGTGGGCTGTGCTTTTCCGCTGGGAGAGGATATTCCCCTTTCACGGCGGCAGCGGCGCCGGTCGGCAGGTGGGTCGGTGGCCTCCCGCGCGCATCTTTGCGCGCCCCCTGCAGACAGAATTTGAGGGAAAGCGACGTCTGCCGCGCGTTCTAAGCCGTTGATCGGGGGATTGCCGTTGCGGCGCGCTCTTCATTCCTTTCCTTTTCTTCCTACCTGCTCTTTTCCCAGGCCCTCTTTTTCTGTAAAGCAAACACGTCCGCAACCGTCCCTGTCAACCGCGGTCCGGATTTAACCCCGGTCAGCGGCGCCCCCGGGTTAATTTTGTCGTCTTCTGCCGATGGAAACCGATCAAACCAGTGACGGCTTTGGAAAAATCAGGCGGAAGCTTCGATGTTACCGCCTGTGGCGTTAAAATAAACTAATCGGAGTCGTTAAACCCGTGGTCAGTGTATTGTTTAAGCTTTTCAAAATCATTCATGTGCTCATGCTTGGGAGTTTGATTTCGTTCACACCGTTTCAGGTTGTTCAACGGCTTGCATTCATGACCTCATCATCCTTCAATCCTAGCCTGGTGAGCCTAGTCTCAAGCACAGAAACGCCTGCCCTCGTGGAACCTCGATATAACGTGTTTTTAATTTGAATTTCGTGCCAAATCCACGATTACTTCAAATCATAAACTGTACCACATAATTCGTGAGCGAAAAAAATTTAACTAAAATGAAGAAGAGTCAGATTGGACTTTGAGTATATCTTAAAATTGTTTTTTTATTGACTAGAGCTTGTCTCTTTTGGACATAAGAAAATAGAGTAACATTCCAAGATTTAAAGGCATTTGGAAAGAATAAAAGTTTGCCCCCTTTAATAAGCACTAGCGGATTATTCCAGGTGGTATGGTTTTCCCTGAATAATAGTGAAGAGTCATCCTACATTCATGGATAGCATCTCGTCATGGTTGTCTTCACTGCTTGCTTTATCGGAATTGGGCTTCGAGTATACCCTAAAATTTCTTCTGCTTAGCTTAGAGCTCGTCTTCTTTGGACATAAGAAAACAGATTAATAGCCCAAGACCCGAAGACATCTGGCAGGAGTGAAAGTTTGCCATATTATTCTAGGTGGTGTGGTTTTCCTTTAATAACCGTGAAGAGTCATCCTACATTCGTGGATAGCATCTCGTCATGGTTGTCGTCAATGCTAGTTGAAGAGTCATCCTACATTCGTGGATAGCATCTCATGGTTGTCCTTAGTGCTCGTTTGACAATTGTGATATGATATGTTTTCCCACTGTGTAAAAAAAAGAATAGTATCACCAAATTTCTACACAAAATATCAAAATGAAAAAGAGTCAGGTTGAGTATATACTTTCATAGTTGTTCATGTTGTGTAGAATTTTTGAAAGAAACTGTATAAAGGATTTTTAATCCGTCTGGCATTTTGGGTGGACACTCCACCTATCATCAGGGACCAATCAAAAGTTCATTGTCATCAGAAAAGTGATAAGTGATCATTGTCAAAAAACTAATGAGTTTTTTGGTCCTTGATGATGGTGGAGTGTCCACCTGAAAAATTGGATGAATTAAAAATCCTTTAAACAATTTCTTCCAAAAATTCTCCATAAGAGTTAGAGTGTTTCATTTTGACAATAATAATCTAATTCTTAAATGTTTTGGTTTATTTTTAACATACTTTTATCAATTTTGGAGAGTGATTTCACAAAAATTCACAATTTCATCATTAGTAATATCGCATATATCATTAAAAAAAGGCCAAAATATAAAAAAGTTGTGTTTTCTATAATATTCCCCTGACCACACCTTCGTATATACTATATATTTTTTCATATTCCCATCCTCATATAATCAAGAGACATATTAGAAGAAAAATATGTGTCCTCCCACCTCAACCTTCTGGGTAGGGATGGCATTAGAGAACATACGTTTTCTCTATTATGTATCCTCTATATAATCAAGAGACATATTAGAAGAAAAATATGTGTCCTCCCACCTCAACCTTCTGGGTAGGGGCGACATTAGAGAACATACGTTTTCTCCATTATGTATCCTCTATATAATGGGTATGTATCCTCTATATAATGGGGAGGACATATTAGATAAAAGTTATTATATATTAGAGAAAAACAATATAATATGTTTTTTTCAATATTTCTTTTTATTATTATAATATTTTCTAATATCATATTTTATTTAATATTTCAATTTTCAATTTCAACATAAAGATTTTTAATGTGAAATCTAAAATAAAAATAAAATAAAGCTTCAATCAATATTTATGTGAATCTGTTGAAAGGAATGATGTTTAGTGTTTGAGTGAATATGTGGAAAGGAATGATGTTTAGTGTTTAAGGAGTTATATTATATACCATTTAAGGTTTTGTTATTTTTGCTTCAGAAATGAGGTTGGGTTTTGATTTATTTATTTATTTTTTGAATTTTAATAATATAAGTATTTTAAAATAGAATAAAATATATTCACAAAATTTTATGTAAACGGTTTTAGGTTAAAATATAATATATATTCACAAAATTATATGTAAATGGTTTTAGGTTAAAATATAATTTATTATGAAATTTATATTTAAATTGATTTATTTATATTTATATTTTTATATTTTTTATTATTTTTTTACAATTTTGTCTTCTTATTAATTTAGCATTTTTGAATTTAAAGTATACGAATGAATGTGTTGAAACTTTCATGTAATAGGCTTGTTTGGAATTTTTTTTAAACATTAAGGTTTTATATTTATCAGAATTATATTTGGTATTTAAGGTTTGTAGGAGATGTACATAGGAAGAGGAAGTTAAGTTTGTAGTAAAATTATCCCTTTTCTTTTATAAATTTGATGAAAATTTGCTAGAATTTTAAGAGGGCTATATTTCCACCATAATCCAAGTTTTATTTATGATTCAATGATGTATATACGAATTTTAAGTAACTCTAAATTAATTTATATCATTGTAAATTGGTTCATAATTACTAATCAATAGGAATTCAAACCTTCTATATCATTAAATTTTTACAACCTAATAAAGTTTACTACAATATTTGGGAGATGAGATGAAGGTTTATCACCTCACATAGATTGATATTAACTTTGAATTTATTAAACAAAAAGAAAAATATCAAAGAAATTGAGATGCAAATATCTTAATGCTTAAACTTTTTGAAGATTTCAAATTATGATGTGTGGAGGAAGTTCCCTTAGGCCAATTATTGAGCCTAGAAGTTCATTCTACAACCCAGTATGAGGGAGATGTGTAAATCTGTTGTTAGTTCCCATTTAAAATAAAAATTAAAATTAAAACTAAACATTATGTTCTAAATTGAAAAATAATGTCAGCTATAATAAAAAAATGAAATGTTGTAAAGTAATTAGAAGTAAAAAAAAATGTGTGAGTAAGATGTTCAAATCTTATACTTTTTAAAAATATTTGGATAAACTATTTGAAGATCTATGTTAACTAATTTATGCCCATATGAACTTCATATATATCTATATATAGAAAAAAAATTGTTAAAATAAAATATTTTAATGTTATATAAAAGAATTATTCATGTGGGTTATCATAAAATGTTTTAAGACAAATTAAGATTGAGATATACTTAAAAATGTTATAATAATAAAAAAATCATTTTAATTTGCCTGATAAAATGTCTTGATTTATATGTTATGTAAAATATTTGAATGTCAATTAGGTATATATTATATATAATTTTAAAAAACTATGTATATATTATGAATAAAAACAAGTTTTATGGTTAAAACATTTATTTGGTCTTATATATATTCTATTTGGCATTCAAAAATACAATTTAAACAATGAAACGTGAAGAAATTTGATCCCTCTCTGCTCATGTTAAATCCATACTTAAAGTGAATCTATGTTGGTCTATATTACATTGTCTCACTCAATGTTCTATCAACCTAGTGTCGAGGTTGTAATTAGCATGAGTTTACATAGAGTACCGTTTGCAAAATGGAGAGACCTGCTCGAGGATTCTCTACAAATTTTTCCTTCAATTTCAATCTATCCATAATTAATGTTTAGTATTTTTTTTTGCATTACAAATTTCTTTTTAATATATTCTAACTTGTAAGCAAAAACACAACACATTTATTAGAGTTGTTATCCTTTTTTGTTTTTGTTTTAAATGTTAGGTTAAGGTAAGTTATGTTATATCACACTTTTAATAAAATAAAAAGGAAGAATATAGAGATGTGAAACTTATATAAGTAATATTATTAAGAATCGACATAAATCCATCCTAACTTCGTATCTATTAGGGGTTGAGAGGAATCATCTTAAAAGAAGTTTTCTCTTGAGATATTTTATTCCTCTAAGTGTTTGTTATATCTGGAGTTAAAAACTTCGTATCTATTAAGGGCTGAGAGGAATCATCTTAAAAGAAGTTTTCTCTTGAGATATTTTATTCCTCTAAGTGTTTGTTATATCTGGAGTTAAAATGGATCTATACTAGTATCAATTAAAATTAAAATCATCTTGTAATAATGATTTTTTTAACAATAATTTAATAAAAGTTAAATTTCAAGTATGATTAAAGTTTTCCCTGATTCAAGTTTTGTGTATGATAAAACAATGTTTATAATTTTTTTTCCTAATTTTGAATCATTCAATGTCTTCAAAAAACAACCAAAAATTGATATCAACTCAAACTATGATATCCCTATATCACCAATTCTTATAGTTGAATGGAAGCTTGATATAAACTTAGATAACTGAATAAACACGATATTTTTTTATGAATAAATATTTTTTTAAATATCTTTGACAATTAAAAAAAAACCATATCTACCTATCAAACTTTAACACTAGTCTTAAAACAAAATATATTATTATTGATACAACATAGATCATAATATAATTTTTCTCCAAAACAAATACATAATCTTATGAGTAAAATATCTTACTATTAATAACCATACAATAAATATAATTATAATATTATTTTTCTTATATACACTTATATTAAAATATTTTAGTTGCCAATTTTTTTATTTTCTTTAATGGTTTTAATTTCTACGTATATCTATTCATTTTTTTTTCCACATTATTATACTTCACATCAAACAATTTTGTACATATTGTTTTTATATTTTTTTATATTACTTTTATAGCATTTAATTTACAATACTTTGACCTTATATGACAACATATTTATATACAACTTATAACTTTGCATGCTATATTTCTTACTTGAATATTCATGTATTGTCCTCTTATACACTTTCCTTCCCAATCTATTTTCTCCTTTATCTCTACCATACTCCTCCACATTATTTCTTTTATATAGATTTTAAATATAAATTTCATCATTATTTTCATTTTTAAAAAATAATTAAAAAAAACTTCAAAATTACCACAAATAATGCAATTACCACACTATTTCTTTTATATAGATTTTAAATATAGTTTTCATCCTTATTGTCATTTTTAAAAAATAATGTAAAAATAATTAAAAAAAAAAAACTTCAGAAGTACCACAAATAATTCAATTACCAGTAAAGAAATGTCATCTTTATCCTATGAAGAATGTGTACTTTTTATCACCCAACACGTACCTTTCTCTAAAATATATAGACATTTATATATTTCTCAGATTACATGATTTTGTCTCTGAAATTTAAAATCCAAAACTCTCAAAACCTTTCAAAATTTTGAATTGATTTAGAAATGAATAAAACCCATAGTTTTACCATATGCAAATTTAATCATTGCCCATCATGATACACGTGGTTGGTGTTGAGTTCTTTAATGCAAATTTGTCGTATTGTCATTAATCGTTAGTCCATGGGTACGGTGTTACCCAAAGTATTAATGCATAAACCAAAACATCAAACATCAATACAAGGAAGTACATCCACACCATAAATCACCCCCCTAGTTGAAGGGGATTCACATTGACATCCATTTGCTTTCATAATTTTAAGCAATCCATATCTCTTATCTAATGTCTATGTAGCCCACAACAAAATTGGACATTATGGACATTAGTTATGAGCTAAAATTGTTGTAATATTGTCAATGATAATGATAGCATTGTTTTATGTGTAGAAAGAACTAATTTAATAAATTTAAAAATAAGTTTCTATTAATGAGGTGTTGTATAATTGAATTTGGTTTGGACATTATGGACATTAGTTATGAGCTAAAATTGTTGTAATATTGTCAATGATAATGATAGCATTGTTTTGTGTGTAGAAACAACTAATTTAATAAATTTAAAAATAAGTTTCTATTAAAAGCTATGAGGTGTTGTATAATTGAATTTGGTACAAGTCTTTTACTGTATAGAGAGAAATATTTCAATTCATATAAATTTATCTTAAATTCAAATTTAAGAATTATTTTTAATTATTAGAAATAATGAATATATTTTAGGTGTGTTTTTTTTATTATTTAATTTTATGTTGTGTATTGATTCTTTTATATTTAATGATTTTAAAATGTTATATCTAATAAATGTTATTATTTAATTTCATGTCGTGTATTGATTCTTTTATATTTAATGATTTTAAAATGTTATATTTAAAGAAATTTGATTCTTCTTTCCACTGGATAAATTTAGATTAAGATGGATTTATTGATTAGTAAAAGTTATTAATTCTCATAAATAATGAAATGAGATGATGGTTAGTGATCATTGCTAATTCATCATTAAAATATATAATTGGCAAGGGTAGTTAACCATTGCTTAGGAAATGCCAACATCTCTTTGCAATTGTTGTTAAAGTTTATCTTTCACTACAATCCTTGACTATTGCCAAGAGTCTAAATGGCGGAGAAAATTTTAGGGTCCAATTTTCACAAGTGAGCTAATTTTCCATCGTTTTTCAAATAAAAAGATTTTCCCATTACCATTTTTCCTAGAAATGATTTACCCAAATTTTATAATATAAATGATTTAACCTTAAAAATCACTAAAATTTTATAGAGACTATATATAATCATCAGAAATTTGAATATTTTTACAAAATATTGCCTCACATCTTACAATGTGCATATTATGGACTAATAAGCTTCACCAAGGTTTCTAAACTTCTAGATAAATTTTTGTCCTTAAAATTTTCCTTGCTAAAAGGCCAAAATATTTTTGTGATGGCAAAGGACCATTGACAAGAGGTGATCTTTACAGATCGTCTTTGACAATTGCAAAAATATTTGGTCAAGGATCATTGAGAAAAGGTGATCTATAGAGATGGTCCTTGACCATTGCCAAAAGGTCATGAGTTTTTGGATTTTTTGGCTTGTGAGAGCATATTGGCAATGGTCTAGGACTATACTAAAATGGGATTTTATTTATTTTTAGTTATTATATGATGGTCTTGAACCAATGATAAATGTGATGCAATTAGTTTAGCCTAAATAAGTATTTATTTTCCAAGGAAAACCTCACAAAGATATCGAAGGCATGTTCCTTCACATTCATGGATGATATCTCTAGTAAACTTGTTGGCGTAGACTAGTGTGCTTAACCTAGTGATTGAAAATGGCTCATTATATAAATTGTATTTATCTTGGTACATTCTAGGTGTAAAGATGGAGGAATTGACATGTAGGGCCCATTATAGTGGTAGGTCCCAATTTGGAAATTTGGGGTCTAGAACCTTCCTAATCCATTTTGAGGCATCAAATGAAATTTTTTATTGTCCAAATTTTGAAGCATAGTTCACAATGCCTAAACACTACTCTACACATCCATACCTTTCGAATGATAGGAAAATCACCTTAATCAAAGTTTGTATGCAGAATTTGTGCATCCTATAAGTTGACTTACCTTGTTGACCACCATGGTACAAGTGGATGCCATGTCAACCCCCATCACTCACACATGTGGGGCTAGCCACATGTGGAATTTCAATATGATTCTAGAAGGTTTGAACCTTATAAAAAATTGAGGGTTTGGAATGCAAAAAGCTTAACCATAAACAACTATCGGGCTATGTTAACTACTAGGCCCCTTTGATAGGGTCCTAGCCACCTTAACACCTAATAGATAGATTAACATATTGTTATGTAAGAAAGGTCATTAGTGGTAAATAAGGCTAGTAATAGTGGTGATTGTAGCTCTTGTAAGAGAGCTTACTATAAGGTTATACCTACTAGAAATTTCCTCCTCTAGAATGTTCTAGAAGGATGTAACATTATCATTATATATATATATATATATATATATATATATATATAAAGTTATAACTATTTTAAAAGTTATCTACAAAATTATTGTAACTAATCTATATTCAATTAGAGGTCTCCCCCTTGAGGAGGCAAGTGAACATTATACTCTTGTAATAAAGGTGTATTCTTTTACTCTTGTTATCATTGTGGTCATTGTTTTTATAAAAGTCTATTAGAATATTATTTTCATTTCAGCTCTAGAAATTTCTATCAGATATATTACAAGTAGTGTTAGAATGCTTTCCTCTAACCTATTTTTCATACATTTGTTTTTTAGAAAAAAATGCAAGCTAGAGATGTGTTCTAGTGTTTTTAAAAATCCACACTAATCTATCATTAGGTGGGTAAATTTGTTGTCGAGGAAGAATATACGCAAGAAATATACATGGTTTCACTTGGAAAGAAGCATTAGGTTTCACTAGGTTAAAAACCTTGTAACCCTTATTAGTACCCCTTCAAGTAATACTACATTAAAAAACACATATACATAGACTCTCACTTCCATCTGCCTTAAGGTATATCGAAAATCTTATATGTCCCCTGAAACCAACCCTAGGTAAGCCACATGATCACTTGATTGTTATAGTACCACCAAGAACAAAATGATTGTAGAATACTCTCATGTACATAAGTAATCAGGTAGTATGGCTAAGGGTACAATTGACCCTCGTGAGTTATATCCCTAAGATATTGGGCCATATACAATTGTTGGACCCCAAAAATATATTAGAGAGCCATACCACAAGGAAATACTTTGTCCTTAGGACCCTTCAAGCCCTAATATTTGTTGCTTCGGCTCCTAGAAACATTTTTTACTACATTAGGTTGCAAAATTCATACACATTGGCTAATATTTGAAAATTAGGCTTTTTCCCCTTATGATCTTGATTTAGTCCCCCCTTTTTCCCTTTATATTAGAAGATTATTAAATTTGGCAACCTGGGAATATTTTACATAATATATGATTGAACTATCCTTAGATTATAAGGTAATTATTTACTTTTTATTAGCCTTATATTTTTAACATCCTTATGCTATAAATACATGTATAATTAAAATATGCATTTTTCTTAACTAATCAATATTACTTTTCATTTATTCATTTGATTAATTTTGATTTTTTGTTAGTTCTAAGTTAATTGAACTAACCTTAAGAGATAGTGTAGGATAAAGATGATAAAAAAAAAAAAAAAAAAATTTAAAAAAGTTTTTTAATTATATAGATAGAAATTGATATAATATTTTAATATCTAAACTTTAAATAAAATTTTTTATTAGAATGATTAGTTATTAAAGAATTTTAAATTGATATATATATATATATATATATATATAATTAAAAACACACATATATATATATATATTTAAACATTAAATATAATATTATTAGAATATTAGGTATGATAATATATTAATTTATATATATACTTTTATATATATATATACATATATATAATTAATATTTTAAATAAATAAATGGTTTAGTTTTGATAACTAACCATTGATCTAATTCAATTTTTAGTAAAAATTATAGTTTTCTAATAATTTAAAAACTAAATATTAAATATAGTATTATATTAGGTATTGGAAAATATTATATATAATTATATATTAAATATATAAATAGATTAATAATCTCTGATCTAGTTAATTTTTACCCAGTTTACTTAGCTCTAGTAGTATAATAATAATTATAAAGAATATTAATATTAATTTAGTTAAAGGGGTTTGACTGGGTCCTTAAGTTGAAAAATAGTCGTTAGTCTTTTTAGCCGTTGGAGTCTCTGCTTGGACTATTTAACTCGCTATACTGGATCTGTATCTTCAACTTGTCCTGACGATGAACCACACTAGTTGGTTCGAAACGCGTCGACAAATGATCAATTATGTGATTTCGCCAAAGATTTTTCTAAACAAACGTTATGGATCACAGAAGTCTAAATTCCTTGAATTAGGCTTTTTGTTGGAAAAATATTATTTATAACGAATCATAACTTTATAGAAGTTTAAAAAAATGCGGAGCCACTTATGCTTTACTTGGGACCTATCTCAATTGCCTCCTTATTTCATACTGATCACAATGATATCCCTCTTCATTTAGCCCTTTTTTGTGTGGACCCACCCATACTATTACTACTCACCTATCTCCCCCACTCTATAATGCATGTTGATCACTTCTGTATCACTCTTCAATAAACCTTTTTGTGTAAAGAAAATTCCCCCCTTCCCCTACTCCCTCATCACTAGCCCCACACTCCCATCGCACTCCTTGTGCCCTCTCCAAATGGTGTAGTATCCGTTTTCTAATCCCAAAGTTTTGTAAATGTAATTAAGGGATGATAATGTTCAAGGACCAATATGGATTTCTTACCAAGATTGTTTCATGTAAATATCATATTTAATTAACTTATAAATTATTGAAGTTGAAGAAGAAGGGCTAGCCTATACTGATTCCAATGTCCATAATAAATTTGAGGAATTTAGTAAGGGAGATTGGGAAGTTTCCTATCTCTATTGAACTTAATGTTTGATAACCTTGACGTTCTTTTTGAAACACCCAACTACAAAGTAATTATGAGAGAGAGGGAGGAGGATGTATCAGACTACCCTGAGCTTGGATTGCATATGATGTAACAAGTCTTGGTTGAACCAAAATCCCAAAGAAATACCCTAGACCTCTCGTTCATGAGGTATCACTCGGAAGAGGGGGATGTGTAACACCTCCCACCCCTTCTATCATCTCAAGCTATGGGAATGCTACTCTTTTTGACCCAATATCTAGAGTCTGTTATGAATATGGGCTTACAATAACCTATTTTCTTTAAAGTCTTTAAATTCTAAAATTAATGCCACCATCTTGTTTAGCTCTTCGATAACTTTCTAGTGATAAAAATTTTACCTCAATTTGAATCCCAGGTAGAAAGTTATGGTCCTTAGAAGTTTATCCCATTGAAGCAACCATGTCATTAAGGGGAATCTACTTAGCACCCATGTGGCCACACTTGGTCCTCGTGGTGCCATGCTACCACTACATGGGGTCCACACATCATATTGGTATTAGCACATTATTTTAACTTTTAGTTCCTCGATATTATGGCTCTTGATACTACTTTTCTTTGGTTCGATATTCCAAAATTGCATCAGTACTACATTCCACAACATCACTTCCCTTTCTATTTCATTTCCTCGAGCCGATATCACTTCCTTGAGTACCGCGCTTCCCCAAGCCAGTATCTTCCTCATTGTTGCATCTCCCCAATATCATCTACCTTGGGATAATTTGCCTAGGTCGATAGTGTTAACTTTACCTAGTTCCAATTCCCCTCCGATCATGTTTCCTAGAACCATTCACTCGGTACTACAATCCCGAGGGGGAAGGTTAAAAAATCAATTAAAAACCTTAATTAAATGGATTATCAATTAATCCCATGCATATCCTTCACCAAATTTCACGTAGAAACATGTTATTTCAAGACTAATCATTTCATCAATTCAAAAAATAATAATAAACCACCATCGATTCCTTTCATAACTTGCAATCTGGTCAAACTTGTTTAGAGGTTATGATTATCAATTAACTAAGCATGAATACACAGGTTCTCATAACTATCCAAGAGGAGAGAAGTCCATCTATCAAACATTACTAATCTTGTAAACAAACCAAATTACTATATTCATAAGCCATTGTTGTCGAATAAGAGAGAATAAACACATAATTTTTCATATCAATCATGAACTAAATATTGAGCAACAAAGTCAAACATTCATTAAAAATCATGGACAAACTAGATATCAAGACACATTCATTCAAACATAACATTGAACATCATAGTTCATGGTTCAAATATGTAATTGCAATATACTTATATGTATATAATGAATTGGTTGGACACTGAAGGTGAGACTTCCACTCTCCACCCAACCATGTACCAACTACATCATAAATTTCTTGTAGTTGACCACCCCCGAGCTAGATCCAATGTTTGAGGTGTTAGCTACCTATACCAATAGGTTTCATGTTTCATGATTGGCAGGGGAAGTGCCAATATGATCTACTTTGGTGATGCAAAGATCTCATATTTTGGTGAAAGACACATCTTTACAGTTGGTTGATACTGCCCCACTTCTGAATGGGTGATCCAACAGTCTAAGCTGGGTCATCCCATGTTTCAATTTTCTGTTGTAGATTAGAGAAAGAAATCTGTCCAAACAGTTCAATCTTGGCAGATAAAGTAGTTAGGTAGAGAATGAAGGTTCCCAACTGTTTAATCTGGGGCCTTGGAAGCAATAAGGCTAGCTTTAGATAGAAAATCAAAAGAAAAAGCCAAAGGAAAAGAAAAGGCACATGAGGGTTTGCAAGTCTAAGTGCACCCTCCTTGGAGTAACAAAAAATGCTAGGCAATAGAGTGGGTAAGTAGATGGCGTTGCAGAAGCATGATTTCTTTTATGTCACTGGCCCGAGCAAAGAAAAAACATGATGCCAGTGCAGGTCCCTTATTTAGCAGTTTTGCAGTAATACAATGAAGCATGTTTAACTCCCTGACTATCCCCCATTACATTCATTGCTAACATCCCAACACGACCTATGTTCATGAAAGGAAGTCAAAGTATTTTGTTGGTTCTTGTTTCTTTAAAAGCCACATTTCTTGTGTAAAAATTCTTTTCATTTTGATCTACTTCCTAAACTAAGTTGATTTCGTATAAAACTTAGTGTTTTCCCCCCTCATCCACCTTTTCACTCATATTAACTCCTAATTTCTTACTACTTAATTCCCTATGTTTCCCTTTCCCTATTACTATAACACCATGGTGTATAAAACCCCAGCAATATGTATATTCCCTTCCCCTTGGCATTATAGCCATATGTCCAAAGTCAGGGATTAAATTGACCTCTGGTCAGTTTAATAACCTAAACCCTACCCCTTTTTTTCCCTTTACAACCCTTCGAAATTATTTACCCACTTTACCTACAAAAAACCTTGTAAAAAACCCACCTTTACCCCTTATCCTAAGTTTGCCGTAATGCGAATTTCAATACAAAAAGCACCAAATAAACCCATTTTTCCTTTTATCCAAAGTTTGGATGTATAGCGCGCTTTACACAGAAATACATTGAAAAACACATATTCCTTTGGTCTTCAAAGTACCGCCCGGGAATACATTTCAAGGAATATAATAAAATATTCTCGCCCCGCTACCGTAGGGTCCTTGCATGTTATCGACCCATCGACCGTCGGATCTGGGCTCTCCCATCCGACGGCCCACATCCATATCAGGTCGGCCTCGATGGCCGGACGTTACCTCCCGAGAAATGGCAGAGGGTGACGTCAGGCCTCTGCCACGCGTCGCTCCCAAATCTCATCGGGAGGCCGCCTGCCATTACCACCACCGTACCATAAGCGGTCCGATGGAACCGCTTACCGCCCTTCGTAAACCGCCTGCCCACATCATCGCTATGTCACGCCCACGTCATGTCAACTCAGCGTCGTGTCAGCGCCCGGCCTGCCACTGCTCCAACTTATCTGCCACCTCACCAATCCCTCTGGACCACTCATAGGCCGCCATGTCACCCTTCCGTACCCGACCCCACCCGATGACATCATGCTGACGTCATCCAAAAAAAGCGCCAATAACCCAAAAAGTCCATATTTTCGCAAAAATTCGTGTTTTTTGTCACTTTGGCCAAAAGAACTATTGCTCTGGTTTGCATGCAAAATACGATCCTTTCGCCGCCAACCTGTAGAATTAAACTTAAAGATCGTGGGCGCTTCCAATCCACCTGCATTGTAACCATTGTCGGCAATTCACCAGGTATTTATCCGAGTTTCCCCTCCGCGCCTAGTTTTGAGTATAATTTACCAAGCAAGCATAAAAAGAGTCAAAATCACTGTAAATACCAGCAATTCTCCAGTGAACAGCTTTATTTTCAGTCGTAAGGTCGAAATTCGCCTACGGGAACTAGCATTGAGCTAAATTTCCATCAATTAACAGTCAGTCCGTGCATTCGGGGACTTGAAACCTGAGCTGCACTAATTCACCAAGAAAACAGTGGTACTAGTCCCAGCAGTTTCTCATCTATCTCTCTTTGGAGCATTTCAATTGTTCTCGCCTCAATTTACCCCGTTTTCCCTTGCAAATTGCCTCACTCTTTCAAAATACCCCTCTGTGTTGCTCTGTGCAGTAACACAAGTTCTAGTACAAATCAGAGTCCTAATTAGCCATGGAAACACCAGTGGAATTAAATGTCCCACCTCTGAATGCCCCACACAGAGAGTTAGAATGGAAGGCCCTAGGTGATAAAGATTATCAGATGACGAAGACATTCTCAATGAATTCCAAATTTAACATTCATATGCTAAATGAGTTAAAGGCTCAACACCTCAGTGGAGCTGATATTTTAGGGATTTGGGACTCCAATTTGCCCATTTTCAACCTTCCTCAAGTCAATGTCCTTCCAGACTTGATCCATAGATGCTGTGAGAACTATGATCCATGTCAAAGAGCTGTTCTTGGTCCCACAGGCTCAGTCTTGTTCCATATCACCCCTGAGGCCATAAATGAGATGCTCCACTTTCACACTGCAAGGCCACTAACTCAACTTTCCATGATGGACTTGTTAAAGAAAGGGGGCAAGCTGTCCAGTGCCCAGGTCGTCAAGATCAATCAATTATTTATTCAGCCAAGCTCTGAAGCTGTAAGAACACCTCCTATTGGAAATCCATATCTCAATGACTTGGGGAAAATGCTGGTGGATTTGATCAGTTATGTCCTGGGATACAGGGGATGTGAGGATGTTGATGACACCATTATGGCCATGCTGTCCATTTTTTCCCCTGGAAAGCCTCCTGCTGTGCACTATGATTATGCTACATACATTGCCAATAAGATTCATGAGCAACTGATGAATCTAGAGAGGGAAAAGGTGTTTAGATACACCTCATACATCTATCACTTGTTCTTATTTTATCAACCTGACAGTTTCCCTATTCCTCTCAAGAAGCTTGATGCCCAGGGAAACCCAAGGTCTGTAGTATTTTGGACTTCAGTTTTTCATCACACCTCCTGTTCACAATACACATACTGTGAATTCATAGACCTTTTTATCCATCTAGCTATTACCTTGTTATTTGGTGTCCCTCCTCCAAGATTGACCGATGAGATGCAAAGAATACTCCAGCTCTCAAAGGCCTACAGCATTGGTGATTGGTACTTTTACCAACACCATACAGTAATCAGGATATATGGCTGTGAGTTGGACCCTTTTAGGCTGCCAAGATATGTCCCTATGAGACTCTTTGCCTTGGAGTATTTCAGGCAATTTGGAAATGCAGACCAGGTCCATTTCCACAGTAAAAACAAGAAGGTGCAACTAAAGGTCAGGAACCAGCTAGGCCCATTTCTTTACAACAAAAGGGAGGAGGGATGGAGGGAAGCAGATAGGATCCTAGAGACCCTCCAATTAGAAACCAGCTTCCGCTAGGTACCTTATGACCCTAATCATTTCATTTCTCTTAGGAGGGTAAAACATAAATTGGGTGGCTATGCTCACATCAGGTTGCCTCATATTGAGAAATATGCCAATTTATTAAGTTGGAAAGAGGGCACTCTAGAAGAGGCAATCACTAGAGAGAAAATGCTACAAAGAGAGGCAAAGAATATTGAGAAAGAGGCTGACTTGGAAACTTGTGGGCAGGTTTCCTCTTCCTATCAAAGGCAACTTGGAGCAGCTGCCTCATCCTCTACAGCCCACTAGCAAGCAGGTAGAATTGCTCCTCAGGTATCAAGCAAAGGTAAAGAAAAGCAGATGGAGCAGGAACAACCACCTCCTACAACAGAATAGCAAAAAGAACAACAAAAAGAAGAGCAGCCAATGCAGCAAGAAGAAATAGCTGAGGCCCCAAAAACCAAAGAGCAGCAGACTCAAGAAACTGTGCCTCCTAGGCAGGAAACGACAGTGGAGGCCTCGGTGCTCCAGACTCCACAGAATGAAGATAGAAACCGAAAGAGGGATAGAGAGCAGGAGACTCCCCTCACCACATCCACAACTCAAGGGGAGAAAAGGCAGAGGATAAATCCCCTTTCAGAAGAAGAGATGCCTATTGGGCAATCATTGGGCATGGGCCCACCAAGCATGGAAGCATCTGCCAGTTCCTTTCAGCAGGAACAAGAAAGATTAATCGGAGGAGAGGTTAGCTCCTCAAGTCAGCAAAGGAGAGTCGAAACAGGCATCAAGCAACAATTCATTGACATAAAAAAGAGAAATGAGTCACTCAGGCTCCAGCTCTACAATCAATTGCTTAAAATGGCCCCTACAAACCAGCAGAGGCTTATGTCAGCTTATGACATAACTGAGGGGAAAATGACCATGAGTCATTTCATGCCAACCATGCTGCAGCCGTAGTCAGCTGCAGACTATATAAGGACCAACCTTGAGGTTCTTGCAAAAGACATCCACCCTATGGATCAAATAGAACTTCACAAGAAAACGGGTGAGATGGTCTATTCGACGCTGGCAGACAAGACATTCTTGGCACATAGGTTGGAAAATAACCTGAACAATACAACTGCCCAACTTGAGTTGGAGAAGGCATCCTCTCAGGCCAAAGACAACAGGATTAGGTCTTTGGAGGATATAATCATAGAGCTTGGGCATGACCCAAAGGACCCTAAAGCTATAAAGGAGCTGCTAAAGATTAGAGATTCAGACATTGCAGCCTTAAGGAAGATGATAAAGATCCCAGCAACCCTTCACCCTCAAACAGAAGAGGTTGCCCAGCGAAGGCAGGACCAAGATGTAGCAGCCATGCTGGTATCACTCCAAAAACAACTTGTCCAAACAGAGGGAAAATTGGTAGAAACAGAGGCTGCACTGTAGGCAGCCCTACAACAGAAAGAAGGAGGCCAAACATCTCATCCCCCTCAGCAAGTAATCAACCTTGAGGAATCCCCTCAAATTGTCACTCCTTCTACAGTACAGACAGTTGAGACAGCTCCATCAACATCAGCACCAGCATCAACATCAGAGCAGGCTCCAAGCCTGGACATGCAGAAGTTGATGAATGAAATTCAAGTCCTAGAAGCTTAGATGACAGAGCTGAATGAGGCCAAGGAAAAGCTAGTTACGCTTAATGAAAGATATGACAAATCCAAACAGAATGTAGCTGAAAAAGGAAGAGAAATAAAAGCTCTTAAGGAGAAGATAAAGGAGCTGGAAAAGGAGCTCACTCTTGACAAGGTGGTGGCTGATGTCAAGAAGGTTTTATGGGCCAACATTGGCCAATCAATAACAGACCAATGGCAGTATATAGAGACTATTCATGAGCAGATGGATCTCATCACCAGGGCTCACAAGGAAATTCAAAAGGCAAGGGCATCCCTTGGAAACATGCCTGAGATAGCCAACAGGATGATCAACGTCCTCAACAACCGTACAGGCTCTCAGCTGACAGCCATGGGTATCTCTGGCAGAACTGACACCATATTACTAATAAATAGAGTTCTCATTTTGAGAAGCCTGGTGCAGACCTTGGATAGAAGGTGCCAGGAGATGCAAACAGAAGTAAATAATTTTGTGGAAAAATTCACAATATTGCATAACAGAGGCATTCCCAGCTTACTGAACAGCGCAGGAAGGCTACTATCACATGAGAATTATGCAAAAAGAGTAAATGCATTTGCCACTAATCAGATCATTGCAGGATCAAGCACTCCAGAGGAAGCAGGGCCTGCATTTGGGCAGAACCTTTATGAAAAGGTGGAGAATTTGTTTTTCATTATGAATGAAATCAGCCATTTGTTCGAGGTGCCTCCAAATTTCTACAAATATGTAGAGGCAGATGAAATCTTAGGTGCAATTTTGAGGCATCAACTGCCTACACAGGAATGGTGGACCAGCATGATACAGCTGTTGCTGTGAACCAACAGGTATCCATAAAATTTTGCATAAAAATATATAATCAGCATGTTCAGAAAATTTAATGCATTCAGTATGACTGGAAAAGACTGGGCTGAGCCAACTCAGCAGACAGATTCGGCCACTACAGCAATACTGACAGCTACAGGTGACAAGGCCGAGGACTCTACAGTATGACAGAGCCATAAAGACACATCATTCAGCATTAATGCAGAAAGCTCAACCGACTCAGTGGCCTCCAAAGGTCAAAAAAGACTTCTGACAGAATTAAAGAGCATTCATTTTGTATTTAGAGCAGCAATAACTTCCTTAGCTGCTATTTTGAAAGTTGGTGAATGTATTTATTTATCAAATGACTCAGCGGTTTAGATATTTTTGTAAAACCGATTTTATATATTCTCCCTCGCACAAGCTTGCACGGGTTGTTGATTTTCTCTTCAAGAGATACTATGCTGTAAATGTTCAGAGTTTTAATACAACAAAGCTAATGGAATTTCCAAAGTTCTGTGTTCTCTGATGCGTTTTGGTGTGCTTGTTGAATGCTACAGGATTCCTGCGTATTTCATGGAACAATAAGTTTCTTTAACCTGTTCGTTATGTTTGTTATTTCCTTCATAATCCATTCATGTTCTATGTTTCACAGTTTAATGGCAAAGAAAAAGAATAGTTTCAGGATTTATTCATAGAATACCCTGAACACTGGTTAAACATACTTCTTCATGACAATTTCAAGTTTGTCTCATGAAATATTTAAATGGCCCCGCTGTTTCAACAATCCCACTCAACACTTCAAACAACCTGTAACCACAGACTCCATTGCCCAATGGTCTAAAACTGTCTGAAGATATCACCTTAGGTACTGAAAGACATCATTCAACCAAAAATATAAAACAAAAACCCTTACCTCATAGCTAGCCTAAGATCCTCTAGAACATAGTGAAAAATCATAAGAGAGAGCCCTCTCTGATTATAGTTTGGCTAGAAGTTGTAATCCAAAGCCTGGTTAGTGGTTACCCCGGCCGTATTCCCTCAGGAGTCAAAGGGAACAACCTGGGTGTTAACATAAATGGCGACTCCACTGGGGAACTGAATAAAATTTATAACCCCCTGTCTGAATCTTAATACTGTGGATAAAGCCTGAGTGACAGCCAGATAGCCTTAGAAACTGCCTCTGCTTTGCATTTGCAGGAGTATATAAAAGTTTCCTCAGTCAACCTTTAGTCAGTCTTAAGTTCCATACAGGTGCACTATATCTGATCAGTCCTTATCAAATATTGGTAACCTCCTTGAAAATTCTCCTAAATAAAAATCACAGAAGCTGGCTCCTAAGAAGAAAACTCGCTATACAAGATCTAACCCAGATCCTGACCCATCACCTGAGTTTCAAAACCCAAACTTGATTTCAAGAATCCTCAAGAGACACAAATCAGAAGGGACTTTATCAGAATCTAGTTCAGAAGCAGGTATTCAAACTGACATTCCAACACCTACTAAGGCTTCTCTTCATCCTCATACCACTGGTCCATAGTCTACTAGTTCATCATCCACTTCACAAGGTATTCTTCCAACTCCTCCGTCAACTACACATACCCTTTTCACCCCCTTTCCCCCACTTGTCCCATTCATCCCTATTATTCATATTGTCCCTCCAAACATGGCTAATAGATATGCTCCACTGCAGTTACCGGCAAATCCAGCTCCTATGCCTCAAGGGTACCAAAGCAAGATCTCATATTTTGATGGTACTAGCTCTTATCCAACCCTTCAACATACTAAGAAAATGCAGGACTACTTTGAAAACTACGAAATAGATGATGATGGGGTTAGAATGAAAATTTTTATGCAAAGCCTAACAGGAGATGTAAGAACATGGTTTAGGTCACTTACAACAAACTCAATAGCTGACCCTGAAGCCCTGTATCAAAAATTTATCAACAGATGGGAGAAGAAGAAGGATCCACTTCATATTTTATCTGAATACAATACAATCAAAAGAGGTCCACAAGAGACTGTTCTGGACTACTGTGCTCGGTTTAACAATGTCTACAATCCTATTCCCCAAAATCTTAGACCCCCACCGGATCTAGCCCTATATACCTTTCCTGATGGGTTTGATTCAGATATGGCATATCAATTGAGGGAAAGGGCTCCCCGAACTTTAGCTAAAATGCAAGATATAGCAGTGAGTGTAGAATCCAACCTGATAGCTAAGAGAAATAGGACAAGGACTGAGAGAAAGACTACCTTTAAAGAAGAGCCTTCAGGCTGGGATCAAAAACTGGATGCAATAATCACTGGTATGCAGAGATTAGGTGACAGAGTAGAATCAGTTGAGAGGAAGTCATCATGGGAAGCACCACAAAATAACCCAATCAGGAATCCCAATTTTAGAAGAAGTCAAAATCCTAATGTTGGTAGAGCAAGACCTGAACCAGAAATTAGACCACCATTCTAGGAAAACTATGCTGAAACATCCACTTCAAATGAACAGATAGATGATACCCACATTAACCTAATGGGCCTGAACGATGATCAACAAATTTTTCTAAGTCAAGAAGATCATAAGGATGATGACATTAAGCAGTTCCAAACCAAATCAGGTGAGTCATTTGATTTTAAGCAAGGCTATGACACAGCTGTTTATGAAGTTCATAAGCAATACAAGCTAAGGAGCAGAACTATAAATGTGACTCAGCCTGAGAAAACAAAGGATAGTTTACTGCCCAAGAAAACCATTGTCACAGAACTAATTGACAAAACTGATTCAATAAGAAGTGAAGTAACAATTGAAGAAATAACTGAAGCATCTCCCTCCAAACAAAAACCAATGGCTACTTCACCCTTGCAGCATAATCCAGGCAACACTTTCCAAAAGGTAAACAAGAAGGACAAGCATCAAGATCAAAGTGAGAGTCAAGAAGACAACTTAATTAGCAAAGAAAAAGTTGTTAAACAAGACACCAAGACCCAATCTGAAAGACCTTTTGATTTAGAAGCTGAAATTGGGAAATTAAAGATAGCCATACCTCTTTCAGAGTTAGCCAAGCATAGCATCTACAAACAACAAATCAAGAAATCACTGCAACTCACTCAAAATAAAGATGATGTCAATGTGTTGGATGACACCCCAGAGCTACTTTTTGGCCCAGAGGTTGATGGAAAGACAACAGTTACAGGAATCTTACCTTTTTATGTCAGCCTACATGTTCATGATAAGATATTACATAATGCAATGATTGACTCAGGCGCCTCTCACAACCTGATGCCCAAATCAGTCATGGAAAGATTGAACCTAGATATTACAAGACCATACAAGGACCTATTTTCATTTGACTCTAGCCAAGTTAAGTGTTTAGGCCTGATAAAGGATCTCTGTGTGTCACTTGTCCAATACCCAAATAAGACAATATTGATGGATGTTGTAGTTGCTGATATCCCACCCAAGTATGGAATGTTGTTATCAAGATCATGGGGGGCTAAAATCCAAGGTTCCCTGCAATTAGACATGTCATATGCCACCATCTCTGTCTTTGGGCAACCCAAGAGGCTATATAGAGAGTCACTCATGAAATACATGGTGAGCAGTGAAGAAAAACCTCAAAATTTCCCCATTTATGCAGTCCATTTAGATATGGACTCCTTTATTCTGTTCAACGATGATCTAAGTCCAGTGGGCAATAATAAATCTATCATGCTTGAACAAAACCTACATATACGTGAGGAATCAAGTTCCAAAGAAAACATGGGTGTGCAATCTAGTAATGAAACTGTTCTAGGAGGCAAGCCAGGTGAAAAACAAGAACTCCAACTTATAATCCCAAGTCATAGAGAAAATGTTGAAAATCCCTTGAACCAAGAGATCCTATGGTTCCTTGAGTTTGATGGATCAGTCAACAAATTAGGGGCAGGAGCTGGAGTGTGGATTCATAACAAACAAAGCAATCAGGCAGAAGGCTGAGCCTTTAGGCTCAATTTTAGATGTACTAACAATATGGCAGAATATGAAGCTCTTCTACTAGGCCTTAAATTGGTTAAATCATTGCAGGCCACAAAAGTTTCAATTATGGGAGATTCAGACCTTATTATCCAACAAGTGAAAGGCAATTTTGTTACCAATGACAAAAGACTAAGGTCATACAGGTCTGCTGCTATTGAAATACTCAAAACTTTTAGTGAATTTCAAATAACCAAAATAGCTAGAACCCACAACCTTCATGCACACAGTTTAGCCACATTTGCTAGTACATGCAAATTGCCTTTTGAACCTAACAATTGTTTTATAGCTAAGATAAAACACATACCTTCTGTCCCAAACAATGTTAAAGACTGGCAAGTATTTGAGGATGACACACAGATAAGTAATTTCTTAACCTTGCAGCATGAATTTTCAAGCCTAAACATTGATGCTGACACTGTGAAAGACACAGAACCATTGAGTGAACAGGACCAAACAACGATATCACCCAAAATAGCAAATCAAATGCTTTGTCCAACCAACTTTGACAAGGAGAAAATACAAGAACTTGAACAATGCCATTTTGATGAAGCAGCTGGAACAGAGGCTGAAATCATAGAGCTAAAGGACAACTTTCTACCAACAGGCCTAACTCCATTGGAGGACATTTTTGACTCAAATGATGTCCCTAGAAAACCGAAAATGCAGCCCCTCAATGCTGCCATTGAAGAATGCAACATTGGGACTCCTGAAAAACCCAAAATAATCAAATTGTCTGCATCTTTACCTCTTGACCAGAAGCCTAAATACGTTGACCTCTTTAAAGAGTTCCAAGATGTCTTTGCATGGAGTTATGAGGATTTAAAATCCTATGACACCTCTGTTATCCAACACACCATCCCTCTCAATCCTAATCAAAAGCCATTCAAGCAAAAATTGAGAAGGATCAATCCTATGCTTCTCCCTTCAATTGAGAAAGAGGTACAAAAAATGTTTAAAGCTGGTATCCTAGCCCCAATCAGGTTCTCAGACTGGATTTCAAATTTGGTGCCCACAAGAAAGAAAATCGGTGAGATTAGGCTTTGCGTTGACCTAAGGAATTTAAACCAAGTATCCCTCAAAGACAATTATCCCTTACCTAAAATGGATCACATTCTCCAAAGAGTGGTGGGGGCTTCACGAATATCATTGCTTGATGGATTCTCAGGCTTTAATCAGATCCTAGTCCACCCTGATGATCAAGACAAAACAACATTCACAACCCCATGGGGAACTTTCAAATATGTTAAAATGCCTTTTGGACTGAAAAATGCAGGAGCTACATTTCAGAGAGCAATGGATATTGCTTTTGCTAAAGAGATTCATGACTTCCTCGTTATTTACTTAGATGATCTCACACCTTTTTCAAAATCTGACCAAGAACATCTAAAACACTTGAGACAGATATTCATAACATGTAGGAAGTATGGAATTTCCTTAAATCCCAAAAAGTCTCTATTTGGTTTGGAAGAAGGTAAGCTGTTGGGTCATATCATTTCAAAGGATGGCATTAGAATTGACCCAGACAGAATACAGGCCATCCTGCAAATGCCCCATCCAAGAAACATCAAAGAATTGCAAGCCTTCTTGGGAAAGATCAACTTCTTAAGGAGGTTTATTCCAAATTTAGCAGAATTGATCAGATTACTAAACAACATGCTAAAGAAGGATTCAAAGGTAAAATGGACAGTAGAAGAAAATCAAGCTTTTGAAGGTATAAAATTGGCCCTTACCCAAACCCCAGTCCTAACAAATCCTCAATTTGATAGAGAATTTATCATATTTTCTTTTGCCTCCCAGCATACCATTGTTGTTGTCTTATTACAGAAAGATGACCAAGGAAATGAAAAACCTATTGCTTTCTTTAGTAGAGCCCTGAGAGATGCACCTCTGAAATATCAGATCATGGGGAAGCAAGCTTATGCCTTGGTCAAAGCCATCAAAGAATTTAGGATCTACATATTATACTCCCATGTTATAGCTTATGTACCAAGTCCCATTGTGAAAGACATACTCTCTCAAGAAAACTTAGAAGGTAGGAGAGGAAAATGGATTGCCAACATTTTAGAATTTGACATTGAAATAAAACCTACAAAACTGATAAAAGGGCAAGGTTTGGCCAAACTAATGTCTGAAGCAAATTTCCAAGCCTTGGACATTAACCAACTGGACAATGAATCGGAGCTGGCGACTCCAAAGATCAATGTAGCCTTTGAGCAATCCCCTTGGTATTCTGATATTTGTTATATATTGCAAAAACTGTATGCTCCCCCAGGATTGTCCAGAACCAAATCTAGATTTATAAAAATGAAAGCTTCAAAATTTTGTGTCATAGATGGTAATTTACTATGGAAAAATCATGAAGGTATACTGCTGAACTGTTTGAATATGGATGAGACTGACAATGTTATGAAAGAATTTCATGCAGGAGATTGTGGTGGACATTTGTACTGGAAGTCCATTGTGGATAAGATATTAACAGCTGGTTACTATTGGCCTACTCTGTTCTCTGATGTTAAAAAATTTACCATTTCATGTCACAAATGTCAAGTGTTTGAGGGAAAAAGAAAGTTACTACCACTTCCTTTGAAGCCTATTGCAACAGAAAAACCCTTTCAGCAATGGGGCTTGGACTTCATTGGGGAAATTCATCCTTCATCCTCAGGCCAACATAGATGGATTCTAACAGCCACAGATTACTTTACTAAATGGATTGAAGCTGTTCCATGTAGGCAGGAAAATGATTCAACTATCATTCAGTTCCTTGAGACCAATATCCTTTCTAGATTTGGTTGTCCTGACAAGGTTATAATAGACAATGCTGCTGCTTTCAGATCCAAGAAGATGGTGAACTTTTGTCACAAATTCCATATCACTTTGGGTCATTCTACAACATACTACCCTCAAGGCAATGGTTTAGCCGAATCTTCTAACAAAAGTCTCATCAACATCATTAAGAAAGTATTGGAAGAGAATAAGAAAAATTGGCATAAGAAGCTTGTAAATGCCTTATGGGCAGACAAGCTAACAACCAAGAGATCCATAGGGGTCAGCCCATATGAATTGGTTTATGGAATGGAAGCTAAATTCCCTTCATCCTTAGGGATCCCTGTCATGAAACTTCTTCAAGAAAGTCAAGCTGAACTAAATGACATGCAAAGAAGAGTAAACCAAATTATATGCTTACAGCAAACCAGAGATCAAGTGTTTAACAGAGTTCAAGTCCTACAAGAGAAGCTGAAGAAAGCCTTTGATAGAAGAACCAAGGCTGAAGATTTCTTTATTGGTGACAAAGTGCTTAAAATGGGATTCAAGAAGAGAAGACAAGGGTAAGCATGGCAAGTTTGACTCACTTTGGAGAGGACCTTTTGTGATTCAAGCAGTACAAGGAAACAATACTTATTTCTTAGAAAGTCTGGATGGCACTGAAGCCGAAGAGGGCCCTGTAAATGGCCAGATGTTAAAGCACTACTTTGATTACTTTCCATGTATATAGCATGGCTGCTCCCCTGTACATAATCAGTTGTATATACGATTTTCTTTCAGCAGGTAAATAGCTCAGTGAAAGGTATTGTATATAAGCAGGAAAAGGCTTTTAGATCAGCAAGTTCCACAAAGATAGCAGATTCTAGTTAGAAGTCCAAAGAGAAAGTTTTCAAGCTTTGAAGAGAAGTCAAAAGCCAAGGCAGTCTGACCCGCTGTTCTTGGTCTTTCAAGAAGAAAAACCATCCCCAAGTGGAGCCACTGTTAGCTACCTATACCAATAGGTTTCATGTTTCATGATTGGCAGGGGAAGTGCCAATATGATCTACTTTGGTGATGCAAAGATCTCATATTTTGGTGAAAGACACATGTTTACAGTTGGTTGATACTGCCCCACTTCTGAATGGGTGATCCAACAGTCTAAGCTGGGTCATCCCATGTTTCAATTTTCTGTTGTAGATTAGAGAAAGAAATCTGTCCAAACAGTTCAATCTTGGCAGATAAAGTAGTTAGGTAGAGAATGAAGGTTCCCAACTGTTTAATCTGGGGCCTTGGAAGCAATAAGGCTAGCTTTAGATAGAAAATCAAAAGAAAAAGTCAAAGGAAAAGAAAAGGCACATGAGGGTTTGCAAGTCTAAGTGCACCCTCCTTGGAGTAACAAAAAATGCTAGGAAATAGAGTGGGTAGGTAGATGGGGTTGCAAAAGCATGATTTCTTTTATGTCACTGGCCCGAGCAAAGAAAAAACATGATGCCAGTGCAGGTCTCTTATTCAGCAGTTTTGCAGTAATACAATGAAGCATGTCTAACTCCCTAACTACCCCCCATTACATTCATTTCTAACATCCCAACACGACCTATGTTCATGAAAGGAAGTCAAAGTCTTTTGTTGGTTCTTGTTTCTTTAAAAGCCACATTTCTTGTGTAAAAATTCTTTTCATTTTGATCTACTTCCTAAACTAAGTTGATTTCATATAAAACTTAGTGTTTTTCCCCCCTCATCCACCTTTTCACTCATATTAACTCCTAATTTCTTACTACTTAATTCCTTCTGTTTCCCTTTCCCTATTACTATAACACCATGGTGTATAAAAACCCAGCAATATGTATATTCCCTTCCCCTTGGCATTATAGCCATATGTCTAAAGTCAGGGATTAAATTGACCTCTGGTCAGTTTAATAACCTAAACCCTACCCCTTTTTTTCCCTTTACAACCCTTCGAAATTATTTACCCACTTTACCTACAAAAAACCTTGTAAAAAACCCACCTTTACCCCTTATCCTAAGTTTGTCGTAATGCGCATTTCAACACAAAAAGCACCAAATAAACCCATTTTTCCTTTTATCCAAAGTTTGGATGTATAGCGCGCTTTACACAGAAATACATTGAAAAACACATATTCCTTTGGTATTCAAAGTACCGCCCGGGCATACATTTCAAGGAATATAATAAAATATTCCCGCCCCGCTGCCATAGGGTCCTTGCATGTTATCGACCCATCGACCGTCGGATCTGGGCTCTCCCATCCGACGACCCACATCCATATCGGGTCGGCCCCAATGGCCGGACGTTACCTCCCGAGAAATGACAGAGGGTGACGTCAGGCCTCTACCACGCGTCGCTCCTAAATCTCATCAGGAGGCCGCCTGCCATTACCACCACTGTACCATAAGCGGTCCGATGGAACCGCTTACCACCCTTCGTAAACCGCCTACCCACATCATCGCTATGTCACGCCCACGTCATGTCAACTCAGCGTCGTGTCAGCGCCCGACCCACCATTGCTCCGACTTGTCCGCCACCTCACCAATCCCCGTGGACCACTCACAGGCCGCCACGTCACCCTTCCGTACCCGACCCCACCCGATGACGTCATGCTGACGTCATCCAAAAAAAGCGCCAATAACCCAAAAAGTCCATATTTTCGCCAAAATTCGTGTTTTTTGTCACTTTGGCCAAAAGAACTATTGCTCCGGTTTGCATGCAAAATACGATCTTTTCGCCGCCAACCTGCAGAATTCAACTTAAAGACCGTGGGCGCTTCCAATCCACCTGCATTGTAACCATTGCCGGCAATTCACCAGGTATTTATCCGAGTTTCCCCTCCGCGCCTGGTTTTGAGTATAATTTACCAAGCAAGCATAAAAAGAGTCAAAATCACTGTAATTACCAGCAATTCTCCAGTGACCAGCTTTATTTTCAGTCGTAAGGTCGAAATTCGCCTACGGGAACCAGCATTGAGCTAAATTTCCATCAATTAACAGTCAGTCCGCGCATTCGTGGACTTGAAACCTGAGCTGCACTAATTCACCGGGAAAACAGTGGTACTAGTCCCAGCAGTTGCTCATTTATCTCTCTTTGGAGCATTTCAATTGTTCTCGCCTCAATTTACCCCGTTTTCCCCTGCAAATTGCCTCACTCTTGCAAAATACCCCTCTGTGTTGCTCTGTCCAGTAACACAAGTTCTAGTACAAATCAGAGTCCTAATTAGCCATGGAAACACCAGTAGCATTAAATGTCCCACCTCTGAATGCCCCACACAGAGAGTTAGAGTGGAAGGCCCTGGGTGATAAAGATTATCATATGATAGAGACATTCTTAATGAATTCCAAATTTAACATTCATATGCTAAATGAGTTAAAGGCTCAACACCTCAGTGGAGCTGATATTTTAGGGATTTGGGACTCCAATTTTCCCATTTTCAACCTTCCTCAAGTCAATGTTCTTCCAGACTTGATCCACAGATGCTGTGAGAACTATGATCCATGTCAAAGAGCTGTTCTTGGTCCCACAGGCTCAGTCTTGTTCCATATCACCCCTGAGGCCATAAATGAGATGCTGCACTTTCACATTGCAAGGCCACTAACTCCTCTTTCCATGATGGGCTTGTTAAAGAAATGGGGCAAGCTGTCCAGTGCCCAGGTCATCAAGATCAATCAATTATTTATTCAGCCAAACTGTGAAGCTGTAAGAACACCTCCTATTGGAAATCCATATCTAAATGACTTGGGAAAAATGTTGGCGGATTTGATCAGTTATGTCCTGGGGTACAGGGGATGTGAGGATGTTGATGACACCATTATGGCCATGCTGTCCATTTTTTTCCCCTGGAAAGCCTCCTGCTGTGCACTATGATTATGCTACATACATTGCCAATAAGATTCATTTGCAACTGATGAATCTAGAGAGGGAAAAGGTGTTTAGATACACCTCATACATCTATCACTTGTTCTTATTTTATCAACTTGATAGTTTCCCTATTCCTCTCAAGAAGCTTGATGCCTAGGGAAACCCAAGGTCTGTAGTATTTTGGACTTCAATTTTTCATCACACCTCCTGTTCACCATACACATACTGTGAATTCATAGACCTTTTTATCCATCCAGCTATGACCTTGTTATTTGGTGTCCCTCCTCCAAGATTGACCGATGAGATGCAAAGAATACTCCAGCTCTCAAAGGCCTACAACATTGGTGATTGGTACTTTTACCAACACCATACAGTAATCGGGATATATGGCTGTGAGTTGGACCCTTATAGGCTGCCAAGATATGTCCCTATGAGACTCTTTGCCTTGGAGTATTTCAGGCAATTTGGAAATGCAGACCAGGTCCATTTCCATAGTAAAAATAAGAAGGTGCAACTAAAGGTCAGGAACCAGCTAGGCCCATTTCTTTACAACAAAAGGGAGGAGGGATGGAAGGAAGCGGATAGGATCCTAGAGACCCTCCAATTAGAAACCAGCTTCCGCTGGGTACCTTATGACCCTAATCATTTCATTTCTCTCAGGAGGGTAAAACATAAATTGGGTGGCTATGCTCACATCAGGCTGCCTCACATTGAGAAATATGCCAATTTATTAAGTTGGAAAGAGGTCACTCTAGAAGAGGCAATCACTTGAGAGAAAATGCTACAAAGGGAGGCAAAGAATATTGAGAAAGAGGCTGACTTGGAAACTTGTGGGAAGGTTTCCTCTTCCTATCAAAGGCAACTTGGAGCAGCTGCCTCATCCTCTACAGCCCACCAGCAAGCAGCTAGAACTACTCCTCAGGTATCAAGCAAAGGTAAAGAAAAGCAGATGGAGCAGGAACAACCACCTCCTACAGCATAACAACAAAAAGAACAACAAAAAGAAGAGCAGCCAATGTAGCAAGAAGAAACAGCTGAGGCCCCAAAAACCAAAGAGCAGCAGACTCAAGAAACTGTGCCTCCTAGGCAGGAAATGATAGTGGAGGCCTCGGTGCTCCAGACTCCACAGAATGAAGATAGAAACTGAAAGAGGGATAGAGAGCAGGAGACTCCCCTCACCACATCCACAACTCAAGGGGAGAAAAGGCAGAGGATAAATCCCCTTTCAGAAGAAGAGATTCCTATTGGGCAATCATTGGGCATGGGCCCACCAAGCATGGAAGCATCTGCCAGTTCCTTTCAGCAGGAACAAGAAAGAATAATCGGAGGAGAGGTTAGCTCCTCAAGTCAGCAAAGGAGAGCCGAAACAGGCATCAAGCAACAATTCATTGACATAAAAAAGAGAAATGAGCCACTCAGGCTCCAGCTCTACAATCAATTGCTTAAAATGGCCCCTACAAACCAGTAGAGGCTTATGTCAGCTTATGACATAACTGAGGGGAAAATGACCATGAGTCATTTCATGCCAACCATGCTGTAGCCATAGTCAGCTGCAAACTATATAAGGACCAACCTTGAGGTTCTTGCAAAAGACATCCACCCTATGGATCAAATAGAACTTCACAAGCAAACGGGTGAGATGGTCTATTCGACGCTGGCAGACAAGACATTCTTGGCACATAGGTTGGAAAATAGCCTGAACAATACAACTGCCCAACTTGAGTTGGAGAAGGCATCCTCTCAGGCCAAAGACAACAGGATTAGGTCTTTGGAGGATATAATCATAGAGCTTGGGCATGACCCAAAGGACCCTAAAGCTATAAAGGAGTTGCTAAAGATAAGAGATTCAGAAATTGCAGCCTTAAGGAAGATGATAAAAATCCCAGCAACCCTTCACCCTCAAACAGAAGAGGTTGCCCAGCGAAGGCAGGACCAAGATGTAGCAGCCATGCTGGTATCACTCCATAAACAACTTGTCCAGACAGAGGGAAAATTGGTAGAAACAGAGGCTGCACTGCAGGCAGCCCTACAACAGAAAGAAGGAGGCCAAACATCTCAGCCCCCTCAACAAGTAATCATCCTTGAGGAACCCCCTCAAATTTTCACTCCTCCTACAGTACAGACAGTTGAGATAGCTCCATCAACATCAGCACCAGCACCAACATCAGAGCAGGCTCCAAGCCTGGACATGCAGAAGTTGATGAATGAAATTCAAGTCCTAGAAGCTCAGATGACAGAGCTGAATGAGGCCAAGGAAAAGCTAGTTACGCTTAATGAAAGATATGACAAATCCAAACAGAATGTAGCTGAAAAAGGAAGAGAAATAAAAGCTCTTAAGGAGAAGATAAAGGAGTTGGAAAAGGAGCTCACTCTTGACAAGGTGGTGGCTGATGTCAAGAAGGTTTTATGGGCCAACATTGGCCAATCAATGATAGACCAATGGCAGTATATAGAGACTATTCATGAGCAGATGGATCTCATCAGCAGGGCTCACAAGGAAATTTAAAAGGCAAGGGCATCTCTTGGAAACATGCCTGAGATAGCCAACAGGATGATCAACGTCCTCAACAACCGTACAGGCTCTCAGCTGACAGCCATGGGTATCTCTGGCAGAACTCACACCATATTACTAATAAAAAGAGTGCTCACTTTGAGAAGCCTGGTGCAGACCTTGGATAGAAGGTGCCAGGAGATGCAAACAGAAGTAAATAAGTTTGTGGAAAAATTCACAATATTGCATAACAGAGGCCTTCCCAGCTTACTGAACAGTGCAGGAAGGCTACTATCACATGAAAATTATGCAAAAAGAGTAAATGCATTTGCCACTAATCAGATCACTGTAGGATCAAGCACTCCAGAGGAAGCAGGGCCTGCATCTGGGCAGAGCCTTTATGAAAAGGTGGAGAATTTGTTTTTCATTATGAATGAAATTAGCCATTTGTTCGAGGTGCCTCCAAATTTCTACAAATATACAGAGGCAGATGAAACCTTAGGTGCAATTTTGAGGCATCAATTGCCTACACAGGAATGGTGGACCAGCATGATACAGATGTTGTTGTGAACCAACATGTATCCATAAAATTTTGCATAAAAATATATAATCAGCATGTTCAGAAAATTTAATGCATTCAGTATGACTGGAAAAGACTAGGTTGAGCCAGATCAGCAGACAGATTCGGAAACCGCAGCAACACTGACAGCTACAGGTGACAAGGCCGAGGACTCTATAGTATGACAGAGCCATAAAGACACATCATTCAGCATTAATGCAGAACGCTCAACTGACTCAGTGGCCTCCAAAGGTCAAAAAAGACTTCTGACAGTATTAAAGAGCATTCATTTTGTATTTAGAGCAGCAATAACTTCCTTAGCTGCTATTTTGAAAGTTGGTGAATGTATTTATTTATCAAATGACTCAGCGTTTTAGATATTTTTGTAAAACCGATTGTATATATTCCCCCTCGCACAAGCTTGTAGGGGTTGTTGATTTTCTCTTCAGGAGATACTATGTTGTAAATGTTCAGAGTTTTAATACAACAAAGCTGATGGAATTTCCAAAGTTCTGTGTTGTCTGATGCGTTTTGGTGTTCTTGTTGAATGCTACAGGATTCCTGCGTATTTCATGGAACAATAAGTTTCTTTAACCTGTTCGTTATGTTTGTTATTTCCTTCATAATCCATTCATGTTCTATGTTTCACAGTTTAATGGCAAAGAAAAAGAATAGTTTCAGGATTTATTCATAGAATACCCTGAACTCAATCTATGCTATTATGTAAGTTTTCCTCAATTATAGTTATAAGAGTGTGATTCTTAATTGCTGCACTTCCAAACTATACCTTTCACAGTGATTATCGTTAAGGAATTCAAACCTGCTCCTGGGAAATACATCTCTTTCTCACATCACCAGCTTAGTGGAAATTTCTTAATTGCCTTCCACTGGTTAAACATACTTCGTCATGACAATTTCAAGTTTGTCTCATGAAATATTTAAATGGCCCTGCTGTTTCAAGAATCCCACTCAACACTTCAAACAACCTGTAACCACAGACTCCATTGCCCAATGGTCTAAAACTGTCTGAAGATATCACCTTAGGTACTGAAAGACATCATTCAACCAAAAATATAAAACAAAAACCCTTACCTCATAGCTAGCCTAAGATCCTCTAGAACATAGTGAAAAATCATAAGAGAGAGCCCTCTCTGATTACAGTTTGGCTAGAAGTTGTAATCCAAAGCCTGGTTAGTGGTTACCCCGGCCGTATTCCCTTAGGAGTCAAAGGGAACAACCTGGGTGTTAACATGAGGAATACTTTCCCAGGGTGTTCACACCAAAGGCCTGGTTTAACACTCAAAGTATGGAGCCCACTATATAGGTGGTTCATCAAATGCCCTCTAACAACAAGCACCAAGGTGGTTTATCAATTGTACCTACAACAAGAACCAGGGTGTAGAAATTTGATAGAATTGCAATCGTTCGATAAATTTAATCTAAAATCATGAGACAAAATTCTACTCTACTGATCTGTGGAATGAAATTCACAATTTAGAAAAACATGTATAAACATGCAATAAGAAAAACCACAAACACAGTGATTTTCTAGTGGAAACCAACTGGGAAAAGCCCCTCAAGCTTCTTTGCATTAATTAGATGAATAGAAAATATATTACAATTTCAAGCTCTAGCTCTAAGCTCAACCTACAAAGGAATAATTGCTCTCTCTTCTCAACGAACTACTTTGGCCAACACTTAGCCAAATATCATTGCGCAAAAATTTTCCCCTATTATTTAGGAATTTCCTCCAAATTTATTGTGTAATTCTCGATTGGTCATTGATTGCATGAAACACCCATACACTAAAGACTAGTCTACAACTGATGTTACACTACCTTGTCATCTCCACTTCAACTGAGGAACTCGAATGCTCTGCATGCACTAACTATTTTAGGTTGATTGACTATGTTATAGGACATTTTTTCACATCCATTCAATAAGCCTGTTAATTGGATCAATCAACATCCTTTTACCCCTTTTCATCACTCTTGCACAAAGCCATAAACATGACTCTCCCTAATCCCTGAATCTTCCTTTAACTGCTTCATTTAAGTGATTTTAAGGACCAACGCACCCTGTTGCCTTAGAAGAATGCGTTCACCAGCAAGTTGACCCTTTTTGGATTTGTTTTGATCACCAATAGGTTTCCCATTTTTGGGGGTGCACTCATTCTAGAAATTCAAGAAAAATAAAAAGAATCCCAAAGCTTCCTCTTCTAGAAGCTTCCAGAGGTTGTTCTAGCCATTTTCCTTTAATGAAAGTCTCGAATCCTATCCTATCCTACCTTGGATATTTCACCCCTTATTCGTTGAGTTCATCCTACCTTCAAGAGTGGATCTGAAGCCTAGATTGGTAAATGGATAACAATTCCTAAACTACCACCCTCTTCTATATATTTACTACCATCCATATGCTAGGGGTGGGCTTATGGAGATGGATTATACCGTCACATTGTTTTTGTGAGAGTCATTATTCCATGCATTAGGGCGACATAGAGGTAGAGTTTGTGACAAGGAAGGACAAGTCAACTTGGAGGAGCTCTTCTACAAGATCAACTCTCTATTTGGTTGTAACTTTCTCCATTTCTATTAATACAAGGAGTATATTTTTTTTCCCTATATGTGATGTTATTTTATTCATTTATTTCAATACCATGTTGATCTATTGAATGAAGTGATTGGATTTTTCTACATAGATGTCGTAGATCTTTGGCTTGTGTTGTCTGATTGTGCAGGTTCTAATTATAGTGATGAAAACCAGGATTGGAGCGTACAAGCCAAGAAAGGAATGAAGCTTGGGACAGATTCCAGGTAGGCTTCATCCCGTTGTCCATTTATTTTAAGGAAGACATTATAACCCTTGATTTTTGTTTTTCTAGTTCTATCCACCAAGCCTAGGGAAGACACTTCTGTCCATAGTCGTAGATTATGTATAACAAATTTGCGGCCACACTAGGGATCAATGTATTCCCTTGGTGGTTTCCTTATCCTTAGTGCTTGTTTTATCTCTTCTTCAGACCTTCACTATCTTACTCAGTCAAGAATAGACCTAGGAAGACCTTTCATTGAGTTTCAATTGCAATTTTTGTGTCAAAACCTTACATCCCCTAATCAGTGCTCCCTCTGGTCTAGAGACATAGCGTTTCAATGCTCCTGAGACTTCTCTCTACATACATTGCGCAGAACCAATACCCTTTTAGCATCTTCTTTGGTCATTTTTCATGCACACATTTTCTTTTGTATGATTTTCTCCTTTTCCGACTTTGTTCTAGCTACTCTTCCTTGAGTCACTAAGTGTCTTGTGGTCTCTTAGAAGCCTCCATTTGTTTTTCTTTTGGTTTTGAGTGCCTTTGATAAGGATTTTTTTATATTTTCCTTTGTTCTTATCATTAGGTCATTAGAGAACTAATTTGTTTGATCATTGAGTGCTTGAATGAATTGGTGTTCTAGTCATCGTTCTGAAAAGTTTGATTTTATCAGTGATTAGAAATGCATATTAGGTTTTATCATATTTGAAAATTAAGTGGAATTGAAAAGAAAATCTCTTTGCATTGGCATATAGGGTTTTTTGTGTGCATCAAGTATTGGAACAATTACATTAAGGGAATTTCACTTTGCATATTGTTTGCTACATTTTATATGTTGCATACTCTTTGTCTCTTCCCTCCTTTAGATAGATTTTCATTGAAAGTGAAAGATTTCATTTCTTCATGCTAGCTTGCATCTTTGGGAATTCAGGTGAAACTCGCGGTGAGCCCCAAAACTGAAACTTAATTGAAGATAAACATTAAAATTTACTGAATCAACCTAAGGAGCATTTGTAACATTAATGCAAACATCTAGATGTCTAGGATAGAGACATGTTCTGACGTCTTTAAATGTAGGAGATGTCGTTTGTTTCCATCTACATAAGTGTATCGGATCATTCTCCACATACCTCCAGGTATATTGGATGACACTCCACGCATGATAAGTATATGGGGATGATCTCATCAAATGGTTATGCATTAGACAACACTGCCACAGAATGAAATTCCACGTATCATCGAGTATAATTTGGAATTCCACCATAGGTTTTTATCCATCCATAGGTAATTGATTTGGCTGCCTCATACACTGTGATACACCGAACACAACATTTGGGGAGATTTCCTACCTGTACGTAGATCCTTGGTTCACCAAGGTGATATATTACAGCTCATAGTGACTTGGTTATCCCTTATGCCTAGTTACCCCTTTTTTTTATTTTGGGTCTTTAATTTCTAAAATCAATTAATTGACAGTGAAACCACATCCTCCCCATGGAACAAAACCTTAGTGGATCTTAGGTTGAGACTAATGGTGATTGTTTCAGAGTCTACCAATCAAGGAAACCCATATGATAGGAATCCTAGTCCTATTCCTCCTTTTAGGAATATTGGTTCTCCTTATATGACAACGTTGTCCCTTCCTGGATTTACCATTGGTTTGCTAGTTTAGTTATTTTCGACCTCCTTAGTTCTGAATGTCCAAACTTCTTCTCAACCAATTCCCCTCCACCTAAACAATATCAACTTCAAGTTGACCCTGAATTTAACCATTTTCCTTCTTCACCTGTTCTTTCTTCATCCATTTCTTCCTCTTCTCCTGGTGGAAGCCTTGATTTTAGTAACCAGGAAACTAAGAAGAACAAGAAAATGATAATGATGAAGAAGAAAAATAAGCAGGGTGAAACCAAGAAACTATTGCTACCCTTGCAACTAGTATGGAGAAACCTTCCAATCAACCCTCAAAGTTCAATTCCCTTGCAAGTTATGAGAGGGTGGCCACCCTCTTAGATATTGTCCTGGTATTCCCAAGGTATTAGAAGTGTGGTCCATAGGCTCACATCAGCCTTTGTCATCAACCTTTGGAGATTATGTTGGTGATAAACCATCACCTAATGATAATAAGGTCCATGGGGAAAAGGGTAAAATTAAATTTACCTATAATTTATGTGAAGGAAATCTTCATATTCACTTTTGTCCTTATATGGATGAAGCCTCAAAAGTGTTGGAAAACCTTACAGCTTCTCAGCCTTGTCTTCTAGCTAGTTATCAAAAGATTTCTCCCAATCCTCCACTAGTTGATGAAATGATTGATCAGAATCCAAATCCAGTCAATCCCACTCTTTCTAAACGTGAATCCCATGAGTTTTTTCTCGACCAACCATTGGTTGAGGAAATGGTTGACTCGATTCCACCTTCAATTGATCGTACTTTTCCCATAGAGAGTGAAGTTCATACCGCTCAGTTTCTTCTCGTTTCTTCGAATTCCAATGAACTGGGGAGGAATCCTCATGTTCCCATATCACATGGGGGTAGTCCTCTAGTTCCCACAACACATGGGAGTAGTTTTCCCATTTCCATGGCACAAGGGGGTAGCTCTCCCCTTCCAACAACTCCCCCTCCAAGTAGTATGGTCACTTCTTTTGATTGGATTCGACTGAAAGGATATCGTCTTCCTCCTTGCATGTCCTTACAGATCATAGTACATGCTTATAATGTGCCAGTATCTGGAACACTCATAGACAAATGCACATATGTTAGTATTATGTCCCCAACTGCGTGGAAAGATTTCAGTTCCCCATAGCTTATGCCTGTTACCCATAATCTGTTTGCTTTTAACATAAGGACCAATAAACTATTGGGGATCCTTCCTTAGTTTCCTATTACTTTGGAATGAAATATTGTCTATAAATATGTGATGGTAGTCCAAGGCCTTTTGGATTTTAATTTACTCCTTGGATGTGACTATGTTTACGACATGGGATCTCTTGTATCTTCACTCTTTCATGTGATGTGTTTTCTGCATGAAGGAAGAATCGTGACCATTGACCAACTTTCATGTGTTAGTCCTAATTTGACTCCAAATCAACTAGTTTCCCTAAATGGTGCTTATATGAAAGTGGTATCTTCCTCACCACAAATTAATTATGTGGCAACCTATTCCATGCCCACATCGATTGATGATCTAGTAGGTGATGCAGTGCATCATTTACTAAGGGCATTGGAGTATGATATTTCCTTTGGATCCCTTGATATGTATCCTTTCCAGAGCACTGTTATCCCATCTGATGAGAACCTCTTGGAAGTTATGGCCTTTTTCAAATCATGATTAAGAGGCCAGAGCAAGGTTCCTTGTCTTGTGTCAAGCTCCTTAAAAAATTAAACAAGGTTCCCATAGAACAATTCCTTTTCTTGTGTCAAGCTCATTAAAAAATGAAACAAGGTCCTAGAGTAGAGTTCCTTTTCTTGTGTCAAGCTCCATAAAAAATGAAACAAGGTTCCCAGAGCAGATTTCCTTTTCTTGTGTCAAGCTCGTTAAAAAATGAAACAAGGTGTCAGAGTATAGTTCCTTTTCTTGTGACAAGCTCGTTAAAACATGAAACAAGGGGTTGGAGCATAGTTCTTTTCTCATGCCAACCTCGTTAAAAATGAAACAAATCTCCTTCCAACTTGAGTCCTTGATTATATCCCGTAAATTCCCATTCAATTCTTTCACTTGATCTCGTAAATGAATCTTCATTCCATCCACCTATTGGTAACCAGTAGTCTACTTAGGTGCATGAAATGAAGCTTGGGGGACATGTACCTCGAATTGAGTCATTATGTTAGGGGCATGCGGAATTATTTCAAGCATAGTTTAATTTCCTTGTTTCAATATTGTGTAAAAATGAAACCAATCTCAAGCATAGTTTCCCATGTTTCAAGCTTGTGTAAAAATGAAACAATTCTCATCCTATCCTTTGCAATTGCCACTTTTATCGGCTTGATTTTTTCAAGTGAGCCTTAAGTTTCTCATTCCATTGTCACCATCTGCTTGGCCGATCATACACTTTCACTTGGTTTTTTTACCCTTACTTGGGGAACAACTGTGATGAGTGGTCTTGTTAGCCAGCCTCTTCACCTCTACTTGTTTTGAGCAATTCCATCATGATTGGAACTAGTTTCTACCCCTCTATACCATTGATTCCTCCAAGAGGAGTCCTCTTTCAACTCTTTTTAGACTCTCTAAACATGAAAAGATTGTCAAGCACTTATCTTTTTGAACTTGCTAAAGTAAATGAAAATACGTCTACTCAGTATAAGTTTAACCCTTTTTCGGACTGAGATAGACTGACTACAAAAAAGGAATATCTTAGTCAAACATGGCTAAGAGGTTCTTCTGAGTATTGTTTTCTACCTTTTCGGACTCAAGGGACTATCTACAAAAAGGAACATTTGGGGTTTTTGTTTCACCTCTTTTTCAAACTCTCTAAACATGAAAAATATGTCAAGTTAGGCCTTCACTGGACTTGTTAAAACATCAAACAATGATGGACTCGTCAAACATGACAAGACCAAACCACTCCTTCTGAGGGTTTGTTAAACATACTCGGAGGGATTCATCCAAAGGATGAACTTATAGATCAAGCATATGTTATCCTCCTCAAGCTTGTCAAAAATAAAGGTACTGACTAGTAATGGTTGGGGAAATTTGGAAACATGGTACTCCACTTGTTAATGGCATTGAGTCACTCTTGAACACGACACTCTTCCACTTCATCTCCATGGTTGTTTTGTTGGGAAATTTTCTTATCTTTTGGTTCATCATACCTTTTCAAAGCCTCCTTTTTTGGCTTTGGGTAAATGCTTCCAACTCTATTTAGTGTCTCTGGTGTGTTAAAGAGAATTCATCCAGTTGATATTTGCTACAATATTCTTAAGTATTCATTCCTTGTCTTTCGTTCTTGATCTAGTTCCATATCATCATCATTCTGTCTCAAATCATGATACTTGTTTCGTGTCGTTGAAGGGGGATACATCAAGGTCCTCCCGCGATGAGTCGCTTCTTGTTGACATCAAATCATTATCCAGGAAGTTGACTTAGGAACAAACCTTCAGTACCTTGATGCTTGCATACATCAATGGTACGTTTCCTCACTCTCAATGACAAGTTTACATCATTGGTCTTCGACCGACAAATTATATGTGGTGTTTGACTTCAAATCATTCATTCACACCATACAGATTGTACTATAATACCTTGAGGACCATTAACATCATCAGTGGTTTCACTCGTGTCTGTTAACGACTAATTCATTGGTCGATAATAAGATTGTGTCTAACATGTTCAAATCCAGATCTTTGATTCACATGGTTAGACTCGTACATTGGACAATTGTGTGAATGAGATAGAAGATCCTGGATTTAGTTCCAACCACTCGGGCTATGATTTCAAGATTAATACAAGATCATAATGTATGATGGATATGATCATATAGAAAGTCATCCAATCATTGGTGCACCCTTTTCATCAGTGGACGTGTCGTTTTATCATTTTACATGTAATGTTAAGCTTATATGTTGAGCATGGACATGCCTCCCTTAGCAGAGACATCATGATGTAAATGTATTGTAATAGATAATCATCTCACCAATTGTTCTTGATCTCAACTTGTCACAAGGTAAAGCACTTCAATCATCAAATGTTACCATTTATGACTTTTCACTTTAGGGGGCAATCTATTATAGGACATTTTGTCACATTCATTCAATAGGCCTCTTAACTGGATCAATCAACATCCTTTACCCCTTGTCATCACTCTTGCACAAAGCTAAACATGGTTCTCACTAATCCTTGAATATTTTCCTTTAACTACTTTGTTTTAGTGATTTTAAGGCCCAACACACCCTTTTCCTTAGAAGACTGCGTTCACCAGTAGGTTGACCCTCTTTGGACCTGCGTTGATCACTAGCAAGTTGCTCCTTACTGGGGGTGCACTGATTCTAGAAATTTGAGAAAAATAAAAAAGAATCCTAAAGCTTCCTCTTCTAGAAGCTTCCAGAGGTTGTTCCAGCCATTGGCATTGGATGAAAGTCTTGAATCATATCCTATCCTACCTTGGAGATTTCACCCCTTATCCCTTGAGCTCATCCTCCCATCAAGAGTGGATCTCAAGCCTATATTGGTAAATGGATAAGAATTCCTAAACTACCATCCTCTTTTATATATTCACTTCCATCCACAAGATAGGGGTGGGATTTTGGAGATAGATTCTACCCTCATGCTATTGTTGTGAGAGTCATTATTCCATGCATTAGGATGACATAGAGGTACACTTTGTGACAAGGAAGGACAAGTCAACTTGGAGGAGCTCTTCTACAAGATCAACTCTATATTTGGTTGTAATTCTCTCCATTTCTATTAATACAAGGTGTACATTGTTTTCCTATATGTGATGTTATGTTACTCGTGTATGTTAATGCCATGTTTATCTATTGAATGAAGTGATTATGCTACATAGATGTTGTAGATATTTGGCTTGTGTTATCTGATTGTGCAGGTTCTAATTATAGCAATCAGAGCCAAGATTGGAGGGAACAAGCCAAGAAAGGAATGAAGTTTGCGACAGATTCCAGGTAGGATTCATCCTGTTGTCAATTTACTTTAAGGAAGATATTATAGTCCTTTTTTTTGTTCTAGGTCAGACCACCAGGCCTAGGGAAGACACTAATGTCTGTAGTTGTAGATTCCGTGTAACATACTAGTTTACTAACATATCTCTGAGTTAGATTGTTGTCCAACTACACAACTGACCTTCAACTAACTCTAACAATAGATAGAGGTCAGTTAACTAAATAAAACTAAAACTAAATGAACTGGATCACTAATATTTAGCAGTCACACGTGTAAATGGACTCGAATCCCTCTAACTTGAATTTACTGATCTAACTAGGTGACAAGATCCATGTCACACTAGTTAACTACCTCCAAGTTGTCTTGCTGATGTGGAAATTCGATTTACTCAAGTTGACTAAGGCTAAAGTCAAATTGAGCCTTTCTTGCTATGTTATTTCAACACTCCCTCTTAGTAGGAAAGGGATTTTCCACCACCCCTATCCTGGACCTGTGGAATTCGAATTTACCTCTTTACAATTCCTTTGTCAAGATGTCAACATGTTGCTCCTCAGTTGGAATGTATTGTAGCAACATAATTCTCCTTTGCACATAGTCCCGCAAATGATGGTACCCACTATCAATGTGCTTGGACCTATCATGAAATAATAGATTCTCATAGAGCTTAATGAAACTCTAATTATCATAATATATCATAATGTATCTTCCTCATCCAGATTGCTTCACATGTTTTTAACTTGCAGCCATGTATTCATCCGCTTCTAAGCTGAGTGTCACAAACCTATTCTTCCTACTATACCAGGAAATAATTGTGGACCCAACACTCAAGATAGGACCCAATGCACTTTTCCTATCAGATGGACTTCCTGCCCAATTCACATTAATGAAGCCTTGTAGCTTCAATCCCTCTCTGTTTGTACCATAATCCATACCAGTTATTGCCTCTATGGTACCATAACTCATGCTTTGTTTCCTTCCAATATAATTTGGTAGGCCTCACCATAGCTTGGATAAGTTTGCTGATTGCATAACACATGTTAGGTCATGTGTTCACAAGATACATTAGTGAACCCATAGGCTTCCTGTCACATGAAGAAGCATACTAATTCCTCTAGTTTGCAGCTAGAGGTGTGTCCATGGGCTTACAATTCTCCATGTGAAATATCTGAAGTATCTTGGTAGCATACTTTCCTTGAGACACAAAAAATTCACCATCACTCTACCATACTTCCAACCCTAGGAAGTAATGCATGAGGCCCATGTATTTCATCTCAAATTCCCTTGCAAGAACCTCTTTGCAAGAGTGAATCAGCTTCTCATGACCTATCGATATTAAATCATCAACATACAAAACAAGAATTAGAAATTTACCATCTACCATAATGTGATAGAGGTTCACATCTACTTCACTTTTGGGGAAGCCCAATTCAATGAGATAACTATTGATACAAGTGTACCATACTTGGGGCATCTGTTTGAGGCCATACAATGCTCTCTTAAGTCTGCACACATGCAAATCTTGATCATATGTCTCAAATACTTCTAGATGCTCTAGGTAAATTTCCTCCTCAATAACACCATTGAGAAAGGCAGTGTTCACATCCATTTTGTGGATTTTCCACCCCATCTTCACAACCAATGTTAGAATGGATCTAATTGAGGAATATCTTGCAACTGGTGAAAAATATTCCTCATAGTCTACTCCTATCTGAGAAAATTATTTCGCCACAATTTTGGCCTTATACTTCTCGATGCTCACATCCATTGCATGCTTCAGTTTGTAGATCCATCTCAAACCAACCACTAATTTCCCTTCTAGTCTCGAAACCACCTCCCATACACTGTCCTTCATGATGGATTCATATTCTTACACCATGGAATCAACCCAAACTGGTTTAGCAACTGCTTCCTCAAATGAGGAAGGCTTTGTATCAATGAGCTTGATCATGAGAGCCATAAACCTAATGTACCTGTCAAGTGACCTCGTATGCCTATGTTGTGATGTGGGGACTCCCACATTCTCCCGTGCATCTTGCAACAATCTATTAGGTTCTCTTGTTCTCTTTCTCCCCTCTCTGGAAGATTTTGGTTGAGTGGGTGCCTCCACTCTGCCTCCTGTCTGCTCCTTTGCATGTGGCTGCTCCACAACCTCTTGAAGCTCATCCTGAGGCTCCTCCTTTGGAGCTAGAATCTCTTTCTCCAATGGGATATTGAGCTCTCATTCCAGAGAGAATCTCATAGACTTGTCCTCATCAAACTTGATATTTCTCCTTGTAAATATCATCCTTGGTGAAGGAAAATACACACGGTAATTGTGTGGAGTTTCAGTGTATCCTACAAAAACTAGCAACTTTTTTGTAGGCTCAAGTTTATCCCTCTAATCCTTAGAGACATGACAATAAACTGAAGCTCCAAAACTTATGAAATGAGACACATAAGGCTCTCTCGTAGAGAAAGCTTCCTCCAAAGTGATCATATTAGGTATCCTATGAGGACTCTGGTTCTGCAAGTAGACTGCGGTGTTACATGCTTCTTCCCATCAATGTAATGACATCCCATGATCATGCAACATGGCCCTTGTTTCTCCCACTATACTCATGTTCTTCCTCTCATCTACACCATTATGTTGTGGGTTACGGGGTGTTGTTAGTTCTCTTTGAATACCTTCTTTCGCATAGAAATCCTTGAAGGCATGTCATAGAAATCCTTGAAGGAATGTGAAACAAATTCACCTCCATTGTCGCTCCTAAGACCCTTCACCTTCTTCCTAGTCTCCTTCTCAACTAATGCCTTGAACTCAAATTTTTTTGAGAAAACCTTATCCTTATTTCGCATGAAGAAGATCCAACATTTTCTAGAGAAATCATCAATAAAAATAACATAGTACTTATGTCTTGTTGTGGAGGTGTAGAAAAGGGTCCAAAAACATTAGAGTGGAATTTTTCCAAGATTGCATCTACTTTTCTCTCTTGGTCATGGAATGTGTATTTGAAATATTTCCCCAATGTGCAACCCTTGCAGACATCATGTTGGTCAAGGGATCATTTAGGGAGATCAGTGGTAATTTATTGCATGATTTTAAGGAACCATGATGTAGATTCCCCAATCTCCTATGCTAGAGTTCTCCAACGTCATGACTCTGCACTTTTTTAGCCTTACTACACAATGTAGTGCAATCTCCCACCTCAATTTTGTATAGGTTCTTGACTCGAACCCCAATCTGTTTCCCTTGCCTAGTAGCTATGTGTCTTAGAAAGGATTTCCCTTTACTGAAAATAGCATCATAGCCAAGATCCTCTAATACTACTACAAATATCACGTATTTTTTTTAGCCCAGGTACAAACATAACATATTTGAGGCAAAGAGGAGAGGATTTCTCCCTCTCAAAGGTGAGAGTACCAATTCTTGTAGCACTATACCTCCCATCATCACCCATTTCTATATGCATATGGAGATCCTTCTCCTCCAAGCTACTAAAAAAAACCTTGCACCCTATCATATGGAACAAGGTTCCAGAATCAAGGTACCACACACTCCCCACAACAATTTTAGTCATGCATGTTATTAGGTGTTGAAGCCCCGAAAATCGGGGCTTCAACAAGGGGGATACCCGCCCGGTCCGAACCTTGGTTGGCAGCTCCTTATCCATTTGGTATAGCATGTCCGACTGGGGATAATGGGACCAGTTTCCCAATCTATGAGTGTGTGTGTGTAGAATTTGATGTTGTTGATCTAACAATTCCTATTTAAGATATTCTATTTCTAACTCTAATCTAATTTTATGCTATTGTAATCTAATAAACAGTAACATCTAAGTCTATACTAACCCGGGATGTAATTCTTCTATTATGTGATCTAAAGAGATTTCAAACAACAACTGGTAATAAATATCATTCAACGATTATAAGAAAGGAAATCAATCAAGATGAACCACTTCGCATAAAAAGTTATACGAAACAGTTGTGAAAAACATATCGCATAATGAGCTATTCATACATTAAGCATAAAAAAATAGTTATCACCATACAAAAGTGCCAAATGATAACTCAGGCATTCATGCAATAATACATAAACAACTAAAAACTGTATATCACTTTAACATATAAGCATAAATGGTCAAGAGATAAAAGTACCATTTATGACTAGTCCTACTCATAAGCTTCAAGCGACAATGATTTATCTCTCCTTGCTCTAACATCCACTAAGAGTACAGAAGTGCAACATCAGTAGCAGATATCAAATGCAAACATCAACAAATCTTGATCCATTCATTCACCAAAACCTCCTCTGAGGGTGCAAAAGTGCATGTTCTGAGGACAAGTTTTTGATAAATTTCTGGACCCCTCTCTAAATGCATAAGAAGGGTTTAAATACTACTTACTTAATCTAATAATAACTTATTTACAAAAATTCAGGATGCGGTTTAAATGACCACCCTTTTTCTAAGCAAAATTAAAGCGAAAATTGAATCCAAAACTAAACTACTTCTGTATTTGGTCTTTAAAATTGCATGTATGTAGCATCGGTTTCAGGAGAGTCGGCTGGCTGAATTATGATTTTAACTAAGCTGAGAAAATGGAATCGATGAGAGATGGTACCATCTTTTCAGCCGCATTTATGATACACTTAATAGTCATCCACTGGCTATGCGGCTTCACCAACTATGCCCAGTAATATTCCCAATTTAACCTGTTCAGCCCTTGAATTTCTTTTGCCTTTTCTTGCGCTCTCTGTTTCCATTCTGCCTCTAGTTGTAGTTTGTTTGGTAAATATCCTGGGGTGGTCTTTGTGATCAAATTTTCCCTATGCAAATTCTCATTTACACAATCAATAAGACTGCTTGCTGCCGTGGCTGCTGTTTTTGCCGCTTACTCCGCCTCCCTGATTTGATCATCCCATTTGTTAAAGAGCAGATCTTTATGGTTCTCATTTATCTTTGGTGCACCTGCTCTTTTCCCCTCATCTTCATCCTGGCAAGCCAAGTACTCAGTCACCTGTTTATCAATCAGATCATAGTCACTTCGTAATTCGACCACTTGATTAGTGATCTTATCACTAATTTCACAATAATAACTCCACTGTGATATCTTTTATCCCAACACTTTTTGCTGCTGTAGTAATTGTTCATTCAAGGAAATAGATTCTGAAATAAAATTTGTAAGCTTAGGGTCGTCTTTGTGCATCTCTTGTAAATCCTGTAACTGCTTTCCTTTCTCATCCAAACTTTTTTGATATCCTATCTGCATTTGCTGGAAGTCCTGCTGCAACCTTTCAAGCTGTTTCTGTGCTTCATTATTCATGTTGGCTTGTTGCAATTGTTGTTGCAGTACTTGTATCTCATCTTCCCATTCTTTTAACAACTGTTGTACTTCAGATTCTTTATCAATAGTCGCAGAGGCATATGATCCTACGATCTGAGATAGTTTGGTGAGATTTTTAGTAGGATTGCTAGTGGGATCTTTCCATAAGACGTCTAACTGTTCTGTGTCTTGAGAGAGTGTATTTTCCAATTTCCTTTTCTTTCTCTGTCTTCTTACCACTGCTTTATGCTGTGGGCTATAAAATATATCCAGAGGGGGAATTTATTCTATGTTAAGAATAAGCTCAGAAGATGGGGCAACAGGAATATGCTTCGTATCTGAGACATCGCTGACTATTGTTGTGACTACTTCTTATGCTACCTGTGTATTGCTCACAAGTGTTTTTAGGGCTTGTCCTTCAAGATTGATCAGTTCGTTGAAGGTTTCCCATTCTTTATCTAATTCGGTTGTGACTGGTGGTGCTTCAATGATGAGAGGAGGAGGATCTCTTTGCAGGGAGGCAATAACCTGCTGTTGTAGAAGTTCCATTGACTGAGCGGTATCCTTAGCTGACTCTTCGCTCCTATCCTGGTCATTTCCGTATCTTTTAGAGTGTTCGGGAATTTCTTGTTTAGATTTGGATTTAGATCCGTTAGTGCTTGAACTCCCACTGAGACTAACGCTTGGAGTTGGTTCTCTTGCGGACAGTCGTAGTTTCTCTAGAGGAATACTGGCTAATCTTCTTTCTCTGTATATCATAAACTTCTGAAAATCTTCTGGAGATAATTGTAATTGGGCTTCGCGCAAAATCTCTTGAAGTGTGCTTTTCTATTGGAATATGTCATCAAATAAATCCTTTTTCCCAACGAACACTTTTATCTTGACTGTAGTTGTGAACTTCTGGGCAACCTCATTCGGGTCAAATGGTATTCCCGGGAATTTGAATAGTTGTAAACATGTCATATTCTGTACTTCAGTGAGCACGTGACGTACATCAAATAGCGAAAAGGCCCCACAGGCTACAAGAAACTGTGGCCATATAGCCTTCTTTTTGTCCTTTAAGTCTTTAGTTAGGCCACCTTATCCACAGGTTTGATATGAAATCTCTCGAGCTAGGAGTTTATCAGGGATATACAAAGGTAGAACATGAGGGGGTGTAGTACTTCCAAATACCCTAACATAAGTGAACAATTCTTCTCTGAACCATCTTGCGATGGGGAGGATGTCTACCTGTGCTTTAGGTGAGCACCTCGGGGGGTCTTTATCATACAACATTCTATACAAGGGCAACATAATTCCATGACAAATTTGGTAGAAGTATGGAGTGAACTGAGAGTCCCACAATTCCTTATGATAGACATGGATGGGTAAGGGGTCTTGAGTTGTCCACTTCCAACCCATAACAGGAAACTTAGAAACATAACATATTGAATCCATAATATATGCAGACAGGTAAAAAGGAGGATAAATTCTTTGAGACGTAGCTCTTTTGGACCGGTAACTGACAATAGCCGTGATTAGGTTATCAGATAAAATTTTGGCCCAATCTACAATAGTGGCATTTGTGGCAGCATCTAGTAACGGTAACCATTCAGATGAAAATTTATTGATATCTGGCATTCCAAATATTCTACAGAGCATGGCAGCAGCAAAGCAATATGGGGAGGTAAGGGAACCAGTACTGTACATACCGTGTTTATCTTTCTTGAGCGGTTCGTCTTTCCTGGACCAATCTTTGGTGCTTTCTGATAGGTTCTGGTTCTCCTTTATGAATTTCTCTGTGAATTACGTGTTATAAGTTTCCTGTGGCTTAGGAAAATGATACATGAGCTTTAAATCCTGCGTAGCAAATGAACCGATGAGCCCTTGACCATGAACCTTGAACTGTCTATTTTTGATTTCTGTGCTATCAAGTATCCACTTGACCATATTTGTGTATGGGAGGGTTTTTGGCCTCGTTGCTATCCGATGTAGGAATGAGCAAGCTAGCTCTGTTAGGGTTGCTTCAAAAGAAATCTGTGAGCCTGCAACAGCAGTAACTTCCATTACTCTGGGGTTCTCCTCTTCGAGCAGCCCATACATGCCTTCCCACGTAGCTATTCCCACGTCTTTGTTACAAGCCGTGTCTGTATACAAAGGTGCCATTTCCTTTTCCTCAGAGCTCGGGGCTTTGTTTTTCTTTCCCATCTCAACCTGCGTATTGCTTTGTATCGTCCTCCATTCTCCGTTCCTGCACTTCACAAGTGAAGTAGAAATGAATGAACAGGAAGGGTGATGGGAGAGTTTTGAATGCCGCAGACATACCAAATACACCACCTTACGTGAAGTGATTCTTCGAAAAGCAAGCATTCATATTCTATTAATAACTGACAACTAACTCCTGTATTAGCATTTAAAGTGCATAATCATGTGTCAGCTTATGGAAAATAGCTTTTCTTGAATATCGTGCCCGAAAGATCTGCGATGGAGCGATTTGCTTTGCAACATCACAGATCGCACCATCGCATATCGCAACATCACAGAATCGCACAAACACAACGTTGTTGTTTTGATCTGGCCTGACATCGCATCATTGCTTTATTGTGAGATCGCGATATCGCAATATCGCAGATCGCAGGAGTTTTATGTATAACAAATTTTGTTAACCTGTTTCCTGCGATATGCGATCTTGCGATCGGCGTCATCGCAAATTGGTAAACTCTGAAGTATTTTCATATAAGTTTTGCTGAATGCGACGCAATATTTGTTCAATGCCATAATCTTGCAAATGTCGGGATTGCACTTGAATGGTGGCATCTGTTATAGACAATTTTGTGCCTTACAGCAACAAGCACGAATTGTCAATAATACAAGGGATCCAAAGTTCCCTAAACATGATGTTCCTACCCCTAGAGGAACAAGGTCAGCAAACCAACAGCTCTCAGATCAGTTCTCCACCTGAAAACACTCAAAAACAAGCAATCCTGAAATCAAAGCAGGTGCTCCACTGGGTTTCTGCGCTAAAACACAACTGCTCCATGGTGTACCTGCGTTGCAAAGCAGGCAGAACAAAGCCCACCTGCGTTGGGCGAGTTTGGACATGTGGCAGAGTGAGTCATAGCTTTGGAATCTTCCAAAAATGACACTTGGATCAGGTATTTCGCCTTGTGATGAGTCAGAGGCTTTGTTTCTCCAAGTGGAAGCAAGGTTCACCAAGTGGACTCAAGAACTGAAGATCAACTAAAGATTAACTGAAGAGAGAGAGGACACAAGGCAGCTACACATCAGTTGCAAGCTGACTCATCCTTTCTCAATTCATCTATATATTGAGCTCTCTCCTATGAGCCCTGGAGGCTGGAATTTTGTGCAAAGTAGTGATATGCTGTTGGTTTCATTCTTGAGTTATTGGGTGATTGTTTGAGAGAGGTGAAGAAGAGCAATTCTTTCTGCTGGGAGGTGTTGCTGGGTTGGAGCCTGCAATGGTTGTAATCCTCTCAGAACCTTTATTTCTTCATTAATAAAAGCTATTGAGGTTCTTCTATGTGCTTTTGTTCAATTATATATTGTGATGATTGCATGTTTGGTTTACACTAATCCATGAACCAGTTATGATTGCATGCCTCTTGTAGTTTCCTTCTTTGTCATTGTGCAGGATCTCATTGTAGCTGGGCAAGCAGAAGGACAAAGAGCTAGGAGCAAGCGGCCAAAGAGGAGAGTTTGGATTCGACATTAAGCGCAAGGCAACGGTTAGTACTTCCTCCATTCTCTTTTGCTTTCATAAAGAAGTAAACTTTCAGTAGTTTGTTTTACAGTTGTTGCTAAGGAACTGTCACCCTTAGAGTGGGTTAGGGTCATCCGAGTCGGATACTTTTCCCTACAACAAACTGGCAACTCCGCTGGGGATCGTATCCGTTTGATTGTGTTTGTAGTATTTTTCCTATTCATTTCCTGAACAAAAGAGTACCAAATCGAAAAGCTTTTGACTATATCAAAAGTGAAGTAGAGAGGCAGCTACTCTTGCTCATTTTCTGAGCAGATTCATGATTTGAAGAGCTGATCTACAAAGATCCTTGTAAGCTCTTAGTGATAGCTTTGCACCTTCTAAATCATCCCTTTGAGTATGCTTGACTGAATGCTTCTGATTTGAGCAAAAACCGTGCATTTTTGAGAAAATTATGACCCGGAAACTGTGAAAACGCAACTCTCGTTTTCCAAAGCAGGTAGTACACAGGCTACCTGCTTTGCAACGCAGGTCCCGAACTAGCTACCTGCGCTGAGAGCCAGTTTGACTGTGCAGAGCCTGCATTGACCCAAATTTACTTAGTGCATTTGGGGTTTCCTCCTTTCTCTTGCCTGTTTTCACTTAGTTTTGCTGCTAGGTGTTAGTCTTGTGCCTGTTTTGAAACCAATATTACTTGCCATCATTCTGCCTCTGTTATATAACGAAATTGTACTTGTTCTTTGTATTTCTTTCTCATTTACAATTTCCCATAACGAAGAGTAAACTAGTCATGCTTTTGGCCTCTTAGATCTGAACCTGTGTTAGGCGTTTTGCTGGTCTAAAGAGTTAGCTTGTTTGCTGTCCATAGCTGATTAGTCATTTTACTTTCGTCCGTATGGTTTGATTTCATGTATTTCCAGTGATTAAGCAAGTGAATCTTAAGGTGTCTTTTGATTTTGGACAAGCTTGTTTACTTTCGCTTCAAATCGAAATCAAAGTTATATAACCGCTTTCTTTTTGTATCCATCCACATTAAGAAAGGGAAAAAGAAAATACATGCATTGTGCATTTTGCATTTGACTGTGTGCTTGACGATTTAGGAAAATTTGCATTTTAGTGTGTGCTCTATGATCTGTGTGAAAAGATTTGCCTTTCTTTTCCCTTAGTAGTTAAGGTTTTCAAAGTTGAAAGATTGAAAAGTTTGCTTCTCATCTTAGACTGCATTCAGGAATTTGTCATATACATCTCGTGGTGATCCTTAAAGGCAAACTGTTAAGCAAGATCAACATTAAAATAAATCCAATTTACATAACAATGCTTTGTAACATAACGCAAACATCTAGAGGTCTAGGTAGAGACGTGTTCCGGCGTCGTTAAACATAGTGACTGTCGATCTCTACGAAGGTGGGTGATTCCTCCTGAGAGTCAGTGGCACTAATACGGACTTGTGCTCCCACGTACCGTCGCGTATATATTGGGAGACCCCTATAGGCAATTATCCTTTATCCATAGGAAGCCGTGTCGACCGCCCTACTGATCGCGATGCAGTGAACACAACATTCACGAAAATCGACCACCCGTACCGTAAAACGTATTCTGTGGTTTCGCGAAAAGTTTGGCACACCCTCTGCCTAGAACTCCAGAGCAGTTTCTTTTGGCCTTTTTCAAACTCTATAACTGAAAAAGTCCATCCGAGCATTTGTCACTTCGGGCTCGTTAAAACATCGAAGGCAACTAGAGTCATCTTTAGCTTTTTCTCGACTCTTAAAACATGAAAAAGCAAGTTTGTGTCTAAAAGCGTCGTTAATAAAATTTATTTTAAGCGGAACAAAATCACTTGTTATTCCCACGTTGATCTTTTAGTTGAAAAGTATGGAGCCCACCAACCAAGGAGGCAACCTTGGCGGAAGTCCAAATCCCTTCTCCTCTTGGGGAGATGTTGGTGCGCCTCATATGGCAACATTGTCACTTCCAGGATTGACAATTGGCCTACCTGTATGGCTCTTTTCAACTAATGTAGTCCAGATCGCCACTAATCCTGAGCAGTCGAATCAACAGTCAGACCAGTCTAGGACTACCCACCAGCCTTCCACTTCTTACAATACTTCCTCTGATCCTTCATCTTCGCGAGGTAGAACTGGCAAAAGTCAACCTCCCAAGGAGAAGAAGGAAAGGAAGAAGAAAGAAAAGAAGCAGAAGGAGCCTATGGCGAAGGCGACTGGGGGCAAGCAAAAGACAGCTGACAAAAACCCACACACTGCACCGACCGGGCCTAAATCGCCATGTGTCATTTGCGAAGGGGCCCACTTCCATCGTGATTGTCCTTGTATTCCCCGGATACTAAGGGACTGGTCCCCAAGGTTGCACAATCCGGTAGCATCAACCTCTGGTAGTCATGTTGATTGCAGTCCATCAACTAGCGAGAGTGAAGGACGAAGAGGGAGACCAAGATCACCCTGTGTATTGTGTGAAGGCGAGCATGCCATCCACCGATGTCCATTCTTAGATGAGGCAAAGAGAGTTTTAGAAGATCGTCCGGTTTCACCGTTACGACTTCCTCCTGGATACCAAAAACTCGCGCCTAATCCCTCGATAGTTGAAAATCCAGCTAACCTGCCCAAGTGGTCAGCTGAAGTGTCGGTCATTGAGAGTGAACCTGCTGAATCCAGACCAGACAAAAGTCTAAAGGTTGAAACGGCAGTTGACCCGGTTCTTCCTTCAGAGGTTTCATCGTCCAATGACTCCGTCATTGAAGGCCCATCTTTAAATGACACCCTCACTGAAGAGGATAAGGATGACACCGTCCATATTCTTTTCATCAACACAGACTTTGATGAGCATCAGGGCAATGCGCCCATTCCTTTATCGCAGGAAGGAACATCGTCAGGGTCGTATCCGGCCGTATATTCGGTCCCACCACCAAGCAACCTAGTTGTATCCTTTGATTGGAATCAACTAGGCAGACCCCGGTTACCAGCCAGTATCCCATTCAGAATCATAGTCCAAATCTACAGAATGGTGATGGCTGGAACTATCATTGATGAAGGGGCGTCTGTGAGTATCCTTTCCTCTGTTTCTTGGAAAGCACTGGGTTGCCCAGCGCTTTTACCTGAGATGAGAAATCTATCAGGTTTTGATAAAGGAACCAGTCACCCGTTAGGGATTCTCCCCAATGTTCCGCTTACATTGAAAGGGAAGTCAGTTCGCATGAACATCATGGTCGTCCAGGGACCCTTGGCATATAACTTACTCCTTGGACGAGACTATATATATTGCATGGAGGCGATAGTGTCCTCGCTCTTTAGAGTCATGTGTTTTCCGCACGAAGGAAGAATGGTCCAGCTCGTAGACCAACTTTCATTTCCAGGATCACGCATTGCAAATAGTCAAATACCATCCCTTAACGGTTTATTCACTCAAGGAATGCCACCGCCTCCGGTTCTACTTCCCGATGAATGCGAGTAATTCGGAAAGAAAAGAACTGGGACCCAGGGGGCATGCACCCTGGCCTGCCTCGGGCAGAGAAAACCTTGGGTATAAAGTTAATTTCCGCAGAAGAATGGACTAGTCCGTACCCCGTCCGGCAGTGGAAGAGAGGGTTGTTCTAGGAGAAAATTCTTTTGTCAAAGTTATGTTGAAGCGAAGCGATCGCTCCCTTTGTCTAAAGAGGTGGGCTCTCCTAAGGAGGGGGTCTATTTGTGGCAGCAAGAAGCCACCATCTTTGAATGTCAAGCCTCACCCACTAAAACAAGCTGTTTTGAAGGATAAGTAGGGGCAGTCTTCAAAGAAAGAGATGAAATTGCTGCAACAAGTGGTCACCATCCTTAGCAACCTAATGATAGATATCGCCGAAAAGAGAGTTTAGTTTGCGGCAGCAAACAAAACCAATTTTCGGATAATAAGTAAGAGATGGCAGAATCTCGAAATTATACTTTATACCTGGGGGCATGCAAACCTTTTGGAGTGCAAGCATGGGACGACTATTTATTTTTAAAATTTTTAGGTCCTCCCTTTAAACTTGTAGGTCTAACCCGTTAAACTCGTAGGATTAGCCGTTTCTAGCTTGCATAAAGAAAGGATGAAGGGCAAAAGTTAAAACCTGCCAAATTGGAGTAATTAGTGAGGTATCGCTCCTTAAATAAGATTACCTCACCTAAAATCATTCCTTGTATTAAGACTGGTATAAACCGAGCGGTTTTGGCAATGTTCATGCTCGTTAAAAAATAAACGCAAGAATCGAGCAGTTTTTGTGCAGAAGTTCATGCTCGTTAAAAAATAAACGTAAATTGTGAGCGAACTTTCCCTAGCAGTTCAAGCTCACGCATAAAAAATGAACCGGTAAACAACCTTGAGAAATGTAACCTTTGAAAGCCATATTAAAAGCCCTTGGTCGTGTTTATATGCCATCACCTCCATCCGTTCATTTGGCCAATCGTTCACCTCCATATGTTTGTTTACCCATTTTGAGGAACAGCTGCGAAGAGTGATTTCACTTAGCCATCCTTGTGACACTGCCGTGATTGGAAAGTTCCAACCTGTACCTGGAATCTGCTGCTATCCCTGTTCATCACTCGTTCCTCAAAAGACAAGTCTTCTTTGAGCTCTTTTCACTGACTCGTAAAATATGAAAAGTTTGCCGAGTTTTGGCCTTCCAGCTCGTTAAAGCGACCAGAAAGCTATCCCTCCTTTAGATTTTAATCTTTTTGGACCTGAGGGATTATTGCATAAAAAGATCGAGCGCTTGTTTTGTTCGGCTTGTTAAAGCAACCGAAAATTCATCCCTTCTGTATTGTTTTATACTTTTTCGGACTTAAGGGATTAGATGACGAAAAAGGAATTTTGGAGTTAACTTTTCGTACCTTTTCAGACTCTCTAAAAATGAAAAGGACCGAGTTTTCCTTGTCGTTAGACTCGTTAAAATGATTAAATAGCGACAAACTTGTCTTTAGACGAGAACGAGTTTCCCTATCGCTAGGCTCGTTAAAACATAGCGATGGGCTTGCCCAAAGGGCAGGTTATAGAACAAGCATATGTTATCCTCCTCAAGCTTGAAAAAAATAAAGAGGTACTGGTCAGCAATGACTGGGGAAAAATTGGGAGAACCTCACAGTATTAATGGTAGCAAGTCGCTCTGGAACATGAAACTTTGTCCTCCATCCGCTTCGGGTTGGGTTGTTTCATTCACCGATCGCAGAATCATGGTCCTCGCCACACCATCCACAATTGGGGTAATGCTACCAATCCATCACATCAGTGTCGTTATATGTTCAAGAGATGTGGTTCTGTAAAGAGTCAACCCTGCTCCACCCACTGCCATACATTATCCTTCATCCATTTCATGACCGCCACCCTGAATCATACATCACAGTTTGTTTTCACCTCATCATTATCACTAGCTCCGTTCCGTGTCACTGATGTGGGATTCATTAAGGCCCTCCTTTGACGGATCGCTCCTTGTCGACATCAGCTCATTATCCAAGGAGTTGATCTAGGAACACCCCCCTCAGTACTTTGAAGCTTGCATGCCTCAATGGCAAGTTTCTCACTTCCGGCGACAGGTATACATCAATGACCTTCGACCAGAAGATTTTGCATGGTGGTCGACGCCAAGTCTTTTATTCCCACCATGTAGATTGTACTGCCGTACCTTGAGGGTCATCATCCTTATCGGTGATTCCTCTCGCGCTTGTTAACGGTTTACATTATTGACCGGTAATCAAGCAATGTCTTTCCATGTTCGACTTCAAGAAATTCTCACATGGATCGACTTGTACATCGAGTGAAGATCGGAAGAGATTGAAGACCCCGGATCTAGTTTCATCCATCCGGGCTGCGATATATATTCAGGACGTAAAGACATTTGATATGTACATCATTGCAACAGATGATCATCCTTCTCAAAAGATGATAAATTCGGCAGAGAATTATCAGTGAAGGACGATAAATTCGGCAGAGAATTATCAGTCTACCATCAGACGATCGTCTGTTCTATGTACCAAAATGTATTTATAAAGCTGAGCATGGGAATGCCCGCCTCAGCTAGATCATGAAAAATGTATGAAAAATAATGTATTGTATTGTATCTTATTACAGGACACTTCTCAGCAGATTGAATGAACTTCGGATCCTCTCAATAAAGCATTTCACCCGATAAACAACCTCATACTTTAGGGGGCATCTGTTATAGACAATTTTGTGCCTTACAGCAACAAGCATGAATTGTCAATAATCCAAGGGATCCAAAGTTCCCTAAACATGATGTTCCTACCCCTAGAGGAACAAGGTCAGCAAATCAACAGCTCTCAGATCAGTTCTCCACCTGAAAACACTCAAAAACAAGCAATCCTGAAATCAAAGCAGGTGCTCCACTGGGTTTCTGCGCTGAAACACAACTGCTCCATGGTGTACCTGCGTTGCAAAGCAGGCAGAACAAAGCCCACCTGCATTGGGCGAGTTTGGACATGTGGCAGAGTGAGTCATAGCTTTGGAATCTTCCAAAAATGACACTTGGATCAGGTATTTCGCCTTGTGATGAGTCAGAGGCTTTGTTTCTCCAAGTGGAAGCAAGGTTCACCAAGTGGACTCAAGAACTGAAGATCAACTAAAGATTAACTGAAGAGAGAGAGGACACAAGGCAGCTACACATCAGTTGCAAGCTGACTCATCCTTTCTCAATTCATCTATATATTGAGCTCTCTCCTATGAGCTCTGGAGGCTGGAATTTTGTGCAAAGTAGTGATATGCTGTTGGTTTCATTCTTGAGTTATTGGGTGATTGTTTGAGAGAGGTGAAGAAGAGCAATTCTTTCTGCTGGGAGGTGTTGCTGGGTTGGAGCCTGCAATGGTTGTAATCCTCTCAGAACCTTTATTTCTTCATTAATAAAAGCTATTGAGGTTCTTCTATGTGCTTTTGTTCAATTATATATTGTGATGATTGCATGTTTGGTTTACACTAATCCATGAACCAGTTATGATTGCATGCCTATTGTAGTTTCCTTCTTTGTCATTGTGCAGGATCTCATTGTAGCTGGGCAAGCAGAAGGACAAAGAGCTAGGAGAAAGCGGCCAAAGAGGAGAGTTTAGATTCGACATTAAGCGCAAGGCAACGGTTAGTGCTTCCTCCATTCTCTTTTGCTTTCATAAAGAAGTAAACTTTCAGTAGTTTGTTTTACAGTTGTTGCTAAGGAACTGTCACCCTTAGAGTGGGTTAGGGTCATCCGAGTCGGATACTTTTCCCTACAACAGCATCCTACTACCGTTTTACAATGCGATTTTAAAGATTTTTTCCTTATCATAAACTTAGATTTTAAGTATTCAAAGGAGCTTCCTAAGCTTATGATGGTAACTTTATTTGCGGAAAAGGAATTTAAGCACTACTTTTGCTTTTCCTAAATTTTAACTAAGGGTCCCCACACATTTAGCATTTCGAATGATACTTAGATGAGAGGGGGTGTTGCTGGTCACAACATTAGGGTGAAGTATAATTCTAATTGTGAAGCCAATGCTTCACCTGCTGCTTCTCCTAAATGTTTCTTGTTAGAATTTTTGTATGGACATTTTATTGCATAGTGCCCGAACTCATGGTAGTGGAAACATTTTATCTTGCTTATGTCTTCATTATTGCCATTATTTGGCTAGACTTAGATTTTCTCTGGGTCTTCTTCCATTTTCCCTTCTTCCCCTTTCCAACCAATGCAAAATTATCTTCATCCTCAACTTTGGATGATATTCCATCTTGGTTAATATTTCTCATAAACTCTTCTTGTACCAAATCGGGCAACAACCTTTCCGAATTTGGTAATTTTCCCCTTCCATTCACAGAGTCCTGGTAGTTGTGCTAGGATTTTGGAAGGCCTAGAAGAGATAGGCTCACCAGGTCATCTTCTACAACATTCACACCAATCCTTCTAAGCTCATCCCAAACTTGTGTAAATCTGGAGAGATACTACAGAATAATATCATTCTTTTGCATCTTAATGTTTCAAAGTTTTTGTTTTAGGGCCAATTTTCTATGGTCACTGCTATTTTCAACTAGCTTAGTCAGTGCCTTCCACATAGCAAATGGTGTCTCTTTGCTATGGATATTTGAGACCACATGGTCTCACACACCTTCCATAATAATTATTTTGGTCTTTGCAACATCTTTCTTCCATTGGGAAAATTGTTGTGCATCCAAATGTAGAAGTTTTTGTAGTGCTAGTTTTAACATATTCTAACACACCATTATCATCGAGCACTGCTTCCATTCGATCCTTCTAGAATATGAAACTTGAACTACCCTCTATGGAATACTTGAATCTCAATCTGTTGAAATATATCCTCCCAATCTTGAAGAAAACATGTTGCAAGAAGATTGCAAATTCGAAATTCTTGAGAGACAAGTTTCAAATACTAGTTCTAATGTGAATTTTTAAGCTCTCATACCATGTAGAAATTTGATAGAATTCTAACTGCTCAAGAAATTTAATCTAAAATCATTAGAAGAAATTCTACTCTACTAATTTGCATAATGAAATTCACAATTTAGAACAACATGCATAGACATGCAATAAGAAAAATCACAAAGACACAGTGATTTCTACGAGAACCAAACTAGGAAAAACCCCTTAAGCCTCTTTGCATTAATCAAATGAATAGAGAATATATTACAATTGCTATCTCCAACTCTGAGCTCAACTGGCAATAGAATAAATATGGTCTCTACACAATGAACTACTATGGCGAACACCTAGAAAAATATCATCTCACATAGCCTCCTATTTCCTTGCACAAATCTCAAGGAAATTATATCCTATTCTTTAGGAATTTCCTCCAATTTGATTGCACAATTCCCAAGGATTGATCACCGATTACATGCAACACTTGTACGCTCAAGACTAGTCTACAACTGATGCTACACTTCCTTTTCATCTCCACTTTAGCCAAGGAACTCCAATACTCTTCATGCACTAGCTATTTTAGGTTGATTGATGAGTTAACTAACAAATCTCTAAGTTAGACTGGAGTCCCACTGCACAACTGACCTCCAACTAAATCTAACAATAGTTAGAGGTTAGTTTACTTAATACAATTGAAAATAAATGAACTGAAACAATAAGATTTAGAAATCACACATGCATAACTAAACTCCAAGCCCTCTAACTCAAATTTATTGAGCTAACTGAGTGATAAGATCCATGTCACACTAGTTAACTATCTCTAAGTTGTCCTGCTAATGTGGATATTAAATTTACTTAATTTGACTAAGGCTAAAGTCAAATTAAGCCTTTCTTGCTACATTGTTTCATCATGGGGTGGTTTATCATTTGTTCCTAGAAGTAAGCACCACAATGACTAATCCAGAGGTAAAAAATAGGCTCAAAAATGAAAGTGCTTAGAATCTCCCAAAATTGGCATCAAGTCGTATTTTTCATCGTCCTGATTCCAACAACACTTGAATCACCTCAAATCGACATCATATGCTCAAGTTATGATGTTATGAAGTTTTGGCCAAACAACTAAAAAAAATTGCAGATGGGTTGACTGGGATACTAACCGGGTAGTCCATACTATTGACATCATGTTTATGTCAGCATGTCAACTGGGCATATGTAGGTCCAATCAAAGCCTACCAAGTGGCAGTATGTATAGGAGTGAGTTGGCGTATTTTTATTGGCTCGCAGAGTTGGAAGGTGGCCTAATCAGAGGCCACCACATGGCCCAATGAAAAGGTGCCACGTGGTTCCCCATGGTTGGCCAAAAATTTGCAAAGGCAGCCTAAAGGCCTTGGCAGGGTTCGACCCCTTAACCTCTTATAGAACAATGCAATGCTTTACCATCGCACCATGACTGTTGTTCTTAACATACCATGGTTGTGGGTTACATTTAAATTAACAATGGTTTATGCATTGGGAGGAGGGGCTAGTTGGTGAGACCTGACACTTGGTCATGCCACCATCCATATGGCCCTAGACAAGGAGCAGTGACAGACAGGGTGGGGACTAGCCCCAACCCCTAGTTATGTGCTCTCACCACACGACCCTCATGGAGGCTATGCTGCAAGGTGCTATTAGAGCGAGGGTGACATTCATACCTATCTCCTGGTGCTACGCCATGGGACCAGGCATGGAGCCAAGTCCAATGGGGGTGGGCAGATAAGGCCTAGTCCCCAGTGACATGAAATTTCATGTAACCAGTGGCTTGAAATTTTGGGGTTAGCCCGACCCCCAACCACATGGGCATCATGTGACTGTCGACAAGGTGGAAAATTCGGTGCTTAGGAATCTAAGGTGACAAAATGCACCTTTTGCTAGTGAATTTTTAGCTCGACGGACTACATAAAGGGAAACTTTTTAGGACAATTAGCAAGGTTTTTCAAATTGCAGGACATATAGTAGAGCTTGGCATAGAGAAGCATATCTTGGTCAATTTTTAACCTTTTTTAGCTAAATAATAGCCAAGATGGGAATTTTTGAGCATCCTGAACTTAATAAAAATCTCATTTTTCTAATTTGAGCACTTTATGATGGAATTTTGGTAGAAGAAATTCTTTTAGTGCCAGAGACAATCAAAGTTTTGAAAAAATATAAATGCATTTTGAGTACGAAAGAGCCTACTTAGAGGTTTTCTAACCTTCTAATTTCATCTACAATAGATGTTACTTCAGTAGAGAAACTCTTTTTAGTATTTTCTCAATATGTGTTCAGGAGAGAAGCTCTTTCCAACACCTTATTGTAGAGTTGTTGTATGCTTTTGTGCTTGGATTTCAGGTGTAGTAGAAGGGCTTGTTGTGCGAGTTCTTTTCATGTTAACATTTCCATGACTTGTTGTAGGGAGTCATTTTTCTGAGTGAGAATTATTTATAGGAGAAACAAGGCACTCTTGTGTCAACAATTTGTATGTACTCATTTGTTGCTAAAATGAATAGAGTAGTTTAGATGTTGGAGCAGGCCCAAAGATGTAGCCCAAGAGTAGTAAACTCCGTCATTAAATGTTGACGTCTTCTCTTCATGTTTGTAATTTTGAGTTACATATGAATGTGTTCTTTTTCACGTTCATGTAAAAAATAAACTCACCATTTTGAAGAGGTTGTGAAACTTGTTTACCTTTAAAGACCCATTTTGTTTACTTGCAAAGTGTTAGAGGATGGTCAGTTTTTGAGAGAAAAATTTCTCCTCCGTTTTCACATAAATGACTCAATATTTCCTCTAATTTCATTCATAGGGATTCACACAAGGTTAAAATGGGGTATTTCTCTCAGAAGTTGGAATCCAGTTTCCAGGTGGTTTATCAACTATCTTTTCATAGCAAGCACCACATGGGTTTGATGTCCAATCTATAGGTGGTTTATTAGGTACTCAATAAGGACCACAATGATTGATAATTCCCTTTCCAAGTGGTTTATCAACTATACAACAAGCATCATAGCAATTTAGTCATCCACTAAGCTCCCATTGACCACATAGGCTTAGACAACATAGTCTAGTTTCCTTTCTCATAGTTCACAGGGGATTCACCCAAAATTCATAAGGATTAAATCACAAATAGAGAATTGCATACCAACTCAAACACCACTATGTACTCTACTTCTAATGACCAACAAATACCACACACTCTAATGATTAGAAATGACACCCAACTCTCTTCTCCAACAAGATCCCATAAAAAAGGACCAACCCCAATCTCTTCAGTTGTGCCTTCATATAATTATTTCTAGTGTCTCTCTATGTGTTTGAGAGGCCATAGGTTTTCCTCTTCGATTCACCTAGGTCTGCAATCAATGGCTCATTAACTTCAAAATTTAAGCTCAAGGCTGATTTTGTAGCTTTCCAACCAAGAAAACTTCATCATACATTGAAATCTGAAAGGTTTTCTTCTCCTTCGGTCGATGATGGTAAGGATTAAATTTTGAATATTTTAAATACAATGTATCTTCCAGTCTAGCTCTTATGCCTACGCTAGCATTACAATCACATTATTAAAGTTGGGGTAAATGAAAGGGATGTCACAAACCCCACCCTCTTCATCGAACACATCCTCAATGTTCTTTAAACCCAAAAAAAAAGGTGAACTTCATAATTAACAACTATTACATTTTCATATACATAAAACAAAAATGGTTAGATTTCTCTCATTTGGTATTCAAATTACTAGGTAGCTTCATCGGGTCCAAACTGCTTCCATTGCACCTTGACTTGTTCTATTACTTGATTCTAGAGAATGGTATATCTACGGTATAGGATGCACAATTATGAAAGGCCTTTCAATTATTTTTATTTATCTTAATGAGAAATTGATCAATTGTTCATTTAAATTGTGAATCTGAAGTTTTTTTGGAACTTGTGAACTGTCATGCATAATCTATGCTTGTGCAATCGGTTATGTGTTAGGGGGTTGTAGTAATGTAATAATTGTTAGAGTTCAAGATTTATATGCTTTCACATGTCACTAATATAGAATACCACACTTGCGGGAAAGTAAATTGCAAGAAATGTAAATCACACAAAAATAAAAGGAAACACACTAATTACTAAGAGTAAATTGTTTTAGTGTAATGATATTATTAATTAGTTGTAAAAAGGATGCAATGGAAACTTCTTTTAATGTAATGTCTGATGTTCAAATAAGCCAAAAATAATATTCAATCATAACACAATTCTTTATCGCTAAAAACATAGTAGAAGTGCGCCACAAGTGAGTTGTAGCAACAACTAATTCAATTGAAAATAAGCAATTCTATTACCCAATGGTTAATCCTGCAATTAATACTTAGGGTAATGTAACATGAATTCACAATAATTAGTGAGTAATATGACTACATGGGTAACAAATTCCAAAATTGTGGTGAAATGACATTAACAATGTTATAGAAAAGGAAACTACGATCTGCTTGTAGAAAAAGGAAATTATGAGTAGAAACAAAGGAAAATTAAAATAATTATAGAAAATCTAAAGTAAATAGCATCAATACAAACTAGTTGCAAATTAAAAGACTAAGCTACCTATTAACGCTATCTAGCAGTACCAAGCTAAGGAGAGGGCCCTAACACCTTAGGTAAGGTACTAGGAAAACTTCAATCACATGATCACAAGATGAGCATTGAAATATCAGAACAAAAGAGTATTTCTATTAGAGTAATGAAAAATTGTCCAGCAAGTGGCAATAATGTCTCCTCTCGGTCTTCGAAGGAATATAGATATTTATACAAATATGTGAATGTCTAAATTGATAGATATCATGGATGGCCAAATGAGAGAATTAAGTAACACATATTGTTACAACAATACATTCAGAGTTGGTATGATTTTAGGTAAAAGCTAGCTCAGGTCAATGAGAATTGTTGGTAGTTGGACTACCCTTTATGATTGGTCCTCCACTTTCCTTCATCATTTTACATTGTGAGGAACACATGTTAATTGCATAGCTAGAGCATTGACCAATGATATTTTGTAATGTTCTAAAATTGAAAATATGGAGTTTGTGGCAATGGGAGTTGTAGAAATGGGAGTTGCAACAATGAAAATTGCAACAACAAGAGTTGAAAGAATGAGAGTTTCAACAATGGGAGTTTCAAAAATGAGAGTTGAGTTTTAGAAACCCAAAGTCAAGGCACTCAAGAGTTTCAACAAAATTGTTTTTCCCTAGAAAGTTGCAGCACCCCTTCCAGTGGTCAAGTTGGAGTTGCAACACTATGGAAATGTTACAACAACAGAATTGAAGAGAGTTGCAAAATTGTCGATCATAGCTTATAGAGTTCTTTATTTTTTGTGAATGCATGGTTGGAATTACAACATCATGGAGGAGTTTTAGCCACATAGAGGAGTTACATCTGCGACATTTTGCTCCTATCTTGCAATATTAGTATGAAATGTAACATTTTTGCAACACAATGCATAGGAACAAACACAAAAGTGGTAAAAAAAGAGAGTGGTCATACCTACACTAGGAATGGGGTGATAATGGATAAAGAGTACATAAAGAGATGATGAAAAGTGGAAGAATGATATCAAAAAGGTGATAGACAGGTATTTAAAACATGCCAATTTGGACACCCATTAAGTGGTTCAAATTGGAATTCTCCCTTGGATTCCACCTATATCACAAACCAAGCAATCACATAATTAGTGTCATGTAGATACCTTTTAAGAAAACAAATATTAAATACATCATGTGCTTTCACTATGGGTGGCAAGCCTAGTATATAAGCTACTGGTCCCACTCTTTCCAAAATTTGAAATGGTTGACAAAATATGGGTGCTAATTTAGCACATGAGCCCACTTTCAATGAGCTCTTCCTTGGTATGATGCAGAGATATACATGCTCTCCCACTTGGAATTATTTATGCATTATTTGTTAGTATGCATAACTCTTTTGTCTATCATGGGTTGCTTTCAACTTTTTCCTGATATTAATCACTTCTTGCTCCATTTCTCTCAGCATGTCAGGCCCAAGTACCACCTTGTTCACTGGGTCATCCTAGCTAATGGGAGTATTGCATTTTCTACCATATAATTTCTCAAATGGACTCATCTTTAATGACTCTTGGTACCCATTGTTGTGAGAAAATTCAATTAATGGTAGGAATCCTTCCCACTTCTTTGGTAACACATGAAATTCATCCTTAGCATGTCTTCTAGGATTTTATTTACCCTTTCAGTTTGACCATCTATCTAAGGATGGTAAGCTATGCTAAAATATAGCTAAGTCCCAAAGCCTACAATGATCCAGGTGGATATTGGTGGCCACCGACCTATTCCACCTAGACCCCCACCATTGTTTCTTTTAGTTTCCTTAATTGTAGCACAATTTACTATTTTTGGCATTTTTTCAGGTCCTGAACTTTCGAAGACATTTTGAGGCCCTAAACTACAATTTTTTTGAAAACAAGAAAACTTATTTGTTACAGTAGGGGTTTTAAGTCAAAAGTTGTAGTCCTCGAATATATATTTCTAATGAGGTCTCGTAAATTTCAAACATAGATCGTATGCCAAAGTTACAACCATGGGAAGTTGATGTACCAATTTACCCCAACGGGGCCCATAGACTTTTGGTGTTCATCTCCTAGGGTTATGTTTTGGATGCCTAGGGTTTTTCATGGTTTCTCAATAATAAAAATGCCTTCAAGCCTCATTGTAACATAGTTCAGAAGGCATGTAGCCACCACATCTCCTCTCATAGATAAGCTACCATCACCTACACTAGTTTATTTCCATTCTACATGTAAACAGTTTTTAGTACTTTGTTATTGATGAATTGAAGTTATGTTTTCACTACATCTCTATGTTTTTGTTTGCATCTATATTTCATTTCATTCCTTCATAAATCTAAATCAATGGTATCAAAGCAATATTTTCTTTCTTTGTTTTTATGTGCATGTCCCCAACGAGGTTGAGATATAAGGAGTTGGGACTTGAACTAGTTGAGCCTTTGTAAGGATGTACTCATTGACATTGACGACCTCCCATGGTGGAAGAAAAGAAAGACGAGGGAGTGGGATATCCTATCAAACTATTGCTCGAAGAAGCCCTCGAGCGGCATGGAATGATATTATGGACAACTTTGCCTAGATCTTTTGGCGGATGCCCATCGATGATGCATCTTCATCTAGAAGTCACTTTAGAGGCGTCGACCCCTTCAAAGTACAAGTGAACTTCGATATCCCTATATTCAAAGATTAAATAGATGAAAATGTTATATATAAATGATTGAATTTGTTAGAAGGTTATTTTTAGGTCCATAGTTTCTCTGATAGGGAGAAGATTAATTTACACTACTTAAGGTTGCCCCCCATCTCAAGGACTAGAGGGAAACATACTGTGACAAAAGGGCCAAGGAACCCTCTCTATTTACAACCACCCCCTCTTAGAACTCTTTCCAGGTTGCTGTCAAAGAACATTACTCCCTCTTGTGGAGCTACTATGAAAAGTACATGCAGTGGACCATACTACTATAGTAAAGGGACCAAGTTCATTAAAAGTTTCCCTATCTCATGGAGGCACTCAATGAAATGGGAAAAATTGCTTCCTAAAGGGGCAAGACTAATCAAGGTGGATATTGGTGGCCACCCACCTATTCCTCTTGGAACCCCACCATTTTTTCTTTTCGTTTATTAATTGTGGCATAGTTACATTATTTTTGGCAATTTTTCGGGTCCTAAACTTCCATAGCCATTTTGAGGCTCTAAAGGATAATAAATTATTATCCAAGTACTATGGTTCTTACAAAGTGTTGCAAAATATTGGTACTATGGCATAAAAATTGGAGTTTCCATCATGTTCTCGAGTACGACAAGCTCCCAGTTCAAACAATATTGTCAGAACTTCATGAGGAAGGAAAAATCATATTGGAGCCTAAAGTAGTCACGGAAACAAGAACTCCACAACTATGAAATTGATAAATTTCAAAGTATCTCATTAAGTGAAAGAACTTACCCACTAAATATTCCACATGGGAGGATAAGAATTTTATATGGAAGCATCCAGAATTACTCAAGCATTAAGGAAAACACTTTTTTGAAGGAGAGGGGCATGTTAGGTACCTATAATACTAGTGTAGCCCGCTTATTGTTATTGTTGTGCCCATGTAGCCCGCATATTGTTATTATTGTGCCCCATAGAAACCCACTATTGTTATTGTTGTGCCCTTACATTATTATTATTATGTAGGATCTGATTATATTGTGACCCTTTAGCCTCCTATATATACAAAGGAGGTCTTGTCATTTGTATCATTCAAGAATTTTTCATTTATGTAATGTAAAGGAGGTTTCCCCCTTAAAGAGGATAATTTTTTTGTTGATCTATCTTTCCTTCTACTTTGTCAGTTGGTTGCATAATTTGTTAATGGCACAAATGACTTTTTGGTATTAATATAGATCCCTTCATATTTTTGTGGTTCTAACTAGCCTCATTTGAGGTGCTCTTTTGAAAAAGGGGGTGAAAATGCCGATGAAAAGCTAGGCTATGATGACCTCTTTTGTTGGAAACTCAGGCTGAACCTGGGTCATTAACCTTTCAAAAATTTCTACCAACAAATGGTTCTGTTGCTGGGACCCTAAGCTAAAAAGGGATCTAGATCATGGTATTTAGAAATTTTTGGTAGAGGAATTTAGAATTGGTGGCATGAGAAAGTTGATCACTTTATTTTGCAAGAAGCTCAACTAAGACAAAAGAACCTAGATTGGGTTAGGTCATAAGTTCTATACACTGAACCTGCCTATGATCAATATGAAATCTTCTGGTGTGAGTTTCTTGAGAAGCTATAGGATTGGTTAAAATGATTACGAATCAAGGTAAGGGTCAGAATTCGACCTGCAATCTGTAGAGACTGGTCGTCCACTAATCTAGCTAAACTCCACTAGTTGGATACATATCTGACAAGGGATGTTGATTTTTGGGTAAATGTGGCGATAGAAGGTTATATTATTGAATTTGCAACTAAAGATCATCAGTCCTTTTCTAGAGCGAAAGAAGTTTTCAAGTTTGGGTTGTGGGGAATATTGTTGAAAGAAATTCCCCTATGGATCAAGGTATTGATGGTTGAAGAAAATATGCTACCATTCCAAGAAGATCAAATGGCCGCTTAAAACCCTAGGTGCTAGGGGTTGGACCTAGGGGGAGGAATGTTGTCCAATTAAGGAAAATGAGGAATTCTTTTGATGGATCCATATGAGTTGCACAAGGAATGGGACTTTATAGCATTACAAAGGGACAAAATATGTGACGAGTGGTGAGAAAGGAAGTTGCGAGAGATTAGGTGTAGGAGGAGAGAGTTGCAAAGGATAGGAGAAGCAGTGATAGGTTCAATGTCATGAAAGTATAACATGGATAGTCAAGAATTACGGATAAGAGGAGAGCATGAAGGACCTTCATCTGTCGAAGTAGGAGATGTCGACAGAATTTTTCGGGGGAGTTTAGTTAGGATTGGTAGGCCCCACTCGAAGTCAAAAGGATTTCATACGCTTGAGCCACCTATGTAGTTGATTATGATGTTAGGGGAGCATACTCCAGTAGATGATGACATGCATTTTGTGATGAGGTGAGGATTATTTGAAGATGAGTCAGTCCCCAACAGAAACAACACACAACATACAACTACAACTCCTCCTCTCCCTAACCTTCCCCTGGTACTGTATCAAAATCCCGATCAGTTATTTTCTAAGTTAACTAAAACTATCAAATTTCAGCAAGTACACTCTAGGTATAGTGTTGGTAGCTCTAGTGGAGGAAGTAGTACTAGTACTAGTGTTCAGTCTAGTTCAATCAATAAATTTTAATCGGGTTCCAAGGGATTTACAATTGTTCAGATGGGGCACACTATTATGATTGGAAATATGGATGAATCACTTACCAAATATCCAAAATTTTCAGGACGGGGTGGCTAAGATGTCGAATAACATTGGTATCTTTTTGAAACTATCTAAAGGGATCGAAAGACTCCTAAGACCACTAAATGTGTTGAGTTCCAGAATAACCTACAAGATCAGGTGCTTAAATGGTTTAGTAAGTGGATCAAAGTTAATCATAATTCCACTATGGATGTTGTCAAACAAGAATTTCTTCAAGAATTCAAGTTACCTCAGTCGAATCAACAAGGCTTAGTAGAATTGTTAGATATCTGTCAAAGAGAAGGAGAATCCACTTGGCAGTGCATGCAAAGGTTCAAAGATGTTATTAGTAAAATATCATATCCCATTAATCCTCATCATCAGAGGGATTATTTTATTAAATATTTTCTACCTATGACTAGGATTTTGTTGTCACAACAAAAGATTGCTACATTGCAGGATGCTTTGGAATAGGAAATGCAGATTGAAGTAATGGCAGGATATTCATAGGACTATAAATTGGGTGCTCCCTCGTCTGACTATGCTATTATGGGACTTCATAATCAAATTTCCACTCTTACTGAGAGATTAAAGGATCTTGCTCCTGTGCGACCCATGCAACCTCAGGTTTGGTGCACACACTACCAAGTTGAAGGGAATCATGTCACTGAATTCCTGAGGCTCAGGAGTTAAGGGTCAAGGAGTTTTCCTATGGTCCCTCTACTACCACTGCCATGCAATCCCGAAGTTGCACAAATTTCTTAAACAATGCCATTTTAGGGTCTGACTCAGTATCAGGAGTTCCCTCTGCATCAAGGTATGTCCATGAACAAGTATTCTAAAATTTGTAGATCTTATGGCCACTCACCTCGGTTATGTCATATTTTACAAAAGTATTCCAATGTGTCCAAAAATCTATTTTGTGAATTATGTGGGTCGTCCACACATCGTATGGATCAATGTCGATCCTTAGATTCTTTGGTTGATCGCCTAAACTGTACAAATTTCTACATCAATGAATCTCGTCAGGGATGAGGAGGTGATGCCCCAAGGGGGGAGGACAGGAGGAAGAGGCCAAATCATATGTTATAACTATGACCAAGAAGGTCATGTTGCAAGGGAATGTCCAATGTTGAGAAGACCTTGGTGTTCACATTGTTGTGTTGAGATTGCAACAAGATGATGGAGCTTAGTGAAAAGAGTCGCCTTCACTAAGTGGGCTCGCAGGCTATTTTTGGCGCAAGTCTATTTTTAGACTATGTCTATTTTTAGACATATGGATCATGTCTATGGATTGCAGGTTGTTTTTTATGGATGATTGATCAAGTTGGGAAAAAATAGATGGACTTCTATTTTTGATGAAAGTGTGAGTGATCACAGTGTGAGTGATCAAAGTCTATTTTTAGATTGGCTGTCAAAACTAGAAAAGTCAAATATTATTATCTCACAATAATATTTGGACTATAAACTTAATCTTATTCTCTTGGAGCACTTCAGTTTGAGCTACAGAGGTGGCACATGCAGATGTCAGAAGGAAATACGCTTTTCTTATGAGTCAGTTGAGTTGTTGCATGCATGACTTCAGTTAGAACTCAATCAGTTGAGTTTGGTGGAGTTGATTGTGGAGTTGATGGAGTTGTGTTCAGTTTAGCTTTGTTAAATTGGTTGTATTTAGTCTAACTGGCAAATAGACTAGAGATGAGTTGGGTGAATTAGTTATTAATTAATTCACAAGTTATTAACTCATAATATAACTAATGAATACATCAGTTAACTCAGTTGCATGTCAGTGCATGTTCAGTTCAACAGGGACAGGTGGTAGAGAATCAGATTGCTATCAGTTGTGACTATAGTTGTGCACCAAATCTTGCACAATCAAGGGATTGAGTATGCCAATGAGTTTTCTCACGTATTTGCCCACATTCTAGCTTGTGCTCACGTCCAACAAAGTGTGAGTGACTATTTTGCAGGTGAAAAATGAGTTTGCTGAGCCATTCTCATAAGTTCTTGAGCAGGTATTGAGCAGTGGAGGCATGCAAGCAGTGGAAGAGATTTGGAGATCAGATCTGCGCTGTATTGTGTGTAACAGAGGTGGAGATACTTGTGAGAAGTATTATGCTGTGTAATGTTACATGACTCAATCATTAACATATAGATAGTTGGGGTTTTTAGCGAGATGCTTTCCCCGGGATACATACTATGTTAATGTGTGAAAGCTCTTGATGTTTTATTGTTATTGATGCTGCTATATTGATGATCAACGTAGAGGAGCTTATGTGTTGTGTATGTTTTCCGCAATAGTACATGATGAGGATAATCTCCATTGAATATGTGTTAAATTATTCAAAATTTCTACATGGTATCAAATTGAGCTAGATAATTGTAGAAAAAGTTTCTACATGGTATCGGAGCTGTTGATCATCAAATCTACTATTCAAGAAGTGTTTACATTCTATTTCTCTAGGTAGAGCCTGTAATCGGGCCAGGTAGCCTCTGGATTCATCCTTCCTTTGGAAGGTGAAATATCCGGTAAAAGCCCATACAGTCAATCTCTGTACGAGAAATATTTTGTTCTCACGAATTCTAGATCGGAAGCGGTTGAGTTGGTTGCTGGTGGAATTCGAATTTGTAGCAGTGTTTTCTTGGTGAAAACGCAACAATGTATTTCAACGGATTGCGATTGGAGTATGCTCTTGAGGGCAGCTCAAATTATATTGCATGGAAGGACAAGATGGAGGCAGTATTGGATGATAACGGGCTGAAGGAGTTCATAGATATGGATATCCCAAAGCCTACTGATGCTGCTGAGGCGGAAGTTTGGCAAAAGAAGACCGCAAAATGTCGAAGGATTCTGTTGGAGGGCGTGAAGGATCACACTGTGTCCAGCCTCCATGGAAAGGCTACTCCACATTTGATGTGGAAATCATTAACAGAATTATTCCAAAGCAAGAGCGATCAGAGGAAGCTGGCGCTCAAAGATAAACTCAGAAACATCAAATGCGAGAAGGGTGACAGTATTCCCAAGTATCTCACGAAGTTCACTCAGTGTCGAGATGAGCTGGGAAGTGTGGGGGTTACTGTCGATGATGAGGACTTGGTGATCTTGGCTCTCCTTGGTCTTCCGAAGAGTTGGCATTCCTATTAGGACTCTGTCAATGGTCGGGAGAAGTTTCCAGGATGGGAAAGACTATGGTCAGATCTTGTGCAGGAGGAGATCAGGCGGAGTACCAGGGAAGGATCTTCGTCAAAGGGAGCTGATGAAGAGAATTGTGCTTTGGCTGCCAAAGCAAAGAAAGGGAAGAGCAAGAAAGCTTCTCAGTCTGGTGCGAAAGGCAAGAAGCAGGATATGTCCAAGGTGAAGTGTTTTCACTGTCACCAGCACGGACACTATGCCACAAATTGTCCGCAGAAGAAGAAGAACAAGCAAGCTGCTGGATCTGCAGGGGGAGAGGCCTTAGCTTCTCAGTTTGAGCTTGAGTTTTCATTGATCGCATGCTTGGTTTCAAGTGTGATGGGATCAGTGTGGTTCTTGGACAGTGGCGCGTCTTTTCACATGACGGGAGATAGAGATTTGTTCTCTGATATGGAGGACAAAGATCTTGGAGTGCACATCGAGATGGGCGATGATGGTAGATACAGTGCGACCGGTATCAGTACCATTTCCTTTGAGAGGGAGTCTAGTAAACCCTTTGTATTGAAGGAATTCATGCATGTTCCAAGATTGAAGAAGAATCTCATCTCAGTGGCGATGTTAGAAGACAAGGGGTATGATGTTGTTTTCAGCGAGGGAAAGGCCTTCCTGCATAGCAAGACAACTGGTGAGACCCGAAAGATAGGGGTTCGAGTGAGGAACCTTTATCAATTGCATGTAGATGGATCCGCAGCAATGGCAGGCAAGGCAGAAGGATTGGTGAGCTGGGATGATGGCAAGTTGTGGCACAAGAGATTGGGTCACCTTCACCATGGAGCCTTGAAGATACTGCAGCAGATCACTACAGGGCTTCCTAAAGGCACACTTGCGCAGTCAGATCAGTGCAAGGGGTGTACTTTGGGGAAGTTTGTGAAAGCCACCTTTCACGAGAAGGATAGTCGTGCCACGACGATCCTTGAGAGAATTCACACAGACGTGTGTGGACCTTTCTCAGTTGCTTCGACAGCAAAACACAGGTATTATGTGATTTTTGTTGATGATTTCTCTCGTAAGTGCTGGATCTTCTTCATGTAGAAGAAGAGCGAGACATATTCAAAGTTCTGTGAATTCAAGGCACTGGTCGAGAAGGAGTCGGGGAAGAAGGTGAAGGCTCTTAGGAGCGATAATGGTGGTGAATACATCTCGGATGAGTTCAAGGATTTCTGCAAGGTAGAAGGGATTCATAGAGAGCTCATAGCTCCCCATAACCCACAACAGAACGGGTAGCTGAGTGGAAGAACAGAACGATTGTGGGTGATGCACGGGCAATGTTGCATGATCAGGGCCTACCCCTTCACTTGTGGGCGAAAGCATGCAATACAACAGTTTATGTGCAGAACCGTTGTCCTCATAGGATACTTGGCATGAGTACACCTGAGGAGATTTCTTCTGGTAAGAAGCCTGATCTTTCTCATTTGAGGATTTTTGGTGCTAACGTTTACATGCATGTGACGAAGGATGCCAGGAAGAAGTTGGAGCCGACCGCAGAGGTTGGGATATTTGTGGGGTACACTGATATGCCCCACAACTATCGTGTGTATTTTCCAGACAGTGGTAAAACTGTTGTGCGATGGGATATAAAATTTCAGGAGGAGAAAGCCATGAAGTGTTCGCTTGAGAGGGAGCTACACTTGCATGCAGATGAGGAGCTATTAGTTACTAAGGATGAGCTTCAGGACGTGGATCAGCCACAGGACGAGGTTCATGGAGTGGAAGAGACCACTCATGCAGCGCCAACCATCAGAGGGCGAAAGCGCTTGACAGAAGCTGAGCGACTGGCTCAAGATGCAGAGAAAGTTGTAGGACCACCTACAGCCCAACGCAGGCAGAGACAATCACCTGATCGGTACACTGGATACATGGCTCTTATGAGCAAGTGTGTTGTGACTAAGCCATCCTCTTTCGAGGAAGCTGTGGAGGATCCCGCATGGGTAGACGCCATGGTGGAAGAGTATGATTCTATTGTCAGAAACAGTGCATGGGAGATTGTTCCTAGACCGGAAGGGAAATCAGTGGTGGGTTCGAGATGGATCTACAAAGTTAAGCAGGCAGCTGACGGGAGTGTGGAGAAGTACAAGGCAAGATTTGTTGCCCGAGGCTTTTCACAGATTGAGGGGAGCGATTATGAGGAGACCTTTGCACCTGTCGCAAGGTATTCTTCCATACGGACGATTCTTGCTCTCTCAGCGCAGATGGGATGGAACATTCATCAGATGGATGTGAAGACTGCGTTCCTCAACGGAGTCATTGAGGAGGAGGTGTACATTGAGCAACCCGAAGGCTTTGAACTCTTCAGTAGTGAGTCGCATGCTTGCAGGCTCAAGAGAGCGTTGTATGGGTTGAAGCAAGCACCACGTGCTTGGTACACACGGATAGACAACTATTTCACAGGACTTGGATTCTCCAAGAGCGAGGCGGATCCGAACCTATACTAGATTGTGGTGGAGGGTAAGTTGCTTATCATTGTATTGTATGTTGATGATTTGATTCTAATGGGTGATGAGCTGTTGATACTGTCATGCAAGAAGGATCTTGCTACAGAGTTTGAGATGAAGGATTTGGGCCTCCTTCACTATTTCCAGGGATTGGAAATATGGCAGCGCAGTGGTGGACTATTTGTTTCTCAGGGAAAGTATGCTCGGGAGATACTGGAGAAGTTCAACATGCATGGCTGCAAGCCTGTTAATACTCCTCTTCCTCGAGGTTGGAGGAAGGAGGATGCCACTTCGGGAGAAGAAGTGGATGCCACTGTTTATCAACAGTTGGTGGGGTCGCTGATGTATTTGGTCAATACATGACCTGATATATGCTATGTAGTTAACCAGCTTTCACAAGCTATGGTTAAGCCTACCAAGCTCTTCTGGAAGGCGGGCAAGCATGTATTGCGCTACTTGAGAGGCACATCGGGATATGGTTTGTGGTACAGACAGGAGGATGAGGTGAAGCTATGTGGCTTCACGGATGCAGATTGGGCAGGGAGCCCAACAGACAGAAAGAGCACATCAGGAGGGGTCTTCAGTATTGGATCGACATCAGTTTCTTGGTACAACAGGAAACAGAGATCCGTGGCACTCAGTTCAGCGGAGGCCGAGTATATGGCAGCAACTTTGGCTGCATGCGAGGCTATATGGATGAGGAAGATCCTAGTTGGTTTGTTCGGTTCTCATTTGGATCCTAGTGTGATTTACTGTGATAACCAGAGTTGCATTAAACTCTCGGCTAATCCTGTATTTCATGATAGATCTAAACATATTGACATCAGGTACCATCATATCAAAGATTGTGTGTAGCGGAGGATCATGTTACTTTCGTACATTCCAACGGAGGATCAGGGATGCTAATATTCTGACGAAGGCTCTCACCAGGAGCAAATTCGAGTACCACCGAGGCAGGATAAGGGTTGCTGATAATCCATATCTTGTCGAGAGGGAGTGTTGAGATTGCAACAAGATGATGGAGCTTAGTGAAAAGAGTCGCCTTCAGTAAGTGAGCCCGCAGGCTATTTTTGGCGCAAGTCTATTTTTAGACTATGTCTATTTTTAGACATATGGATCATGTCTATGGATTGCAGGTTGCTGTTTATGGATGATTGATCAAGTTGGGAAAAAATAGATGGACTTCTATTTTTGATGAAAGTGTGAGTGATCAAAGTCTATTTTTAGACTGGCTGTCAAAAATAGAAAAGTCAAATATTATTATCTCACAATAATATTTGGACTATAAACTTAATCTTATTCTCTTGGAGCACTTCAGTTTGAGCTACAGAGGTGGCACATGTAGCTGTCAGAAGGAAATACGCTTTTCTTATGAGTCAGTTGAGTTGTTGCATGCATGACTTTAGTTAGAACTCAATCAGTTGAGTTTGGTGGAGTTGATTGTGGAGTTGATGGAGTTGTGTTCAGTTTAGCTTTGTTAAACTGGTTGTATTTAGTCTAACTGGAAAATAGACTAGAGATGAGTTGGGTGAATTAGTTATTAATTAATTCACAAGTTATTAACTCATAATACAACTAATGAATACATCAGTTAACTCAGTTGCATGTCAGTGCATGTTCAGTTCAACAGGGACAGGTGGTAGAGAATCAGATTGCTATCAGTTGTGACTATAGTTGTGCACCAGATCTTGCACAATCAAGGGATTGAGTATGCCAATGAGTTTGCTCATGTATTTTCCCACATTATAGCTTGTGCTCACGTCCAACAAAGTGTGAGTGACTATTTTTCAGGTGAAAAACGAGTTTGGTGAGCCATTCTCATCAGTTCTTGAGCAGGTATTGAGCAGTGGAGGCAGGCAAGCAGTGGAAGAGATTTGGAGATTAGATCTGAGCTGTATTGTGTGTAACAGAGGTGGAGATACTTGTGAGAAGTATTATGTTGTGTAATGTTACATGACTCAATCATTAATATACATATAGTTGGGGTTTTTAGCGAGATGCTTTCCCCGGGATACATACTGTGTTAATGTGTGAATGCTCTTGATGTTTTATTGTTATTGATGCTGCTATATTGATGATCAACTAGAGGAGCTTATGTATTGTGTATGTTTTCCGCAATAGTACATGATCAGGATAATCTCCATTGAATATGTGTTAAATTATTCAAAATTTCTACATGTTGGGTGAGTACACATGCTACAGAATATTGTCCAGAGCTAATTACTCGTTGGGAAAGTGTAACCAGATGAAGGGAGATAATTTGATTAATGCTAAACGACGGGAACCAGAGCCCGTGGCACAATTGAATATTAATATTGTGACCATAGGAGGGAAAGGAATTGGATTTTATGTCGGAAACTCTGAGCAACCATCTGTTATAAGAAAAACATCACCAAAGAAATCTTATGATTCCGAATAATAGAAAGAGTACTATAAAGATGAAACTAAATTATTTCGAAAATTAATGTCTTCCCAAGGTCCTCCAATTGAGCAGCCAGAACAAGTATAGATAAAAAATCCCATATCACCACAGGAGACATCTTGACCAATCCTATAATGGTTTAAGTTGTTCTTACAAATAATGAATGATGAGCAACTTGTTGGTCAGTTGTGAAAAAAGTTAAAAGTTGTTGTGAAGGATGACCCATTCTTAAAAGAGTTTATTTTTTCTAATATTCCTGAAAGACATTTTAGGTGAGTTTATGAAATAAGAAGAGAACCAAAAGAGAATTGTCTATTGATACTCAAATTGTTTGATATCAGATGAAGGATTCTATGTTAGATCTTGGCTCAAATGTTAATATTTTATTAAGGAAAACTTGGGAGGCACTCGGGAAACCTAAATTGGTCTTTTCACCCATCCAATTATGCATGGAAAATATGTATTATATTCTACCCATTAGTCGCAGGGAAGATGTTGAGGTTGCTATTGCAGGTGTTAAAACTTATGAAGATTTTGAAGTAATTGACATTATGGGTAACAAGGATCCATATCCAGCTTTGTTGGGTATCGAATGGGATTTTGAAAATTATGTAGTGATCAATCTAAAATAGGGAACTACGAATTTTGAGGTGGATGGAATTTGGGTCATACAATCGTTGGATCCATATTAGGCCCCAAGGTTTATTGAGTCTATAGATTTTGTTTAAGAACCAATTTTTTTGGATCGGTTATATCAACTGACTACTGGGAGAAGGGATGATTATATCAACCCCATGGCTACGGGATCCATGAGCTGGAGAAGTGTTCAAAGAACAGAGGTAGGGTAGGATGTCATGATGGAGGATTGGTAGCAAGGGGATCACAAGCTTCATTCACGACATTGTGCGATTGTCAAGTGTCTCTGCTAGATTAGTAACGAGGTATGCAATTATCATTTTTTCAATGGTACTGAATCTGTTGTGAATTTTATTCAATAAGTTGATTCCCAAATAGAGGAAGGTCAAAATATGTATTTGATGAATGCTACTTTACAAGCAACCCATGCAATATGGTGGGTAGCTCATCGTGGCCAATTTCATGACTATGATACTATTAAAACTATTATGGTATATATGTTTTCACCTTTAGATAGAACCTCTAGTAGGATTCCTATTTATGATGGACATACTAGCCAGCAAAATCATATCCAAAATTGTTGTTCCACCTGGAAGGATGATGGGGAATCAATTGTGATGTGGATGCATCATTTTATTCATACATTGGGTATTATTCCACAAGATTGGTACTTGAAGGAAGAGATGAAAAGACAAACATCAGATTAGGATAGCATGATTGATTAGTTTTGTAAAGATTTTTCATTTCATGATATTGATGAAAGGATAGTTGAAGCTCTCAAGGCTATCAAAAGGGTGTTATTCCCATTTGGGAGTGCTCTTCTGGAATGAAATAGGAATGGAGAAATTTCACATCAGTATGACTCAAGATTTCATGAAGTTGCAGATTTTTGGAAAGTTAATAAATAACCTGATGATGATTTAGAATAATTAAGGCATTTATCATTTAAACAATGTGAAGAGGAGCGAAGGATGAAAGAAGACCTTGTTACTCATGCACCACATTTGCAACCACTCAAGTTGAAATAACTAAATATTGGGACTGTGGAGCGACCCAAGCTTGCTTCTATTAGTGATTACTGGGATGAATGGGTTCCAACAACATTATGGTCTTATCACACTATACACAAGAGATTACATAAACATACCCCTTTTCAGCTGGTTTATGGCCTAGAAGCAGTGGTTCCACCATAATTTATAATCCCTAACCTCTTTATTACTCACGTTATTAATATGTCAGAGGATGAATCATCCCATAAAGGTTGCAGGAGTTATGGAAATTGGATGAGCAGTGCTTCCTTGCAGACTTCCACTAGGCTGGGAGAAAGAAAGACAAAAGGCTTGGCATGACTGACACATCAAGAAGAAGTCATTTTTTGTTGGGGATAGTGTGCTACTTTATGATAGTAAATACTTGAAACATCCTGGTAAGCTTCAAATGCATTGGCTTGGTCCATTCTATGTTGCGGCACTTAAGGACTCTAGAGCTATTAAACTTGCACAATTGGATGGTATCTTTTTGCCTGACTAGGTGAATGGAGCTTGCCCGAAGCCCTATTTTGGTTCATCAATTTCTGATTGAAGTCATCTCTCAGAAGAGAGTATTAGTTAGGTTTTATAGTAGTTACATCATTTCAATTAGAGCCATGTTCTTTTGCCAGTATTGTTAGTTTCGTCAAAGTCTATTTCTGTTATTTCTTGTGTCTATAGTTATTTTCTAGTTGCGACCCACCACAAGAAACTGTGGTTGGGGATGGTTTTGCTGCATCCTGTCTTGTCATTTGATCTTAATAGATTTATTTTTAGTCATTAAGTTCAATCTTATCACAGTTAGTTTGTAATCTAATATACTCACATACTGATAAGATTTTCCATTACTCCTCGATCTAGGGTGTCAGTCACTTAAATTTTCAAGGAAAGTGGAGTGGTTTTTCATAATCATGAGGGATTTTCTGGTTTAGTGTCTATCAATAGCATAATGGTTAAGTCAATTCAACATTCTATTGTACACTTCCCTATATAACCTTTATCTAGTGTCCTTCTTAGTTCATTACACATAGAATTTTCTCCAATTTGTCACCCTGGCTTATGTGTCACATTTTGCCGAGTCTATAGTTTTTTGTCACCCTCCTGTTCATTTTGTTTATAATTGATGCTCTGTTACCGTGGGTCGCACAATTAAAACCATTGTGTCCCTTTACCCCATTGACTTGTATTCATTCCTGTGATGACCTCATCATAAAATATGACAAAGCCGCTTTGGTCAATAATGACCTTTAAGACCCTTATATTTTCCCTCCCCTCCACACTAACGTCTTCATGCAGTTGAATGTCAAACATGGTTCCTGATCCAATCTCAATATAAAAGTTGACTTCCATCCGTTAAAGTAGTCTTCCTTGTTGATTTTGCACGACTTACCTGCCTTTGATACCACGACAAAGATCACGAGGTGTACTAAGCTCCTAATATGTAACCTACATGGAGGTTCACTATGGTTGGATCAAGAAAATATTATTCATGTTCAAGATATCCACACACTCATAGGATTACTTTCCTATGGCTCCAATATTAATATGATGTTCCAGAAGGTCTCAAAGCAGGGAAAGAAGAAGGATGAGGATAAACTCTACAAAAAGTATGGCACCGAGAGGAAGGGACAAGGAGTCATCATTGATATGATCAACGATCAGCCTATCAAGCTTTCCTACACTATAATCGTCAACAAGATCATGCGAAATTTCACTAGAGGGGAATGTTTCCTAGACAAAATTTTTGTTACCAAGGCTTGTGTTCGAGGAGATCAACTAAACTTGTCTAGCTACCTTCTCAATGAATTGTTCAAAGTTGTAGAAGATGTCCATTCTAGGGCCACTTACTTTATTGGGTATTTACTTATTCCTGTCACCATTGAGAAATGGTGCACACCTGACGGAAGAGAATTAACACATGTTCCTAAAGATGAATTGTTCACTTGTCCATATGCTTCGTGGTGCAACACCGAAATTACAACGAATTGTGATTTTAATGACCTTGACTTTGGGCATTGGTAAAATAAGATGGTCGATGTTACCTTCCAAGTTTCGAGAGTGCCTCCTACCACTCTTGGACCAATATTCTCACCATATTTGGTTTTGGATTAGCCATAGTCATTTTGATATTCAACCAATGAATGTTAGCCATGCAAATTTCTCCATGCACAAGTTTCCCTTCTATCTCAATGAGAATGCATTCCATAGCGAGGTTCTTTCATGGTCTGGCCTAATTGTGTGGAAGCAAGATGATAAATACTTTTATTCTTTTGATGCTATGCGCCCAAAATATTCCACTCAACATGTTCCTTATTCCTCTCGCAAGTGTCCCACTGATATAGATGAAGACCTTCAACCCCTACTAAAGAAAGTGCAGGAATGAATTTCCTCAGCATATACCACTTGGTCAGAGGTAGGTTCTATGGTTTGTCAAGCCACAACTATTCATTCCATTCCACCGATGTCTATTGCACTGCCCACTGTTGCTTCCACTCTCCTGCCAGTTACCACTACCACTTCAATCTCTCTTCTTAAAGCACATCCAAACCCTACCTCAACCTCATCCAGTGTCATTGAACTTACCAGTGAATTTCCAACCACTACAACACCTGTTGCACCTATCTTTGAAGAACACCCCCTTCTCCACATTCCACTTCTAACACTTCACCAAGTAATTGTGAAGAAACCATCTCTGACTGACCTGATTACCTTGAAGGATTCAATGAACCTACTACCATGGATATTTAGTAGGTCCTTGTCACTTCCACTATCTTGGTTCCACCCACCGTCACTCCTTCATCTCCATTGTTGCCAAACTCATAGCGAGTTGTCCTGGAATTAACTATCCCTTCTTCACCACCCAATTCAAATCTCTCTCTAGAACATGTCACTAATTTGATCAGTGATCCTCAACATTGTTGCAAAGTCATTTCTATCACTTCCCAACAACACGATATTGTTCCATTTCTTCCACCACCAATTTTATTGTAGCTTCACCAAGAGATCTCAAAAGAACATGACCAGGAGTGAGAATCTTCTCCCTAGGGCCAGTAGGGGAAATCAATTGCCACTAGCTAGCCACTACAAGTGAGATTCCCCATGTCAGATGCAATTTAGATAGATGCACTTGCTCCATTGTCTAACCCACAACTCTTCCAGTTTATTCATGCTTCTATGACACAAATTGAAGACTTCATAGTTAAGATGGAATCCTGATGCGAGCATTATCAACAACAAATTGCCTTAGTTACAAGCGAGTGTGACAAACTTTTCATTGATAAAGTCTAGTTAGAGAAACAATTATCAAAATTAGGCAGCAAATTCCAATCTATGTGGTCAACTGCTGTTGCATATGTTTATGAACAACCTAAGAACATTGCCACCTATTCCCCTGCTGAATGTTGTGCATATGTTGAAGAAGCACATGCCAAATTAATTGTGCAAAACCAAGAGTTGTAGACTAATGTAACTAAAATCTCTTAGGCAGTATCAGATCCATCTTCACAGTACTGTGAGCAACTTGCTCAGACGATTGCTGCAGCATCCATCATCATGGAAACTCTTCCTCAACTCATGGAGGGCTCCCAAGATAGTTTCATTCATATCTATGATTGGAGAAACGTACTCGCCAATAAAAATCAACCTGTATACCTACTTTGGGAGAATGTTATTAAACAAATATTCACATAGGCCATGAGAACTTCTGATTTGGATCAGAAGAAAATACTTTTGACACAAGCAGATACACTTGATTCCCATATCAACCAGATAAAATATGCCTCAGAGGTCATCAAACGAGTGCTTTGTGAAATTCATCCCGAAGCACAACGCCATTGCCTTACATTGAGCACTATCGCATCCAACATTGATGAAAAATTACAGTATCTCCTTCAGTTGCAAACCACTGAGTTTACTGCTGAGGTGACTGCAACATTTGTAGGACAGGTTTCCAAAATATTGAATACATGGAATGATGTTGTTTTCACACACACTACTTTTAACGATAATGTGTTGAAGTGAGTGCCAAATTCAAGTCCTTATCTTGAATGTGAAACAACTACAACCAGTGAAGCATAAGAAATCCAAGTTCCAAATACACTAGTAGTGCATTGACTCAAGGGAGAGTTAATGGATTGTGGTCGAGGCCCGTTGGGCCCTTCATTTTTAGGAAAAAATGGTGGTCATTAGTTGTGGAAAGAAAATGGCCAAAGCAGTGAAAAATAGGTCACTGGAATTGTAAAAGTGGTAGAGAATTGAAATATTGGAACTTGCACAGTTAGAAAACAGGGAAGCACGCCTGCAAAAGAAGAAAAATGGGGCCAATTTTGAATAAATCAACAAGAAAAATGGAAAATGGCTCCAGGATTTTGACAAAAAGGACAAAATTTATGACGGATCAAGAAACCACCGAGAAGACCAGATCAAGAGAGTGTGCCTATAAAGAAAAGCATAGAGGTATGAATTCAACATCAATTTTCATGTAGATTAACTCTCTATACCAATTGTATTTGGGGTGTTGTAGACATTTGTCTTTGCATAGAATATCTAATGTATGCTCTATCTAGTTTGGCGTAATGTTTTGGTTGTGAGAGTCCCACAGATATGTATGATCCATGATGTACTGGATGGCACTAATAATAAAATGGAGTTTCAGAATTTCTGTGTTGATGTTGTAGTTGTGTGATGAATGTATGTTCCCCTTAAATTTTTAATTTAATTCATGCAAGTAATGCTTTGAATTCTTCTATAATGGACGTGCGTTTTGTTTATAATATAGTTGTGTGTTGGAAATAATACTGAGAGGGGGGGTGAATCAGTATTATCAAGTTCTTTTAATAAATCTTCCTTATTTATACTTTGAATTATTTTTGCATGTCAGTACCATAAAATAATGAGCATGAACAAAGAAAATAGATAGTCACACCAAAGAACACCAGATGTAAGGTGGAAACCCAATGTGGGTGAAAACCACCTGCTGCAATATGTCTCTATCTTCTTTCAAATTAGAAACTCCTTTTACTATGGTTTTGTACTGGTGCAGTCCTTTACCAGTACGCAGGCTGCAACCTGCAGAGAGCTACATCTCTCTCTCGTTTTCCAGTCTCTCCTGGAAGGGAGCTACAACCCCGTACTTCTTTTCTTTCAAGGATCAATTTTCATAAATTTTCAAACTGGATCCATAAACATCAAGAGATCATTGAGTACAAGTAAATCACCCAGTCAACTGCAGTAACCAGATCAACAATAACAGTAAACCCAGAACACCTTATCAACAGAAAAATTCAGCCAACAAAAGGTCTTAAGACAGATACGCAGTTTTTCTTTCTCTGGCCTGCGTGCATACGCACTTCACCTTCTGCTCCCCTGCGTATACCCGCAGAGACCCTTCTGCCGCACCGCGTACCCACACACTGTTTCTTCAATCGCGCTGCGTACTGTTACTGTAGGTACGCACCCACAGATGCTATCGCGCCGCGTACTGCTGCTGTACCCACGCATCCACAGATGCTATCGCGCCGCGTACTGCTGCTGTACCCACGCACCCACAGATGCTATCGCGCTGCGTACTGCTGCTGTACCCACGCACCCACAGATGCTATCGCGCTGCGTACCTACGCACCTGAACCTCTGTCGCGCTGCGTACCCACGCACTGCGCCTTCTTCTACTCTGCGTACCCACGCACTTGCACCGTTAATCACCTGCGTACCTCTGATTAGGGCCGAACTGGCAATCCCCCCAGTGTGCCACAGATAGTCAGATGCTCAGATCTGATCATGCGCTCGAGAGATCACCCTTCATAGATTCGCTTTCGTCTTCACTTTTATATAGATCAAGCTTTTAAAACAATAACCCAATATTTCAAATCTTAAGATATTCAATTTGCAAAGATACTTAGCCAAGTGATCTCCTTTGCTTTATATATGCAAGCTCTTCCTAAAATCATGGATCAATACCATAGATAACCAATACAAGGGGCCCAAAACATGGGGCTCAATAATAATAATAATATAAAACAATACCACGGGCCAAAACCATAGAATCAAGAACGACGGGCTAAATACCACGGGCCAAACATAAGAAACCCCATGTGAACACGCTTCTCTGCCTTGAAGTAAGTGAACTAGGGGTACGCATCTTCTGAACGGGTGACCTGCATGTGCGAACGCAGTCCCTTCATGGCGTACCTGCGGGTACGCACCTTTTGAACGATTCTCCTGCGTACCTCTTAATTTCCAACATTTTGAGAGCCTGATCAGAGCATTGCCATTTTAGGGTGTTGCCATCAAGTACAACATCTGTATCATAGAGCCATACTAGAATCATAATGCCAAGAATCTCCCCCTTTGAACTTGATGGCAACCTCAAAATCTTCAACGTCATTCTCCCCCTTTGACATCAAGGGCAAAGGGTTATGCTGCCCCTAAGAACATGCTCCCCCTGAATATGAACCAGATCTGCAAAGAAGAACCATAATCCACCAATGAAAGAGATAGAGACATATTGCAACAATATTCAGACCAACATCCATGATCTCCTTCTGTACGTCCTCCATAATGCCAACAATGCATTATATGCTCCCCCTGAACCTGTTCCATTCGATCTTCAACCAATCTGCAACCCAACACATGTACGCATATGCCCCAGATGAGCCTTGCGTACAATCAACCATCAGAAGAGATTCAACAAGATGATGCATCAACAACCCCCAGCTTTTGCCTGAGGTATTCAAAAGTCTCCCTGGGCAATGGTTTGGTGAGTATATCAGCAACTTGTTCCTTAGAAGCAACATACTCCAACTTGATCTTTTGTTCAAGTACTTGTTCTCGGAGAAAATGATATTTGATCGGTATGTGCTTGGTCTTTGAATGCATGACTGGGTTCTTTGAAATGCTGATTGCACTTGTTTTATCACATAAGATGGAGATAGGTGGTGTACAAGTGATTTGAAAGTCCTGCAAGGTCTGCATCATCCAAAGGAGTTGAGTGCAGCAAGATGCAGCAACAACATATTCTGCTTCAGCTGTAGACAAGGCAATCGAACTCTGTTTCTTGCTGAACCAAGATACTAATCTGGAACCCATAAAGAACGCACCACCACTTGTGCTCTTCCTGTCATCCACGCTTCCTGCCCAATCTGCATCTGTATAAGCATGAAGTGTGAGATATGTATCTCTAGGATACCATAAGCCATAATTTTGAGTCCCTTGAAGATATTTAAAGATTCTCTTTATTGCCTGAAGATGAGTTTCCTTCGGATTTGCTTGAAATCTTCCAACTATTCCCACTGCATGCATGATGTCTGGTCGGGTACTTGTCAAATAAAGTAGTCTTCCAATCATAGATATGTAGGTTGGTTGATGCACTGCTGCTGATTCATCATTTGCACTGAGGCTACATCCTGTGACCATGGGTGTCCATACTGGTTTTGCATCTTCCATGCCATATTTCTTCAAAATCTGCTTGAGATACTTGGTTTGAGACAAAAAGATCCCTCCTTCTTTTTGTTGGATTTGCAAACCAAGAAAATATGTCAGTTCTCCCAGCAAGGACATTTCGAATTCTTTCTGCATCACCAAGGCAAAGCTTTGACTCATAGCTTCTTCATTGCTGCCAAAGATAATGTCATCTACATACACAACAAGTATTAGCAATTTGTCATTTTCAATTTTTATATAAAGATTGTTGTCTGCTGATCCTTTTGAAAAACCTTGTTGATGAAGATATTTGTCCAAACGATAGTACCAAGCCCTTGGAGATTGTTTGAGACCATAAAGAGCCTTTTTTAATCTGCATACAAGATTTGGATCATTTCCAAGAATGAAACCATCTGGCTGCTCAATGTATACTTCTTCTTCCAAGTCTCCATTCAGGAAGGCTGATTTCACGTCCATTTGAAATACTTTGAAGTTTTGAAAGCTTGAGAGAGCAAGGAACATTTGGATGGCCTCAAGTCTTGCAATAGGAGCAAAGGTTTCTTCAAAATCTATTCCTTCTTGCTGCGCATACCCTTTACAAACAAGTCTGGCCTTGTTTCTAATTACTTCTCCATTTTCATTCAATTTATTTTTGAAGACCCATTTTGTCCCTATAACATTCTTATCCTTTGGTCTAGGAACCAGCTCCCAAGTGTTGTTCTTTTCGATCTTCTCAAGTTCTTCATCCATTGCTTTCACCCAAAATTCATCTTTGCATGCCTCTTTCACATTTTGTGGTTCAGTGGAAGAGAGTAATGCCAAATAGCTTGAAGCTTCTGCAACTGTTCTTCTTGTTTGTACACCTGCTTCTTTCTGCCCCAAAATCTGAGATTTTGGATGATTCTTCTGAACATATCTGGATGGAGTCTTCTCTTCTATCCTTATCTGCTCCTCTGGTTCTTCTTCTTCATCATTCTGTATTTGAGGGTAGTTTTCATCTTCTTCGATATCTTCATGATTTACTTGCCTAGGAATGCATCCCTTCTCATCAACCACTACATCAATGCTGTCAACAATTCTTCCAAGTCTTTTATTGTAGCACTTGTATGCTTTGCTGTGTGGGGAATAACCAAGAAGAATGCCTTCATCTGCTCTAGGTTCAAGTTTGCCAAGTTTCTCATCAGTATTCTTAATATAGCATTTGCTCCCAAAGATTTTGAAGTGCTTTACCGAAGGAGTATCACCATACCAGAGCTCATGAGGAGTTTTAGTGCTGTTCACCTGGACATTTGTTTTGTTGAGAATAACAACAGCAGCATATGCAGCTTCACCCCAGAAAGTTGCAGGAGTTCTAGACTCATCAAGCATAGCACGAGCCATTTGTTGGACTGTTTTGTTCATTCTTTCCACTACTCCATTTTGCTGAGGAGTTCTAGCTGTAGAGAATTCTCTTCTTATCCCATGTTCTTCACAGAAATCGAAAAATTCATTTGAGGTAAACTCCCCACCTCTGTCGGATCTGAGGCACTTAATTTTGTATCCTGATTCATTTTCAACCAAGGCTTTAAAGGATTTGAATTTTTCGAATGCTTCATCTTTGTGCTTCATAAGTCCTAACCAGACAAACCTGGAGAAATCGTCAATGAATAATATCAAGTATTCTTCTCCTCGAGGTGTCCTTTTCTTGAATGGTCCACATACATCTGTATGTACAAGCTCAAGAGGCATGCTAGCTGATCCTTCCTTCTTTGGAAAGTTAGTTCTGGCTTGCTTTCCAAATTGACATGATTTGCATATGGTGTTGTCTGGAATTTTGATATCTGGAAGACCGCAAACTGCCTGATATTTGCATGCTTTCCTTATTTGTGAAAAGCTTAGATGCCCCAACCTCCGGTGCCATAACCAGTGTTCATCATCCTTGCTTAGATAGCATTGTTGTTGTCCTTCTTCAAATATGTATAGATTATTTGGAGTTCTTTTACCTTGGATCACCGTTTTACCTGTATCAAGATCATGAACAAGACATCCATTTGTTCTAAATATCACCTCGGTTCATTGATCACACATCTGGCTAACACTTAGAAGATTATGTTTCAATCCATCAACATACAAAACATTCCAGCTTTGACTTTTTCTTTTAACTGAGCAGTGCCTTTTCCTTTTATAGCTGTAGGAGTATCATTTCCAAAAGAAACTTTCTTTCCCTTTTCTAGAGTAGAATATGATTCAAGTTTTTCTTTATCACCTGTCATATGCTTCGAACATCCATTGTCAATGCACCATAGATTTCCCTGTCCCTCTGCATAAAATGCTATCCCACATCTTTCTGTTTGTGGTTCCTTTATTCTCCATGTTTTGGTGCTTGGGGCTTGTTCCTTTGTCTGCTGAAACCTGCTCCTGCATTCAGAATCTTCATGACCAAAGTTATTGCAAATAGAACATTCAACTTCATTTTCAAGAACCGAAAAATTGTTGTAGGTCCTTTTTGTAATCCCGGTCATACTTATTTGTTTTTGAGCTTCTCTAGTCATGATCGTTTTATATGCAACACATTGAGCTGCTTTGTGACCAAAGTTATGGCAAGAAAAGCATTGTCCATTGAAGAAATTTCTGCGGTTATCAAATCTTCCGGCCAAACGATTGTAATTTCTATTGTCATTCATTCTTGAAGCAAATTGAGAGGATTTTACCTGTGGCTGGTTGTAGCTTTTGTTCATCCTTAAGATGGATTGCCCCTGATTTGCCTGATGGTCTTTGTTTGTAATTGGTCCCTGCTTTACCTGGTGATCTCCATTATGCTTTTTCTCATTCCTTCTTGCTGCATCAAGATAACTCCTTGAGGTGGATGCTTGAGAAGTTTCTCCATTATAGCCCAGACCTGTCTTGTTTAGAGGAGAACGTTGTACATTGATGATCTCATCCAGAGTTTCAGATCCTTTGACAAACTTAAGATTAATAGCCTTTGTTTTCTCAATCTCTTTTCTAAGACCAACAATTTCACCTTCTAACTTTTCAAGATATTTTTCTTTTTCATCCATTTGAAGTTGTAGAGTATCAATGATCCTATTATTTTCTTCTATACATGTCTTGAGTCTAGAAATTTCTTCACAAAAGCTATCCACATCTATAGCATCCATGTAATCATCATCTTCAAATGCCATTAAAAGTTTATAGTCATTACCTCGTTCATCTTCATCACTATTTGATAGACCATCACTATCTTCATGAGTGTAGTAACTTTTCTTATTTGCAATATGTTTCTTGTTCCATCTAGCAGGTTCCTTTCCTCTATCCTTATGAGGACATTTCGCAGCATAGTGACCTAATCTTCCACAATCAAAGCATTTAAAAGGTAACTTACCTCTGAACCTTCCAGTACCCCTTTGAAGATTTCTGACAAAATTTGATTCTTCTTCTTCTTCTTCTGGCATGTGACTTGCTTCATAATAGTCTCCTTTGCCTGAAGCCTTGAAAGCAGCTTCTCTTCTGTCTGATGGACCTCCCTTTCTCATTTCATAAGCAGTTAGAATTCCATGTAGCTGCGACATAGTAAGAATTCGTAGATTTTCTTTTTCTTCTATTGCAAACACTTTAGATTCAAACTTGGGGGACAATGATCTTAGAACTTTTTCAACCACAATAGCTTCTTTTATTTCTTCACCCAAGTTTTTCATGCAATTAACAATCTCGTCTACCCGAAGGAAATAGTTAGCCACACTTTCATCATTATACATTCTGAGATTCTCATACTGAATCCTGAGGGTTTGAAGTTTAGCACGCTTTACTTGTTCATCTCCTTCGTAGCTCAAGACAATCTTGTCCCATATTTCTTTTGCGGATTTATATTGCATAACCTTCACGAATTCTATTTGAGATAAGCATCCCAGCAGAGTATTGATTGCTTTAGCATTTGTTTCATATTTCTTCTTCTCGGCCGAATCTGTAGGAGTAGCTGAAGGAAAAGTGTAGCCTGTATCTATGATATCCAAAACTTCTGTACCAAGAGATTGAAGATAGGCAGTAACTCTTACCTTCCAATAATTGAAGTTTGTCCCATCAAAGATTGGTGGCCTGATTGATGCTTCCCTCTCGTAGTTGCTCATGATGAATGATCTTCCTTCAAGCGATCAAGCTTCTCTAATGGACCTGCTCTGATACCAATTGTTGGAAATAACACTGAGAGGGGGGGTGAATCAGTATTATCAAGTTCTTTTAATAAATCTTCATTATTTATACTTTGAATTATTTTTGCATGTCAGTACCATAAAATAATGAGAATGAACAAAGAAAACGGATACTCACACCAAAGAACACCAGATGTAAGGTGGAAACCCAATGTGGGTGAAAACCACCTGCTGCAATATGTCTCTATCTTCTTTCAAATTAGAAACTCCTTTTACAATGGTTTTGTACTGGTGCAGTCCTTTACCAATACGCAGGTTGCGACCTGCCGAGAGCTACAAATCTCTCCCGTTTTCCAGTCTCTCCTGGAAGGGAGATATAACCCCCTACTTCTTTTCTTTCAAGGATCACTTTTCATAAATTTTCAAACTGGATCCATAAACATCAAGAGATCATTGAGTACAAGGAAATCACCCAATCAACTGCAGTAACCAGATCAACAATAACAGTAAACCCAGAACACCTTATCAACAGAAAAATTCAACCAACAAAAAGGTCTTAAGATAGATACACAGTTTTTCTTTCTCTAGCCTGCGTGCGTACGCACTTCACCTTCTGCTCCCCTGCGTATACCCACAGAGACCCTTCTGCCGCACCGCGTACCCACGCACTGTTTCTTCAATCGCGCAGCGTACTGTTACTGTAGGTACACACCCAAAGATGCTATCGCGCCGTGTACTGCTGTTGTACCCACGCTTCCACAGATGCTATCACGCCGCGTACTGCTGCTGTACCCACGCACCCACAGATGTTATCGCGCCGCGTACTGCTGCTGTACCCACGCACCCACAGATGCTATCGCACTGCGTACCTATGCACCTGAACCTCTGTCGCGTTGTGTACCCACGCAGTGCACCTTCTTCTGCTCTGCGTACCCACGCACTTGCACCGTTAATCACCTGCGTACCTCTGATTAGGGCCGAACTGGCAGTCCCCCCGGTGTGCCACAGATAGTCAGATGCTCAGATCTGATCATGCGCTCAAGAGATCACCCTTCATAGATTCGCTTTCGTCTTCACTTTTATATAGATCAAGCTTTTAAAACAATAACCCAATATTTCAGATCTTAAGATATTCAATTTGCAAAGATACTTAGCCAAGTGATCTCCTTTGCTTTATATAGGCAAGCTCTTCCTAAAATCATGGATCAATACCATAGATAACCAATACAAGGGGCCCAAAACATGGGGCTCAATAATAATAATAATATAAAACAATACCACGGGCCAAAACCATAGAATCAAGAACGGCGGGCTAAATACCACAGGCCAAACATAAGAAACCCCACATGAACACACTTCTCTGCCTTGAAGTAAGTGAACTGGGGGTACGCATCTTCTGAACGGGTGACCTGCGTGTGCGGACGCAGTCCCTTCATGGCGTACCTGCGGGTACGCATCTTTGGAACTATTCTCCTGCGTACCTCTTAATTTCCAACATTTTGAGAGCCTGATCAGAGCATTGCCATTTGAGGGTGTTGCCATCAAGTACAACATCTGTATCATAGAGCCATATCAGAATCATAATGCCAACATTGTGTAGATGATCATTTGTTAATGAAACAAATAATTTTTGGTATTAATCTATATCCCTTCATCCTTTTGTGGTTTTGAATCGCCTCGAGTGAGACACTCCTTTGCAAAAGAGAGTGAAAATTTTGGTGAAAAGTTATACTACAATGACCTCCTTTATTGGCAACTTAGGTTGAACCTAGGTCATTAACCTTTCAAATATTTTTTCCAATAGTTTTATAGTAGAAAGTTGTAGTCCTTGGATAGATAGTTCTAATGAGGTATCATACGTGTCAAATAAATATTGTGTGCCAAAGTTACAACCTCGGGAGGTTGAAGTACCAATTTACCCCAATAGGGCCCACAAACTTTTTATGCTTCATCTCCTAGGGTTAGGTTCTTGGATGTTTAGGGTTTTACATTGTTTCTCAATAATAAATAGGCCTTCGATCCTCATTGTAACACATTTAAGATGACATGTAGCTATGACATCTCTTCTTAGAGATATGCTGCCATCACATGAGATATTTATTTCCATTCTACATGTAAACAATTTTCAATACTTTGTTATTAATGAATTGAAGTTATGTTTTTGTTGTATCTACATGTTTCTATTTATATCTGTATTTCATTTTGTTCCTTCATAAATCTGGATCATACAAACAATCCAAAAATTTGAAGTGAACTTGGCATCCTAATCTGAAATGATGTTCTTGGGTATGCCATGCAATATGATTATTTCTTTCATAAATATATGAGTTATGTCAATATATTTGTGGGTGGCTTAATAGCTATAAAGTGAAATTCCTTGCTTAATTTTTCCACTACCACCATAATGGCATCATGCTGTTTGGATGTCTTCAACAATCCCATGATTAAGTCTATGGATATGACTTCCAATTCCACTCAGGGATCAGAATTGGCTATAGTAATCCGTTGGATGTCTGCATTATACTTTAACTTGTTGGCATTCTAGGAACATAGCAATATGTTCAACTATTTCCTTCTTCATTCCTGGCTAATAATATAATTTCTTTATGGTTGTTATCATTTTCTGGTAACAAAGGTGACCTGAATAAGGTATTTTGTGAAACTCATCCATTATAAGTTTATTCAAGTCAGTCACATATGGTACATACCATCTATACTTGAAAAACAACATACCATCAGCAGTTAGTTTGTACTTGTTTCTTATTGTTCCCTCTCATTCTTGTTATAATCATTCCTTTACATACCAAAAATTCTCATCATGTGGCTATGCTTATTAAATCTTTTCTTTGGGGTTAATTTTACAATTTATCATGATTTCTAAGTGATATACTTGTAGATTTCTATTAAGCACATATTTTACTTAGTTTTCCTTTCCATTAATATGCTTGATTTCAAAATCAAATTCACTAATCAAAGTCAACCATTCAGCTTGTCTAGCATTTAAATTAGTTTGATCAGACAAGTATATTAGTCCTTCATGATCTGACATCAACACAAACCTTCTCACAAGAATTTAGTACCACCAGATATTCAGTGCATGCACAATTGCTACTATTTCCAAGTCATAAGTGACATAATTCCTCTCATGCTCTGTTAGTTTCCTTGATTTGTAGTATAAACAACAAGGAGCAGATTGCTCTTATTCCACTGATCCAAGTTATAGAAGGAATGAAATGAAATGAAAAAAATTAAATGGAACAAAAAAAGAGAAAAATAATATCTATTACATTAATCTACTGAAAACCAAACTTCTATTAATAAATGAAATGTAAAATATTGTAGAACAAAGATGAGCTAAAATGGTGGTAGATATCTCTAAATAGAAAGCGATGGCAGCTATGCACTTTCATAAAAGCTATTGTAAGAAGTCGAGAGAATGAAATTTTAACATAAATCAAGAGCCCTAGGGGTATAAAAACCTAATCCCTAGAATATGAAACACCAAAAGGTTTGTGGGGCCTAATGGGGTTAGTTGGTACATCAACTTCCTAGGGTCATAAATTTTGTATACAATCTCCATTAAGTGCACTCAGTAGCCTATTGGAATGGTCTAGCCAAGAATTACACATTCTAATCGAGGCATAAACAAAATCATACCACTATCTCTTAGGCCCTTTCCATGTCAGAAAAACATTTTTAGGGCCTCAAAACAACCCCAAAAGTTTAAGACCCAAAAAATTGTAGAAAAACTTCCAAGATGGAGAATTGAACTTTGATCTAGTGAAGTAGGTCAATGAAAACCAATATCACTTAGATCAAGGCCCCATGAATATTTTCATGTTATTGAATCTACAACTGATGTACGCATCTATAGTGGTCACCAATGGTCTTTCCCAAAGTAAATGATATCCCCTTAAGGAGGACATAGGTTTTAGAACCATGAAATCAATAGTATACTCCCACAAATCCATTGGGATTACTAAATCCTCTAATATTTATTTATTTTTTATGGTAAACCAATCAAAAAGTTGTAATATGGTGGGTTTTTTCTAAGACCGAAAAGTCCTAGTGCTTCTATTGTCTCATGGGTCATTACATTAATAGTGGCACCGAGGTCAATTAATTTGTTGGGAATAAATTTGTGGTTAATTTTCACATTAACTATAGTGCTTCTAGGGTTTGAATATTTCACAACAAGGACTCCCACCATCATAATATCTAACAATTCCATGACATTTATGGTCTAAGTGTATTTCATTCTTCTACTAGTCTCCTTGCACATAATTCCCTTACCAATTTTAAGTAAATAGGAACTTCTTTAATTTCTTGGAACAATAGCATACAAACACACACGTTCTTAAGTACAACTAAGATATCAAATTCAATATTGGAGGTATATTCCTCTAGATCCAATCTTCCAAGGCAAGGAGGAACAAATGGTTTTGAGCAAGTTTTTTTTTTTTTTTAATCTAGGGATATTGAATTAGTTTTGGTTCTTCTTTGAGAACTTCCTCATTAAAGTCTTCAATTTGCAAAGGAGTTACTTTATTGAAAATCTTCCCTGATCTAACGTGCATGTCATGAAAATATATGGAAGAGATGGATCATGTGGGGTAATTAATAAGCCCAACAACTTGATGGTTGATCCATCTTACCATTATTTAGGTTAGGTATGGGTTTTGCAAGAATTTGATGATGAGGAGGAGAAAATGTGGATGGTTGCATTGGTGGAGAAGGAAGAAGTGGTATAGGTGGTTGTAACAAGGCTTGTTGAGGGCCTCAAAAGGATGAATTCCTCCACCCTAGTAGCCAAGGTGAGTTAGGTGGGGGAACCATCCAAGGTTAAGTAGACAAACACCATGGCATAGAAGAAACTACATTGAAGGGTTAGTCCAATATGAATTATAATACTATGATTGGTCTTGAATCATACCTTGAGGTCTTCACTACCATGAGCACTTATTAGAGATGAAACATAGTTTCTTTGGTTCGTTGGATTCTTGATAGAAAAATTTTAATCTAAGTAGGGATGGACACTTACTTTTAGCATGGTCCTCGCTACATATTGCACAAGCCTCAATGTGATTGAATGGGAATTCCTTTAATAGGTGATTTTATATACACTTTGGAAAATAGAGTGCCAGAGCTAGTTCTACTTCTTCCTTCTTCTTGTTCATGTGTAACATGTCTAATGGGGAACTAATAAGTTTATTATATAGTTTAAAATTTTAATAATGTATTTGCAATATTAGCTCTACTGATTTCATTACTAACAATCTTTCCAACACTTATTAATATGTCTCTCGGTCCTTTTCCAATATTTGAAGTACCTCTAGAATATATCTGACATAACTTAATGATCACATTGTAATAATGTTAGGAGACATCTCTTCCACCCATCAATTTTAGAAGCTCAATATAATTATCCTGGATTCCTTGTAGTAGCAAGACAAGTAGTGTATCAAGAGCCAAACCTCATTATATTTCACTTGGTAAATTGTAGTTGAATATTTCAATTTAGACGTCAAGTCTCTCATCTTAACTTTTTGTCATAGTAAAGACTTCCTCCCTCCTTTCTTTGTTTTTACAATAATCCTGATATTTCTCCAAGAATTTATGTTTCATCTATGCCAAGGTGTGGATGTTATGATGTAAAATATCATGAACCAATGTACTACAACATTCTTGAGTGCAGGAGGGAAAAGTCTCAATTTTCGAACATCCATCACATAGTCATAACTTCTGGAGAGAACATCAAATTCAAAGAGAAAGGTGTTAGGGGTCCTCTATTTATAGGCCATTTAATTTAGGAAATGTTTATTTTGGGATATTCTTCATCTTCGTCCCTTCATTTTACTATAGAATAGGGAATCTGAAGGTGGATGTTTCCTCCATGATAGTCTCACATGCCATTTTTTCTTGAGAAATGTCCTCCTATTTTATAGGTGCCTTAGGAAAGTTTGAAAAAATTATATCATTGGAATGCGACTACTAATTTATCAAACCTTAAGGGAACACTATTTCTATTTGTGCAAAGGATGAATCTTGTACAATTTTAGGTCCCTAAATAGAGGGTTATGGTTTCTTCTTGGAAAGGAAGCTTGTTATAGGATTTAAATAGTTTGATTGACTATGTCCCTTCTCCTCTTGGTAATGTCTTGCACTATTAGACTTATGGGGAATTTTGGTGAATCTAATGAATCTATCTTATTGGTCTCTATCTCTGAGCATCAAACTTTGAAAAGATATTTATTCTAAGACAAATCATTGATAAAGAAAAAAGTAAATGAAACAAATCACACAAATTACTTTAAGTAAATCTATAAACTAAATAAAACAACAAAAAAATGGTTCATTATCAACATTTCACAAACAACAATGCCAAAAATGATGGGTTCTTCAATGATCTCGTAATTTTTCAGTAGATAGATGAGGAACTATGCATTTAATTATCAATTTGGTATCCGTATGGGATTTGTGAATTGTCATGCACTACATATTCTAGTACAATTCTATTAAGTGGAAATAAGGGCATGATATCTAAATGCTTGTTTTAGAGAATGATATTAATGTCTTTTAAAAGTCACCAAGGAAAGAAAACCACACTTGCAAGAAATTACAAGTCACACTTGCATAATTGAAATAACACACTTCTACCTAGTCCACCTAGGAAGGTGAATGTTTTAAACCCCAAGATAGGTAGAATAATCCACACTAGAAAAATTTTAATAAAATAGGTAGAAATAAATCACAAAGCCAGTAAAGTGGTGACTTGATAAAGGTTTATGGTGATCCTGATCTCTTGAACAAAGATGCATATATAATGGTAAAATGTTAATAACTACAATATACAAAAACCAATCCAACTACGTATAGTAAAGACAACACTATAAATATAGAAAAATAGTATTGAAATACAATCCTCATAAAATAGAGTAAGTCACCTATTCAAAATTATGAGTTGCCACGATTTAAAGAAACAAAATTACTTAACAGATCAATCAACAACATAGAGAAACGAATTATTTTATCCAATTACTAAGTTGCAACAACATACAAAAGCAAAGCAATTTATTAGATTAATGAGTTATAACAACATAGAGAAACAAAGTAATTTATTAGATTAAAGCGAGTTGCAATCATATAAAGGAGCTAAGTCAAAAAAATATATATGAAACTAGGAAATAATATATATGGTTACAAGTAGTACTTAACTAAGGAGGGGGGCCTACCTCCTTAAGAGAAGCATTGTTTATAAACGAATATCACGTAAGTTAGCATCCAAGTTTATTAAGATAACAAGTTAAACTTAAGGTTTCTCTTCATTAAACAATAATTGTTGAATTAGTTACCTTTATCTGGTGCATTTTATGGTGGAGGCACATTTTCTTAAATGAAGTATAGTATTTGGTATGTGTAGTGTCATCATTGAAAAATTGTACAGTCAATTGCACTAGCCAAGGCACTCAACAATGAAGAATGTCATGTGTAAGTCTACTAGTGAATGTTGGAAAACAACACAAATCAACAAAAAAAAAAGGTTCTTAAGGTTTCCATTTAAAAATTAATCTGTGTAGAGTCACCTCAACAATTTTACACAAATCACTATTGTTATTTCTTCGATAGTCGTGAAAACCCATAGAAGTGATATATTAGTTTTTTGCAGGAAAAATCACATTAAATTGGAAATAACCTACTAAAAGTACAAGACTATGTAGCTTTATCTCGAGCCACTACACCACTGAAGTGGCATTAAGGATACTCCAGAGGACTCCCCTTGTCTCCCACTAGCTCACTCAAGGATCAAATCTTATAAATGAGCCAAGGCATGGTTTTTGGCCTATATATATAAGTGGATTTGGGACCAAACCAAGAGAGAAGACCAACAAAGTTATGCTACCAAATTGTATAGAAAATGAGCGTTTCTTTGCTTTCATAGAGCTTACCATTGAGAGCTCTCATAGGTCTTCTTTTAGGAGAGATAATTTTCGCAAGGTGATGGGAAAGAAACCTTCCTTTAGAAGAGGTATAGGGTACATTTCCCTATCTACTCCCTCTAGTGTCTCTAAGATAATTTGTAACTTTTTTCAAAAATAAAGAGAATTCTTTCTTGACTACCTATTTTGTTACTTTCTTTTGTATTTCTTTATTATTTCATTATAGCTCTTGATCTTATTTCGATTTAGTTTCTTTACTCATTTTTTATGTGTTTTTCTCTGCTAATCATTTTTTTGGCTCATGGAATAATAACCTTGTAATAAATTGAGTTTTGGTACACCATTGCACCAAATGACAAACAACATATAGACACCTTATGTATCATGTCTAAAGAATTGAAAACCTTCAATTCGAGTGTATCATCTTATTTCTATGAATAATTAGTTTACAAACACTTAATTACTAATTTACAAATTCCTAACTATTATATGTAATTAGTTGTAACACTTCCTCCCAAATTTACTTGCTTTTAAATCTCTCCTGAGTAAACATGAGATGAGTGCTACTATGACATGACACGAACTCCAAGTTCCAGTTATGGAAGTGGGGCCTACAAAATAAAACACATAATACCACCCCTAAGGAATACTAGATCACTCAATAGCCTGAAAACCACTCTTGGTGATCAATCATTGAGATGAAACTCATTTTTACAAGCTTGACACCCCAACTGCACCCATGACACATTGTGCATGCAGTTATGAGGCTCCAATTACATCCATAAGCCTACCTGCATGCAGTTATGAACCAAATATTCTAGTTATGTGCGTGTGGTGGTGAGATCTATGCCACTTTTTCAGGGCTAGCCTTTAGGCCACTGGCCAGAAATACCCATTACTCTTCAAAATGAAATCTAAGGTTATAACAAGTTTATGCAACCAATAATCAAGCTATATCTTTCTCAAACATGCCATTCACTTAATAGACATTTCATCCAATGAATGGTAAACATAGTAGTTACATGTAATGAATACATATATGAACATGATCATCTTAACTTCATCTGAAATCATCAATACGGCTTGATTCCCTCTCAAGCTAGCTACAACAACAATTTTTATCCCATTCATTCATCAATCATTCAATAACTTATCAAGTCATGAATAAGATCCATAGCAACAGCTCCATAGTAATTGACCAACATATAACCATAATAGGATCCATGACCAACTAGCCATAAAATCAACAGATTAACCAATACAAGTGCTCATAGATCACAATAGAAGAATAACTCATATTAACATATGAGAAATCCAACTAAGTCCGGGACTTCCACGTACCACTTGATCATAGATTGGTTGAACCAAAATCTCT